>CM075330.1:87301427-87541006 GCA_037788925.1 Mytilus galloprovincialis | reverse complement strand
TGTACTTAATAATGAATAAGTATAAATGTACAGCTAAATTTTCAAATTCATTAAAAAATGTCTTCAGTTAAAACAAACAGTTTAACGGCGTGAAAAGCAGCGTCTTCTATATGTAAAATAAATTTGCAGATTTTGGCACTTCTATCACATTCACTGGCTACCTATAGAACAATAGACCATATTTCAAATTAGATTGTTTTTTTAAAGTTAGGATGTTCTGACAAAGTTTTTCTAAAAAAAGATCAGTTTGCAGGTCATCTTACAATGGACACTCTATCAATACATGTTCCTCAGTTTCAACAATTTTTATACACGCTTTACATGTTCGTTGATGGAAGGATAGGTCTCTCACTAACAATAATGATATAGTCTTAGAGTACTTGTTTTTGTTATAGATATAAGCCAATCGAAGCACATACTTATGAATTTATGTCCCTGATATTCTCAAACTAATCAGCAAATTTTCCAAAATTTCATTGCATGCCGCCTAAAAATATAAAGAAAGTACCACAGAAAAAGTGTATACAATAATGTTCTGAGTATGATATAAAAAAGGGGGGAGTACCCTGCCCGGAAAATAATATTACTGATATGTAAAGGAAAGTTTTAACCACGAGTTTGACTGAACTTGACAGTGTTATCTGAAATTCACAACAGGTGATCAAATACACGATGAAATTTGTGAACTTCACGCGGATATCTTTAGAAAACATGCTAATCGAAACAACAGGGGTCGCAGGCATCTGTTTTCATGTATAATTCTAAATTTTAACGATTCAAATTATCTCATTCAGTCGATAAATAAAAAAATAAAAATTCTGCAAATACATGTGCGATATAAATGCAAGAAGATTTGGTATGAGTGTCAATGAGACAGCTCTCGGTAAACTTTACATTAACAGAACAATAATTAAAATAAGTTTCCTTTTTAATACAAATTTTACATAAATGTTCAAGTATAAAAATTAAATATATTTAAACTTTAGAAACTTAATTAAAATCTAAAATTTATAAAAAAAACAAAAGGAGCTAACGTCAATAGATATATTAACAATTCACCAAAGTTTCATGCGAATTGGGTCAAGCGTTTTTCAGTTATTGTCCGACATGCTGACGACGGACGGACGGACAGACGGGCAACGGTATACCATAATACGTCCCATAAACGGGCGTATAAAAAGGATTCCTGTCAAAGTACAATTGAACGCTGTAAAATTTTAGTATAAAATAGGCGGTATTAATGAGATTTCGAATGACTGATAGTTCGATAACTTGTTTTAAGTTTTGCGTATTTAAAACAACACAATCAAATGACAACGGGAGCATTGTTTTAAGACAATTTATAAATCATAAAGAAATGATAATTATTTGTGCCTTATTATATTGATGGATATTGATAATAGCGGTTGTCTTCTATTGATCTTTTCGGACCAGATCTTTCTGTAAAAGGTGATAATTGTCACGGACACAACGTTAGATATTGCTACTACCACGAAAAATAGCGTTTAATAAATATTTGACGGGAAAATTTTTATTGAAATCCTGAAATAGATATTTTAAATTATGCATGAAAATAAAGATTGATTCTTAAATTTTCACATTATGATAAAGAAAGAATAAAAATATAATCTTCATAGGCTTAAGAAGACACAGAGTTATCCGAAAAACGTTTACTTAGCGTTGTCCCATGTAACAAACTCGAAACATAAAACTAGAACAATTCGCGTAATGGTCACGCAACTCTTCGAAATTTTGCATGAACATTCTATGACGTGATATATTTCAGTATTGGTTAAAATGGCTGTCTCCATTTAAAATTTGCATACATATTTTCAAAAGAATATGATGTACGGAAATGTCCCATCGGAAATTTAATTTGGAAACTTGAAACATTTCAGTTCAAAAATAAAATTTTGACAGATAATTCATTAAATTGTAAGCACGATCGTTTTGTACTAAGTGTTAGCTCCCAAAATTCGAATTGAAAAATAAATTGAGCTATATATTCAATTCAGAACAATAGATTTGCAATGTCTTGCGAAAATGTCCGAGTTAAACTTTCATGCCTTCACAAAACTTTCACGGCCAAAAAACAGAGATTTGATTTCGTGAAGATTATTTTTCGGCTTTGATAACTATACCAATAAAAAGTACTTTTAAAGTTGAAGTTGGTACCAACAGGGGTCGCAGGCATCTGTTTTCATGTATAATTCTAAATTTTAACGATTCAAATTATCTCATTCAGTCGATAAATAAAAAAATAAAAATTCTGCAAATACATGTGCGATATAAATGCAAGAAGATTTGGTATGAGTGTCAATGAGACAGCTCTCGGTAAACTTTACATTAACAGAACAATAATTAAAATAAGTTTCCTTTTTAATACAAATTTTACATAAATGTTCAAGTATAAAAATTAAATATATTTAAACTTTAGAAACTTAATTAAAATCTAAAATTTATAAAAAAAACAAAAGGAGCTAACGTCAATAGATATATTAACAATTCACCAAAGTTTCATGCGAATTGGGTCAAGCGTTTTTCAGTTATTGTCCGACATGCTGACGACGGACGGACGGACAGACGGGCAACGGTATACCATAATACGTCCCATAAACGGGCGTATAAAAAGGATTCCTGTCAAAGTACAATTGAACGCTGTAAAATTTTAGTATAAAATAGGCGGTATTAATGAGATTTCGAATGACTGATAGTTCGATAACTTGTTTTAAGTTTTGCGTATTTAAAACAACACAATCAAATGACAACGGGAGCATTGTTTTAAGACAATTTATAAATCATAAAGAAATGATAATTATTTGTGCCTTATTATATTGATGGATATTGATAATAGCGGTTGTCTTCTATTGATCTTTTCGGACCAGATCTTTCTGTAAAAGGTGATAATTGTCACGGACACAACGTTAGATATTGCTACTACCACGAAAAATAGCGTTTAATAAATATTTGACGGGAAAATTTTTATTGAAATCCTGAAATAGATATTTTAAATTATGCATGAAAATAAAGATTGATTCTTAAATTTTCACATTATGATAAAGAAAGAATAAAAATATAATCTTCATAGGCTTAAGAAGACACAGAGTTATCCGAAAAACGTTTACTTAGCGTTGTCCCATGTAACAAACTCGAAACATAAAACTAGAACAATTCGCGTAATGGTCACGCAACTCTTCGAAATTTTGCATGAACATTCTATGACGTGATATATTTCAGTATTGGTTAAAATGGCTGTCTCCATTTAAAATTTGCATACATATTTTCAAAAGAATATGATGTACGGAAATGTCCCATCGGAAATTTAATTTGGAAACTTGAAACATTTCAGTTCAAAAATAAAATTTTGACAGATAATTCATTAAATTGTAAGCACGATCGTTTTGTACTAAGTGTTAGCTCCCAAAATTCGAATTGAAAAATAAATTGAGCTATATATTCAATTCAGAACAATAGATTTGCAATGTCTTGCGAAAATGTCCGAGTTAAACTTTCATGCCTTCACAAAACTTTCACGGCCAAAAAACAGAGATTTGATTTCGTGAAGATTATTTTTCGGCTTTGATAACTATACCAATAAAAAGTACTTTTAAAGTTGAAGTTGGTACATCAAATAGTATTATATTACAGGGTTATCTATAAAAAATACGGATTAATGAAAATGTCTTGCAATTTTGTCCGTTATCATAATTTGACGTCGCCACAAGCGTAATATGCTAGGGACGGCATGAACTACATTCTCGTGTTCCTTCCTCCACTAAATATAAATGTCCTGCTTTCAACAAAACGAAATGATGCACACTACAAAAATACACATCTATAAGACGATCAAAAAGTAAGAATTATTCAGTATCATAACTATAAGCTATTGTATGTCACTGCTTAAATAAAATCATACTCGGGTTGAACATATAATGTAGCAATATTCCTCCAAAAACACATAATTACTAGCAGTAATATTGAATACCCTATGTTAATTATAAAAGCATATTGGATTGGATTCTCATGGCATTTATACTTGTGTGTTATATACTTTGCATTTACCCAAAAGGGAAAGCAGAAAGAATAAGATAAAACGCGTTTCCAATTTAACGTCATTTTTCTGTTACACAAAATGGTAGCAATATCTGACGTTGCGTCACAGTTAACTCCTGATAAACCCCGTTGATCGGAGAAAGGGCTACATCTCGTCCATGGAATGATATTATCTATCGATTTTGTTTGATTTCATTGGTAAATTGTGTGTCAATTATGACACGTGACTCACTGGTTCTTTGTTTGTAATTTTGAACTTTAACAAGAATGTTTTTGCAGAGGACGCTTCATGAAGCACACGGAGTTCAACATCTCGTGAAAGGACTTAACGGATAAGGAAAATATTCTTCAATAGATTTAACGTTTATATAATTATGTGTGCATTCTCTCAAGATGTGTTTTGTGTCAAATATTATGTGGCAACTATACTACAGATGAAGGAATATTTCTAGACTATTTCAGAGACTTGGACTTTTTATAAAAATTTGATAAATCGCTCGATAACCTTCCGAACGCTACCGATTTTAAATTTGTTATTATCTAGTATTGTTTTGGCTTAATTTGTATATGTTTTGGCTTAATTTGTATATGTGTATTATTTCTACCAGTAACAAGAGACATATATAAATAGTATAAATGTCTCTGCAGTAACATATAATACATATTGTAGTATATGTCTCTTTAAAAAAAAGTAAATTCTATGTTTTATAAACAGAGTGAATTATGACGCGTGCAATTCCAGAAGTTTCAAAGAGATACTCAAAGGAAACGATTGTGTTATGCTACGCGAATGAACCATCATAACTTCCCGAGAGTAGAAGATTTTGCCGGATGGATAAAGAAATTCACGCAGTACATCAAGAGATCAAGAACCGTTTATGTAGACCCGATTTTTTTTTTTATTAAAACGAAATTATTGAAATACATGTATAATAAATGATGTTTACCAATATGCCAAAACCAATCCCAAAGTAGCTATATGTGTCATATCATAGCTTTACCAGTAAAGCTATGGCAATATTTGTCCATATAATCTGCACCTTTTAAATATATCAGCAAACTAAAAGCAAATATAACTATTTACCATACATTTCTAGCTGTCTTAAATATTTTTCTTTATAATATCTTTGCATACATATTCAAAGTTTCATATGCCCAATATATTTACACATACATTTCTAGCTGTCTGAAATATCTTTCTTTATCATTTCTTTGCATATGTATTCAAAGTTACATATGCCCAATATATTTACACATGTCATTGATATTATCATTTGGCCACATTTCTTAATTAAACAAATTGTCTGCAAATCTATGTATTTACCATACATTTAGGAATATGCTCAAAGGCTTTTGATATGTTCTGATTTGACATACATTTCAGCCGACTATAAAGACTAACAAAAATATTCCTTTACAATACATTTGACAGGTCTCTGCAGATTAAAGGAAATGATGCTTTACACCCCTCTATAAAGTTCTCGTTTTCAATTGGTTTACATACCAGGCAAATGTAGATGCACCATACACTTTATAACCCCTATAAAATTATTTGAATGATGATGCTTTGCTACCTAGACAAAGAAACACATTTGCGGATAAATTTACATCACAGAAAAATACATGACAAAGATTTCCATTTGCAGAGGTATACAAATACATAAGTTTGCGAAAGTTTTGAGATGGTTATAAATATATGCAAATTCTAAACTTTAAAATGGTTTGATTAGGTGTTAATATATTTTATAAACCGCGGTCTCTCATAACCGCCTATAGGAGGGTATAGCACAAGAAATGTTGATATTTACTACATGTAAAGACAAGATAAACTAAATGCAGCGGTTTGTAAATATATGTAAATGTCGGTCTCTGAATACATTTACATAACATTTGCATACCTCTTCAAATCCGGGATTTCGTGTAGTGTTGCACCTTTTAGAAAAGGATTTTCACTTGTGTTCATGTCTCTGGTGGTAACAATGTGCAATTAGAGATGAAATGACCATTTTAGCGTGCATGTACCCGTTTCAGCGCTCGGTTAATACCCTGTTACCTATTCGTTACCTATTCTCTTATAATACGTTTGTTGTACGTTGCACCTTTTAGAAAAGGATTTTCAATTGTGTCCATGTCTCTGGTGGTAACAATGTGTTCTCTTAGAGATGAAATGACCCTATTAGCGCGTATGTACCCGTTCCAGCGCTCGGTTAATACCCTGTTACCTATTCGTTACCTATTTGTTACCTATTCACTGATAATACGTTTGTTGTACGTTGCACCTTTTAGAAAAGGATTTTCAATTGTGTTCATGTCTCTGGTGGTAACAATGTCTTCTTAGAGATGAAATGACCCTATTGGCGCCCATGTACCCGTTCCAGCGCTCGGTTAATACCCTGTTACCTATTCGTTACCTATTCGTTACCTATTCGTTACCTATTCACTTATAATACGTTTGTTGTACGTTGCACCTTTTAGAAAAGAATTTTCAATTGTGTTCATGTCTCTGGTGGTAACAATGTGTTTTTAGAGATGAAATGACCCTATTAGCGCATATGTACCCGTTGCAGCGCTCGGTTAATACCCTGTTAAAAAATGTACCTATTCATTACCTATTCGTTACTTATTCGCTTTAAATACGTTTGTTGTACGTTGCACCTTTTAAAAAAGGATTTTCCCTTGTGTTCATGTCTCTGGTGGTAACAATGTGTAATTAGAGATGAAATGACCCTATTAGCTTGCATGTACCCGTTCCAGCGCTCGGTTAATACCCTGTAACATATTCGTTACCTATTCGTTACCTATTCACTTATAATACGTTTGTTGTACGTTGCACCTTTTAGAAAAGGATTTTCAATTATGTCCATGTCTCTGGTGGTAACAATGTGTTCTTAGAGATGAAATGACCCTATTAGCGCGCATGTACCCGTTCCAGCGCTCGGTTAATACCCTGTTACCTATTCGTTACCTATTCGTTACCTTTTCATTTATAATACGTTTGTTGTACGTTGCACCTTTTAGAAAAGGATTTTCAATTGTGTTCATGTCTCTGGTGGTAACAATGTGTCCTTAGAGATGAAATGACCCTATTAGCGCACATCTACCCGTTCCAGCGGTCGGTTAATACCCTGTTACCTATTCGTTACCTATTCACTTATAATACATTTGTTGTACGTTGCACCTTTTAGAAAAGGATTTTCAATTGTGTTCATGTCTCTGGTGGTAGCAATGTGTTCTTAGAGATGAAATGACCCTATTAGCGCATATGTACCCGTTCCAGCGCTCGGTTAATACCCTGTTACCTATTCGTTACCTATTCGTTACTTATTCGCTTTAAATACGTTTGTTGTACGTTGCACCTTTTAGAAAAGTATTTTCACTTGTGTTCATGTCTCTGGTGATAACAATGTGTAATTAGAGATGAAATGACCCTATTAGTGTGCATGTACCCGTTCCAGCGCTCGGTTAATACCCTGTTACCTATTCGTTACCTATTCGTTACCTATTCACTTATAATACGTTTGTTGTACGTTGCACCTTTTAGAAAAGGATTTTCAATTGTGTCCATGTCTCTGGTGGTAACAATGTGGTCTCAGAGATAAAATGACTCTATTAGCGTGCATGTACCCGTTCCAGCGCTCGGATAATACCCTGTTACTTATTCGTTCCTTATTCGCTTTTAATGCGCGGGGTAAGTATACGTTGCACCTTGAATTAAATCGTTTTTTATTTGTGTTCATGTCTCTGGTGGTAACAAGGTGTTTTTAGAGACGAAATGACCTTATTAGAGCGCATGTAACCGTTCCAGTGCTCGGTTAATACTCTGTTACCTATTCGTTACTTATTCGCTTTAAATACGTTTGTTGTACGTTGCACCTTTTAGAAAAGGATTTTCACTTGTGTTCATGTCTCTGGTGGTAACAATGTGTAATTAGAGATGAAATGAACCTATTAGCGGCGCATGTACTCGTTCCAGCGCTCGGTTAATATCCTGTTACCTATTCGTTACCTATTCGTTACCTATTCGTTACCTATTCACTTATAATACGTTTGTTGTACGTTGCACCTTTTAGAAAAGGATTTTCAATTGTGTCCATGTCTCTGGTGGTAACAATGTCTTCTCAGAGATAAAATGACTCTATTAGCGTGCATGTACCCGTTCCAGCGCTCGGATAATACCCGGTTACATATTCGTTCCTTATTCGCTTTTAATGCGCGGAGTAAGTATACGTTGCACCTTGAAATAAATCGTTTTTTATTTGTGTTCATGTCTCTGGTGGTAACAAGGTGTTTTTAAAGACGAAATGACCCCATAAGAGCGCATGTACCCGTTCCAGTGCTCGGTTAATACCCTGTTACCTATTCGTTACCTATTCGTTACTTATTCGCTTTAAATACGTTTGTTGTACGTTGCACCTTTTAGAAAAGGATTTTTACTTGTGTTCATGTCTCTGGTGAAAACAATGTGTAATTAGAGATGAAATGAACCTATTAGCGGCGCATGTACTTGTTCCAGCGCCCTGTTACCTATTCGTTACCTATTCACTTATAATACGTTTGTTGTACGTTTCACCTTTTAGAAAAGGATTTTCAAAAGTGTTTATGTCTCTGGTGGTAACAATGTGTTTAGAGATAAAATGACCCAATTAGCGTGCATGTACCCGTTCCAGCGCTCGATTAATACCCTGTTACCTATTCGTTACCTTTTCACTTATAATACGTTTGTTGTACGTTGCACCTTTTAGAAAAGGATTTTCAATTGTGTTCATGTCACTGGTGGCAACAATGTGTTCTTAGAGATGAAATGACCCTATTAGCGCGTATGTATCCGTTCCAGCGCTCAGTTAATACCCTGTTACTTATTCGTTACTTATTCGGCTATAATACGTTTGTTGTACGTTGCACCTTTTAGAAAAGGATTTTCAATTGTGTTTATGTCTCTGGTGGTAACAACGTGTTTAAAGATAAAATGACCCTATTAGTGTGCATGTACCCGTTCCAGCGCTCAGTTAATACCCTGTTACTTATTTGTTACCTATTCGTTACTTATTCCCTATTCCCTATGCGTTACCTATTCGTAACTTATTCCCTATTCCCTATTTGTTACCTATTCGTTACTTATTCCCTATTCCCTATGCGTTACCAATTCGTTATTTATTCTCTATTCCCTATTCGTTACATATTCGTTACTTATTCCCTATTCGTTACTTATTCAATTTTTGATATCCTCACCCTTTTTAATTTTTGTCGAGCCTGCAACTTTTGTTGCAGAAAGCTCGACATAGGGATACTGATCCGGCGGCGGCGGCTACGGCGGCTACGGCGGCGGCGGTGTTAGCTAACTTTTTTAAAACTTTATATTTTAGAAGGTGGAAGAACTGGATGCTTCATACTTTGTATATGGATGCCTCATGTTACGAAGTTTCTGTCAGTCACATGTCAAATGTCCTTGACCTCATTTTCATGGTTCAGTGACCACTTGAAAATAAAGTTAAGATTTTTTGTAATGTTGAATTCTGTCTTATTTTAAGTAATAGGATAATTATATTTGGTATGTGCGTACCTTGTAAGGTCCTCATGCCCGTCAGACAGTTTTCACTTAACCTCGACCTCATTTCATGGATCAGTGAACAAGGTTAGGTTTTGGTGGTCAAGTCCATATCTCAGATACTATAAGCAATATGGCAAGTATATTCGGTGTATTGAAGGACTGTAAGGTGTCCATGTACAACTGGCAGGTGTCATCTGACCTTGACCTTATTTTCATGGTTCAGTGGTTATAGATAAGTTTTTGTGTTTTGGTCTCTTTTTCTCATACTTTACATAATAGATCTACTATATTTGTTGTATGGAATGATTGTAAGGTGTACATATCTAGCGTGCAGATGTCATCTGACCTTGACCTCATTTTCATGGTTGAGTGGTCAAAGTTAAGTTTTTGAGTCTTTTTATCTAATACTATATGCTATAAGTCAACTATATTTGGTGTATGGAAATATTATATGATCTGTATGTCAGTCGCGCAGGTTTTATTTGACCTCGACCTCATTTTCACGGTTCATTGCTCAGTGTTAAGTTTTTGTGTTTGGTCTATTTTTCTTAAACTTTAAGTAAGAGGTCAACTATATTTGTTGTATGAAAGCATTGTTAGCTGTACATGTCTGTCTGGCATGTTTCATCTGACCTTGACCTCATTTTCATGGTTCATTAAATTTGGTTTTTGTTATCTTGGTTAATGTTAAGTTATGTGACAGTTGTTATATAGCTTTATACTTAAGCCCATCAACATAATATCAATGATTAGTAAAAAAGGCGAGACATTTCAACGTGTGCACTCTTGCTTATATTCTTATCTCTTGTTATAGATCTAAATTTGTTAAGGTAAAATTACCTTCTTATGACCTATTTATATGTGTTTGTGCTTTATGTTAGATACTTATTTGTTTATTATTTGATTTTTATACGTTCTACCTTTTAAATGTTTTATATTCGTATGTTTGAAGATCTGGTTCTTGGTTCGAAGAGGTGAAATCACCTTTTAGCGCTTGTATAAAAATGAACATTTTAGAAAATGATTTTCAATTGTGTTCTAGTCTCTGGCGGTAACTATGTGTACTTGGAGATGAAATAACCCTATTAGCGTGTATGTACCCGTTCCAGCGCTCGGTTTATACCCTGTAACTTATTCGTTCCTTAATCGCTTTCAATACGCGTGGTATACGTTGCACCTTGAAATAAAACGATTATCGATTGCTTTCATGTCTCTGGTTGTAATTATATGTTCTATGAGTTGAAAAAAACCTATTAGCACATATGTACCCATTTCACCGCTACACTGATACCCTGTTACTTATTCGTTCCTTATTCGCTTTTAAAACGTGTGGTATGCGTTGCACTTTAAAAAAAGAAATATTTTTGTGTCTCTGGTGGTAACTGTCGGTTCTTAGAGATGAAATAACCCTAATAGAACATATGTACCCGTTTCAGCGCTCGACTGATACCCTGTTACTTATTCGTTCTTTATTCGCTTTTAATACGCGTGTTATACGTTGCACCTTGGAATAAATCGATTATCTATTGCTTTCATGTCTCTGGCGGTAATTGTGTGTTCTCTGAAGTGAAAAAAAACCCTATTAGCGCATATGTACCCGTTTCAGCGCAACACTGATACCCTGTTACTTATTCGTTTCTTATTCGCTTATAAAACGTGTTGTAGCGGTTAGTGCATCGGACTACTAACACAATGGTTCCTGGTTCGATTCCCGTTCGGGATGAAAATTTCAGGAACTCAATTTTCGGCTCTCCCTTGACACCATTTGCGACTATGGTCTTCAGGAAACGATGTAGTCCGTCGGAAGGGGACGATAAATGGCTGACCCGTGTTAAGAGAGAGCCATCTCTCTTGCACGTTGAAGACACCCTTGTAGGTTTCGAAAAAGAGTAGGCTGATGCCGCTACAAGGCAGCACTCGCACCCGAAAAGTGGAAAGGCGTAAATATAAGTTGCAAAACTTGTTTCCCAATCCACTATAAATAAATATTTTTAAATTAAAAAAAAAAACGTGTGTTATGCGTTACACTTTAAAAAAAGAAATATGTTTGTGTCGTTGGTGGTAACTGTCGGTTTTTAGAGGTGAAATAACCCTAATAGAACATATATACCCGTTTCAGGGCTCGACTGATACCCTGTTACTTATTCGTTCCTTATTCGCTTTTAATACGCGTGGTATACGTTGCACCTTGAAATAAATCGATTATCGATTGCTTTCATGTCTCTGGTGGTAATTATGTGTTCTCTGGTCTGAGTTGAAAAAAAAACTATTAGCGCATATGTACCCATTTCACCGCTCAGTGATACCCTGTTACTTATTCGTTCCTTATTCGCTTTTAAAACGTGTGTAATGCGTTGCACTTTAAAAAGAAATATGTTTGTGTCTCTGGTGGTAACTGTCGGTTCTTAGAGGTGAAATAACCTTAATCGAACATATGTACCCGTTTCAGCGCTCAACTGACACCCTGTTACTTATTCGTTCCTTATTCGCTTTAAATACGCGTGCTATGCGTTGCACCTTGAAATAAGAAGTAACGAATAGGTAACAAGGTATTAACCGAGCGCTGGAACGGGTACATACGCGCTAAAAGGGTTATTAAATCTCTAAGAACACATTGTTACCACCAGAGACATGAACACAAATGAAAATCTTTTTCTAAAAAGTGCAAGGTACAACAAACGTATTATAAGCGAATAAATAACGAATAGGTAACGAATAGGTAACAGGGTATTAACCGAGCGCTTGAACGGGTACATGAGCGCTAATAGGGTCATTTCATCTCTAAGAACACATTGTTACCACCAGAGACATGAACACAATTAAAAAACAACTTATTTCAAGTTGCAACGTATACCCTGCGCATTAAAAGCGAATAAGTAACCAGGTATTATCCGAGCGCTGGATAGGGTACATACGCGCTAATAGGGGCATTTTATCTATAAGAACACATTATTACCACCAGAGACATGAAAACAATTGAAAATTCTTTTCTGAAAGGTGCAACGTACAACAAACGTATTATAAGTGAATAGGTAACGAATAGGTAACGAATAGGTAACAGGGTATTAACCGAGCGCTGGAACGGGTACATGCACGCTAATAGAGTCATTTCATCTCTAAGAAGACATTGTTACCACCAGAGACATGGACACAATTGAAAATCCTTTTCTAAAAGGTGCAACGTACAACAAACGTATTATAAATGAATAGGTAACGAATAGGTAACAGGGTATTAACCGAGCGCTTGAACGGGTACATGTGCGCAAATAGGGTCATTTCATCTCTAAGAACACATTGTTACCACCAGAGACATGAACACAATTAAAAAACGATTTATTTCAAGGTGCAACGAATACCCTGTGCATTAAAAGCAAATGAGGAACGAATAAGTAACCGGGTATTATCCGAGCGCTGGAACGGGTACATACGCGCTAATAGGGGTATTTCATCTATAAGAACACATTATTACCACCAGGGATATGAAAACAATTGACAATCCTTTTCTTAAAGGTGCAACGTACAACAAACGTATTAAAAGCGAATAAGTAACGAATAGGTAACGAATAGGTAACAGGGTATTAACCGAGCGCTGGAACGGGTACATGCGCGCTAAAAAGGGTTATTACATCTCTAAGAACACATTGTTACCACCAGAGACATGAACACAAATGAAAATCTTTTTCTAAAAAGTGCAAGGTACAACAAACGTATTATAAGCGAATAAGTAACGAATAGGTAACGAATAGGTAACAGGGTATTAACCGAGCGCTTGAACGGGTACATGAGCGCTAATAGGGTCATTTCATCTCTAAGAACACATTGTTACCACCAGAGACATGAACACAATTAAAAAACAACTTATTTCAAGTTGCAACGTATACCCTGCGCATTAAAAGCGAATAAGTAACCGGGTATTATCCGAGCGCTGGAACGGGTACATACGCGCTAATAGGGGCATTTTATCTATAAGAACACATTATTACCACCAGAGACATGAAAACAATTGAAAATTCTTTTCTGAAAGGTGCAACGTACAACAAACGTATTATAAGTGAATAGGTAACGAATAGGTAACGAATAGGTAACAGGGTATTAACCGAGCGCTGGAACGGGTACATGCACGCTAATAGAGTCATTTCATCTCTAAGAAGACATTGTTACCACCAGAGACATGGACACAATTGAAAATCCTTTTCTAAAAGGTGCAACGTACAACAAACGTATTATAAATGAATAGGTAACGAATAGGTAACAGGGTATTAACCGAGCGCTTGAACGGGTACATGTGCGCAAATAGGGTCATTTCATCTCTAAGAACACATTGTTACCACCAGAGACATGAACACAATTAAAAAAACGATTTATTTCAAGGTGCAACGAATACCCTGTGCATTAAAAGCAAATGAGGAACGAATAAGTAACCGGGTATTATCCGAGCGCTGGAACGGGTACATACGCGCTAATAGGGGCATTTTATCTATAAGAACACATTATTACCACCAGGGATATGAAAACAATTGACAATCCTTTTCTTAAAGGTGCAACGTACAACAAACGTATTAAAAGCGAATAAGTAACGAATAGGTAACGAATAGGTAACAGGGTATTAACCGAGCGCTGGAACGGGTACATGCGCGCTAATAGAGTCATTTAATCTCTAAGAACACATTGTTACCACCAGAGACATGGAAACAATTGAAAATCCTTTTCTAAAAGGTGCAACTTACAACAAACGTATTATAAGTGAATAGGTAACGAATAGGTAACAGGGTATTAACCGAGCGCTGGAGCGGGAACATGCACGCTAATAGGGTCATTTAATCTCTTATTACACATTGTTACCACCAGAGACATGAACACAATTGAAAATCCTTTTCTAAAAGGTGCAACGTACAACAAACGTATTATAATTGAATAGGTAACGAATAGGTAACGAATAGGTAACAGGATATTAACCGAGCGCTGGAACGGGTACATGCGCTCTAATAGGGTCATTTCGTCTCTAAGAACACATTGTTACCACCAGAGACATGAACACAATTAAAACACGATTTATTTCAAGGTGCAACGTATACTTACCCCGCGCATTAAAAGCGAAAAAGGAACGAAAAAGTAACAGGGTATTATCCGAGCGCTGGAACGGGTACATGCACGCTAATAGAGTCATTTTATCTCTGAGAAGACATTGTTACCACCAGAGACATGGACACAATTGAAATTCCTTTTCTAAAAGGGGCAACGTACAACAAACGTATTATAAGTGAATAGGTAACGAATAGGTAACAGGGTATTAACCGAGCGCTGGAACGGGTACATGCACACTAATGGGGTCATTTCATCGTATATAATAAAAGATCATTCCGATGATGATACCAAATAATTGACATTTTTATACATCCGATACTTGGTTCTTTTATTCCTCATAATGTTTTATGCTTTCTTAGGCTGTATAGTGTATAAATTTTACGAACTAACTAAATTTACGAGAAGACCTGATGAACGTTGCCACAAAATACGCGTTTTAAACATATATATTTCTATTATTCCATCTTCTATCTCTAATCTACTTGTTCTATTATTGAAAAGAAAAAATCATATTTCTTTGGGAAGCATTTCGATACAACCAGTATAAAACAAATAGCACTGTTAATTTGGTTCGTCTCCGAAACGCTGTTTTGTATACAACCAGGAACACTAAAAAATAATGAGTAAATGATTCATGACTTAGATCTCTTAGGAACAGTATTATATTTAGTTCCTTCTTTCAGACATTTACTGTTATTTTTTTTTAACAATGAAGTTGATAATGTTATACTAGTAAGACGCGCTTGTGTAGACTGAAGCAGTGCTCTTAAATATTCAATTCATCGATTACAACTGAATGTATCAATGTGATGTCAAAAACATTAGGTATTCCTTCATGCTTAAGCCATATAATTTCTTTTTACAAATTTAAGTATGTTGGATTATCTTATTATCAAATTTTCTTCACATTTAGTAAAACTACTTTGTTTTTTACCTTTTTTCAGAATCTTTTAATTATATTTATTAATTTTATCTCGTCATCTTTATGCATTTGTGTGGGTAAACTTATCATAGATACCATAGATACCAGGATTGAAATTTTAATTTGCGCCAGATGCAAATAAAAAAGGGTTTTGGATACTATAATATATTATAAAACACTGTATTATGCTTTCTAAACTCATAATAAATATGCAATTATTGTCGAAGAACAAATTTCAACCTTTATTTGAAGGTGTGACCTTTCACGGTGAGACAGCTGCCAAAATTGTAGAACTACTTTCCAATAGATATGAATGGAAACAAGAAAAGGAGCGCAATAATATTAATGAAGAATTGGAGGAAGAACAAGGACCGTGTAAAGGTAATACTAAGACTTTATCATCTTTAAACATTAAAAAGTTAGACGTTTCATTCGAACCATGATCCAGGTTGTTTAATTGGAATTTGTTTGAATGTTTTTTTTTTTAAATATGGTATCAGTTTTAGTATTTTCTTCATAAATGCATTTTTTATATATTGACTTGTTGATATGTTTTATGATTTTTATGTTGAGTCGCTGATTCAGATACAATCGCTACTATACATAATCTTGAGGCATGTTTTACAATTCGATTTTGTAGACATTCAGTATAAGATTTATGATTAACACACATACTTGTACTAAAATTAAAGGTATATCATAAAAGATTATTTTTGTATACAATGGCTAGGCATACTATTATAGAATTTCGTCAATTGGTCAAAGGACGTTAAGAGGTCATTTACCTTTATAATCATCATCAGTTGGTCCTCATACGAACAGTTGTTTGCGTCCTGTAAAGATTCTATTTGACAGAGACAGTGTCAAATGAAACTTTGGTCTTTACAATTCAGTTCTTCATGATCTATCGTTCACATAATCCACTCTATTATTTTAGGTCGCAGGCTCAGTACAAAATTCGTTTATGTTTAAAACAATGCTTAAAATTAGAAGGAAAACAGTGTATTTTATTACGTTAGACATAGTACATACTGCACACAATTAAACAATAAAAGTATAAGCATAAAAAAATGTAATAGATAAAGGACAACTGCTGTTTGCTAAACTTGTTAAACTATGCAATTAGAATGTACAAATTCAAATGAAAGGTATATTAACCAAAATACCGAACTCCGAGGAAAATTCAAAACGGAAAGTCAGTAAACTAATGGCAAAATCAAAATCTCAAACACATCAAACGAATCGAAAACAACTGTCATATTTCTGACTACGTAGTGCAGCTGATTCGTGCATTGTTTTTCGAAAAATTGTGGGTCTGATGATAAAAGCATGAAACTTTGCACAATTGTAGATATATATATGGTAGTCAATTTAAGCGATGGATCCACCTTGACAAATCCAATATGGCGGAAATTTTAAAGAAGTCTGCCAATCAGTCAAAATCTCACCACCATTTATAAATTGCAGCAAATAATATTCAAATCTAATATTTTTAAAGCATAAAAAATGTGATTAAACGTTTCAAGTCATGGGGTTATTTTTAACTTTAAATAGCGGAAAATTTCAAAATGGCCGCCAAGATGTGAAAATTATCTAAACTAAGACATGGCTCAGTTGATATTCATTTCTTTTTTCGAATTACTATTTGCAGTTAATACTACGTTCGTAGGATTATGTTTCCATGGTACATGGCTTGCAAGAAACTTTAATCCAAGATCCCATAAATAAAAACATTCGAACATTTTCATGACGCCCTCATGATTTGCTTGACTGTGTACCATCTGAGTCACAAATGATGATTTAAAAAAAAAGACGATGTGTTGTGTGATTTGGCCTTGTTTTTAATTTTGTTTTTGTATTTCTGTGTTGTCAACCAATGAGTTTTTAAAGCAGTGTTTATCCATCATGACATCATGTATTCTTATACAGACATGAGCAACCTCTTTTTATTTCAAACTTTCACATTTGGTCAAATATTAGATAACCAAATGAAAAAGATGTTGGTATACGTAACATATACCAACATGTTTTTTATTTGGTTATACTGGATAAGACTCATCAAGCTTTTTACCCAATAGCACCTGCTGATCCTCCTTTAGCACCTGATATCATATCCTGTTTTATTAGAGGATTCGTGTTGCTCCGTTGCTCATGGTGTCTTCTTCATCTTCTTTATGATTTAAACAACAACATATTTCACAGCAACATGTGTACCAAGAATAGCTCGTTAAGTCTTTGAACAACTCATCAGCACATTTGAAAAAGCAAAGTACACAACATCATTGTCCTCCAATATTTGTATCTGCTTAAGTATCTTTCAACCATATTTGATAAGCTCATGCAAAATGCTAATATATTTGTGATTAATATCCAATAGGGTATATGCCATCCGCATTCACTAGAAGAAACACTACGGATAAAGGCCGAAACTTTCCCTGAGGCTAGTACTCTTAATCTTTCTTATGCATATTATGTGTGTAAAAACCTGTCTACTTCAATCGTTAATATAACAGATCAGTAGAGGTTACGTGGACACAATTGCTCCTTATTAATTCGTTTTGTGACTGTTACATAGCTATCAACACTGTCTTGTTCCTTAGTTAAACTTATTTTAGGATCTTAATATAAGAATAAGTAACCCATGCTGTAACTTCATGTAAATATCTTGTTCATGATGCAGGAGAGCCTGTGAAAAGAATCTGTTGTTCACGAAAAACTGTGTTCAATTACAGCTTTTTAACCAATCACGTAAGCTTCTTAATAATACCATTCCTATATGAATATCTAAAGCAAAATGTTCACCATGTTCCACTGTTCCAATTTGGCATCAGCAGTAACATGGAAAGATTGTCACAAGTTATAATTGATACATGTCAAGGAAAACAATAAACACATTGCTGGATTGTTATCAGATAATGTCGATTCGTAGTGACAGATTTGATTTCTCCCTGAAACAGTATTCAATGCGGTTGATCATTTGTCTTGGCTTTAACGCGTGGAATGCGTCCAGACATACTTACTATTTGCATTCTCGTTTGATTCAACCAATCTTTGTTATCATTTTGTTGACTTGTGTATATCATGTAAAGAGAGAGTTGCACAATTGCCTAGTTTTACCAGGTTAGCTATTCGTGTATTTCTGGCAAGACAATTGACAGAGTGCTGACAATATAACGGTTTTACTAGATGTAAGTATGAAACGCATTGTTATATTTGGTTAGTGCTAGGATATTTCTAAGTCAATACTAATGTTATTTGTTAACATGTCATAGTAATAGTACGATCAGTTGTTCTGACGCCTTATATATTGGTCAAAATATCAGAAAATATAAAAGAAATACAAATATTTCAAAGCTTTTGGTAAGAACGAATTATCCAAGTTAGACTGGACACATACTGAAATATGTAAATGTTTGTCCATTGAAACGATTCTTTAGTCGTAGTTGTTGTCAAAATTATCCATGGCCTTCGCGACAAGATACACATATTCAATATTGAATAGATGGAATCTTCTAGTATAGTCACTGTAGATACATGAATAATTGGATCATACAAACACGACCAATTTCAACTCAACTAGTCCTGGCATTCAGTAAAAGGGTCATATACATAAAGAGATGGTTCTAGTTGATTTGATTGTAGTACTCTGGAAGACTAAAACAGAAGTAACTTTGAAATGGATAGCATAGTAGTTGTCTCAATAGTATAATTTGAGTGCATCTGCATATTTGCCCAAAATATAATAAAGTAATGTTTTGATGACTGTGGGAAAGACTTTTGCCAAATATTGAAATGTTTTCCTAAAACTCGATAGTTGAACTCCAGTTGATTTCAATATTGCTCATCACTGTTGTTGTAAAATCACCAGCATTCGTGAAAGGGTCAACATATTTTAGTACTGAATAGATGAAATCTTCTAGTACAGTCACTTTAGAAAAATGACTAATTGGATCATACTTTGGATTCACTTATTTTCGTGGGTACCAATTTTTGTGGTTTGAGGAAAACTTGCATATTCGTAGACATCTAATTGTTTTGTTTTTGGCAAACTCTACATACATTTCTTTAGAAAATTTGTAATCGTTGAACAATTTAATTCATGGTTCACCTGTTCCCACGAAGTCCATGACAATTGTTATCTGGCTTATATTAATTAATCCACAGTACATAAACCACATCATGCCTACATCTTGTCTTTTTGAACTATCTGTATGTCCAGTTATTCATGTATCGTAGTCATACAAAGATGTTGCAGTTGCCTGTTTAATTGCATCACCAACATAATCATTGACTAGAAGAAGTAACTGCCTTGATAATGGTATGCCAGGCATTATATAACTGCAATTTTGTTTAGATTATTACTATGTCCTCTTCTGCCTCATCATAAAGGAGCTGTTTGAGTCGAGAAATTTTTATTCTAGCTAACATATTGGAAAAACGCCAGTACCTACACGTCATTCCTCATTGTAAACTACATTTCTGAAAGACGGGTACGGCAGTTACGATTTTCTATAATTTCTATACAAATCTTTTAATGTTGTTTGTCTTAAGTACAAAAATTGTGGCATGTATCATAGGGCACTTAGTATTACTAATGGTACGTCAAAACAAGACTCTTTGAAACTATATGCATATGTGTAGATTTTGGTATCAAATGGCGGCATTCTTGGAAAAAGCAGCCATTTGAAGATTTATTTTTTTCCAAATGTATTATTGTTCCAATCATCCATGACTACTAACATTCCTAATTTCAACATGTATAAGTGATATTTGATGATTTTGATTTATTATGGCGGCCATCTTGGAAAAAGCTGTCATATTGAAGTTAGGAGATGTGTACATAGCCTATACTTTTTGAAACATCTCTCACTACTGTCATGCCAAATTTGGCTATGGAACTGACCTACTAAATTATAATCCTGGTACCTTTGATAATTATTTACACCACTGGGTCGATGCCACTGCTGGTGGACGTTTCGTCCCCGAAGGTATCTCCAGCCCAGTAGTCATCACTTCGGTGTTGACATGAATATCACTAATTTGATCATTTCTATAAATTTCTTGTTAACAAAACTTTGAATTTTTACGAAAAACTAAGGATTTTCCTATCCCAGGCATAGATAACCTTAGCTGTATTTGGCACCACTTTTTGGAATTTTGGATCCTCAATGCACTCAACTTTGTACTTGTTTAGCTTTATAAATATTTTGATATGAGCGTCACTGATGAGTCTTATGTAGACGAAACGCGCGTCTGGCGTACTAAATTATAATCCTGGTATCTTTGATAATTACTTATAAAAGCTATATATGCAGATTTTGATATTTTATGGCGGCCTTCTTGGAAAAAGCCGCAATATTGAAATTGCACGGTGGGTCCATAGGTAATATGTTTTGAAATACCCATAACTACTACCATGCGAAATTTGGTGCTTTTATTATCAAACCCACAAATTTTTCAACAATCAGCCGGACTATACAGACATGAACGTTTCAAGAGAAATCACATTAAGGATTATTGTGCGTCTCTTGAGAAAGTGTCTCTCGTGAATCCACACTCAGTGAAAATCTCACAAAAGGGAACACCACAATATGTGACCATTTTGATACAATATAATCTACTACGGCAAATAAAAATATATTGATAGTCTAGATAGTTACCAAAGGCCAGACACACGTTTCGTCTATATAAGAATCATCAGTGACGCTCAGATGAAACTAGTTAGAAAGCCAAACAAGTACAAAGTTGAAGAACATTGATGATCCAAAATTCCAAAAAATTGTGCCAAATAAGATTAAGGTTATCTATGCCTGGGATGAGAAAATCCATAGTATTTTGAATAATTCATTCTACTACAACAAAGGAAATTTATAAAAATGACCATATAATTTATATTAATTTCAACAACGATGTGCTGACTACTCGGATGGTAATACCCCAGGAGAGAAACATTGTATCGAACAACCAGTTGTTAATTGCGAGTGTCAAACTTGTGTATTGTCGATTTGAGTCGCTCTTATTCGTAACTCTGTTGGTGCACTCTTTGTATAAGCATCACCCCCATATTAATGATGAAGTCCATATATGTAAATATTACCACGAATTTGTGTAAAGCAACAATTTGAGATCCTGTATATTTTTTATAATGAGTTATTGGGTTTGTTTTATTCTAATACATGACTAGTAGCAGAGTTACACATTCAAGGCTAACAAGTTGTTATTGTTGGTATTTATTTTTGTGTAAACTAAATAAAGTAGGTGCTTAATCTTGAAGATTTAATTCACTTTTAAAGGCCACTGATGTGATTTCTACATGTTTGGATAGTCGTTAAGATTAATTTGTTTCACAGTATGCTAGTGACCGTAATATACACTGGCCAATGAATTTCATATGATGTTTGAGTTTCACTCCAAACCCATATGCAATTTTCCGTCCTCGTATATATCGTATTAGGTCACTATCATGCATTATAACTGATAATATGTCACAAAATTCGATTGAGGGTATATTACGATATAAAAAAAATCATTGTCATCTTCCTCTATATGGGAAAACTAATATCGTCATATTTGCAGTATGACTCTTGTATGAAGTTCACATATATCAATTTCAAGAAAATGATCAAGATATGAAGAGACTTTCCAGTCACAGTAGTATTCTTTTTTCAAGTTCACTTGCATTTTTGCAATGTTAGCTCGCGCTAAAATGTAGGTGATTGAGTGACAGGGCATCACTTATATATCTGAACAAGAAAAAGGTATTTTACCTACATTTGTTTGAGCGTCAAGATATAATTGGGGTCAATTATTTCCGAAATTCAAATACCAAAAAGACTATATAGAATACTTGAACACAATTTTACAATTCAAGGCTAACAAGTTGTTTTTGTTGGTATTTATTTTTGTGTAAACTAAAAAAATAGGTGTTTAATCCTGAAGATTTGATTCACTTTTAAAGGCCACTGATGTGATTTCTACATGTGTAGATAGTCGATAAGATTAATTCGTTTCACAGTATGCTAGTGACCTAATTAATATACACTGGTCAATGAATTTCATATGATGTTTGAGTTTCACTCCAAACCCATATGCAATTTTCCGTCCTCGTATATATCGTATTAGATCACTATCATGCATTATAACTGATAATATGTCATAAAATTCGATTGAGGGTATATTACGATATAAAAAAAATTCATTGTAATCTTCCTCTATATGGGAAAACTAATATCGTCATATTTGCAGTATGACTCTTGTATGAAGTTCACATATATCAATTTCAAGAAAATGATCAAGCTATGAAGAGACTTTCCAGTCACAGTAGTATTCTTTTTTCAAATTCACTTGCATTTTTGCAATGTTAGCTCTCGCTAAAATGTAGGTGATTGAGTGACAGGGCATCACTTATATATCTGAACAAGAAAGAGGTATTTTACCTACATTTGTTTGAGCGTCAAGATATAATTTGGGTCAATTATTTCCGAAATTCAAATACCAAAAAGACTATATAGAATACTTGAACACAATTTTACAATTTCCAAAAAATCAAAACGCAATCCAACGCTGAAGACATTTTTGGGAGAAATCCTAGAAAAAGTAAAAGTTTGCACCGAAATACATCTCTGACCCAAAATGAAATAATATGAATACATGAAAGACAGTATATAGTTTTGCTTCTTTGTTTTAGAAAAGAGGCTTTCCTATATATTTTTAATGTATATGTTACAGGCATTTTCTAAATTTAGGCATTTTGTAAAATGAATGAATTTTCAGGCAATTTGGAAAATGCCTAATCTTGACAGGCATTATACAAAATGACTAAAAATACCTAGTCATTTTTTAAAATGACTGAAATTTTCAGGCAAAATTCCTCCAATTGCCTGTTGGGTTTCAGGCAATTTGTAGTAGGATATTATTGAGATTATTGATAGTATTGAGATGAATATGCCAAAAGTTGAAATAAAACACAATATCTTACAAAGAAAATAACTAATGGTTCGGAAGAACTAATTTATTCTCCCAAAACCAGATCGGAAGTTTTTTATGACTTATGATATTTTCGTTTTTAGTGAAACTACGCTAAGTACGTACTAACTCTGTATTTCAGATACCAACAGTCAATTCATGATTATTTAGTCAAAATGACAAAAAGACATATTGTTCTGTCAATAAAACACAATTTCCAATTACATTTTTAGCAATTGTAGATTTAAAACAGTAAAGTTAAAAATATTAAGTAGAGAAAAGTTCGTTTTTAATTGGCCGATTGCTGTTTTTTTTTTGTTTTTTTTTTTTTTGCTTTCAGTCGAAAATATGTCATGTATTTTTAAGACATGAACAATTTCGTTATACTTCGAATGGATTATTTCTACTTGACTCCCTTGGCTAGGAGAGCTAAAAATTGACAAAGAAAAGAAAAATAACAGTGCTTTGACAGGAGAAGCGTTTCCTGCTAAAGAGTGATCACCCGTGATGGGCAGATCTGCTTGAGTCCGTTTGAAGCTATAAGTCAAAAGATGTGGATAAACGAATCATGATAATATACTTTGATTTGTTTTTTGGAACATGAAAAAAAAGAATATGCATGTGTGACGTGTGTGCTTATTGCGAAACCTTATGTTGCCTAACGTTAAGTGTTTTTTTTTTATCAGTAAATGTAATGAAACAGTTAAAAGTGTGATTACCCGGATTTTTCCAAATGTGGTCGGAGTGCTAAATAAGATTTTACGCCAAACAATTTATCTGCCAAAAAAAAAAAAACAGGACAAATATTGTGTCCAGTTCTGTCGTGCAAACATTTTGAGACATTGAAATAAAATTGTCAAGTTCTGTGCTTGTGTAAATTGTAATAATTCAGTAAAATGTATTCTTGATTATTTAAGCTCTTGTTTTTTTAATTCAGAAATTATCTTAAATAAAACAGCTCTGGTGTTCAAAGATTTCAATTGTTTTTCTTTAATATTGTATTCTATAAAATAATTTCAGGCATTTTACAAAATGCCTTTCAATTTTTCCAGGCATTTTGTAAAATGCCTAGAAAATTTAGTCATTATGTAAAATAACTGAATCTTGCAGGCATTTTAGAAAATGTCTAAAGTTTTCAGGCATTTTACAAAATGCCTCAATTTAATAAATGTCTGTATCATAGACATGTACATAAAAATTTGACAAAATTTGTACAATTAACGGTTTTGCTCTACATAAATGTATAATTATTAACTGGATCATCTCTTTAATAATAATCAACAACATTCTTAGAACCAAGGACAAAATGGACCTGAAAAGAGGAGCGAAGGATACCAGAGGGGCAGTCAAACTCATACTAGAAAAGTTAAAATTAACTGTCTTGAAATCTGCCCAGGTGTAAACCTTATCATCACTTATGGAAAATGCTTCTTCTTTCCATTTTTGTAAATAAACTCATCACAGATACCAGGATTACATTTTGTATTTACGCCAGACGCGCGTTTCGTAATTGTTTTTATGAATATTGCTTCAACAGAAACATAACCAAGTCGACCAGTAAGGCTGCATAATGAGTACCCATTGCAAAATCCGCTGTTATCCCTCCAAATATGTTACACGAGTTTTGGACTTTGAAACATATTTTCAGATGTTATTTTTAGTGGCAACAACATGGTTCTTTGGAGAATGTTTTGAAGGCTTAACTATTACTGTAGAAAAAAGTACTTATAAATTGTATAATCATAGCTATAGAAAGACCTAAGGTTATTCATCTATATGTGAATTATTTTTATCTTTCATTACTGTAAAAAATTATCAATTGATCAATCATTTGCGCTCTATTTTTCATTTATTATAGTCATAAGACCATCTGACTGTATGGACTTGGACAAATCTACGTGTAAAAGTGGAATATACAAGATTTACCCTGGAAAGACTTCCGGTTTTAACGTTTTCTGTGCAATTGATGAGCATGGTAGAGGATGGACAGTAAGAACGTATAGATTAGAATCATGTTAAAACATTTCTTTGTTATTATCTACCGTTAAAAAGCCTAAGGACGTGATCCCAAGTAGAAGATACTTCCTTCCTTTTATGTATGAAAAAAAAACTGACTCTTATTGAGATCAAAACGGAAAGTCCCTTATCAAATGACAAAATCAGCTTTAACACATTAACAGATTGGAAAACAACTGTCATATTCCTGACTTGGTACAGACATTTCCTTATGACGAAAATGGTGGATTAAAACTGGTTTTAAAACAAGATAACCATCTCAATTATATGGCATTCGCTTAAAATTCATTTATATCGGATATCAAGCTATTAATACAGGGGTAAATTTTACGTAATAAGCAAAAATAAAAACGAAATTCGATGAATAAACGTTTCCTACTGAAAAAATTCGTAAACTTATGTATATATAAGGCATTGAAAAGAAAACAAGTTTCTCTGATTATCAGTTTTCATGGAAATACGAAAATTAATTTCAACCCAAATTCTGTAAAATAATAAACAAAATATAACCGTTGTTATATTTGTTGTATGACTGTTCGTTCAATTTGATTTGTAGGTATTCCAGCGGAGAATGAATGGTATAATCAATTTCTATAGAGACTGGGAGTCGTATAACAGTGGATTTGGTAATATGAATGAAGAACATTGGTTAGGTAATCATATGGAATGCAAATTTAATGATGGATGCATACCACATTTTCCATACTTTTGTTTTTTTTTTTTTCTCTTTCTGTTGAGTTTTCGCATACTAGTATACCATTTTGAAAAATATTTTATATTCATTTTCTCTTCAAAGTACTGCAATCTCAAGTCTTAAAACAAATCTTCTTGTAACTTTTCCTGTACCGTTAGATTTTTTTCACTATATACCATAAACTTTATTCTTTATATAAAAATACACCACCAAATATATATAATACAATGCTTTCGAGTTATTAAAACATAAGTTATCTCTTATATCCTATCGATACTTGTATTTTGGTATGTATTTCGTACTTTAGCTTATGTTTACATGAATGCGTCTTTCCTTTTGCAGGAAACGAACATTTGCATCAGTTGACTTCACAAGGAAAGTACATGCTTCGGATAGACATGTCAGACTTTGAAAACAATCACAGACATGCTGTATATAACAAATTCTCTGTTGGTAATGAAACTTCAGGATATAAATTAGATGTCACTGGTTACTCGGGGGATGCAGGTGAGAAAAGACTCGTATTACTATCAGGCATGGAGCGAATTACATTGCAATGTAGTGCATTATATTACATAACTTTGACAAAAGCATGCATTAAATTACAATTACATTTACATGCAGTTATCAAAGTAATGCATTATCTTACAATTACTTTTTCAAAGTAGTGCATTGAATTACACATTAAGTTTAGAAATGTTATTATTAAATGGAAGAAAAAACATTTTAAAAAACAACACGAAGTCACAAAAGATTCTAGCATATGCAATTACTGTTCCATATACCTATTAAAATCAAGTATCAAGCAAAATTTCTGTTCAATACACAACACCTAATTGTTAACATCATAAGGGTTTCAAAGTATACATCTCTCTGTGTTTTCTCTAAACAGAAATTACCGAGATGAAGTTTAATATTTATTTTATCTAATGTTAACTTCACTTTTATAAATAAACATTTATTTTATTAATTCCATTCAAAAATATTTCATGAGAATTTCTTTCCGAATTATATAATAAACAGAAAGCTAAACTTTTGACCAAGTGTCAAAATTGTGAAAAGATTGATTGTCATACAACCTAATTAGTGTTTTTGACAATGGTCAATTTTCTGTTAAAACACAATATCCAAAGGATTATGTTCTTAATAAATTAATGCAGAAAACTTAAATTCTACTTTATCTGAGTCTCAACCAATCTGTGAAAGATATATGTATGTGAAAAAAAGCAATTCCATGTAGTACAATGTAATTTTTTTCTCAAGTAATGCATTAAATTATAAGTACATGGGATGCAAAAATTGCTGCATTACACATTACATCCAATTACTTGGAAAAATGTAATTCATTACCATGCATTACATTTACAAATTTGCATTACCCAATGCCTGATAACTATTTCTGTTGGGATGTTAACAGAAGCACAAAGCGCTTCATAATAAATTATGCGCAATTTCAACGCATTTTACAAACATTAAAACAAGGCCTAAACATTTGTATTCTTATAATTACATTTACAGTTTTAAACTAGTAATCGCGAATTAGAACAAATATTTGATGAGATTTTCTTTATACAAATATTTCTACATATCGTTATAAGGATTCGAGGACAGAATGTTGTGTTATATACAAAAGATGTTGCCTCGATTATTTGTGATACATTTAACATTACTTTTAACACTGCGTAATAAAATGTCCTCAATGCATTGACGACCCATTAGTGGCCTTCGGCTGTTTTCTGCTCTTTTGGTCGGGTTGTTTTATCTTCGATACATTCCCCATTTCCATTCTCTATTTTATTGTAGTATGTTTATTAATCATCATGTTATGAAACAATTCGTTTGTAATTAATAACATAAACGGTACCAATCTTACTGCACTAGATAAAGATTTTGACAACGCAACAGGGATGTTCGAGGCCCAAATATTTAAAAATCCTAAACGTGTTCACAAATTATTATCAAGCAACACCAAATAAGAAACAAAATGTGAAGCGATAGCTAGGCAAAGAATAAGAGCTTTCATGAGGGAAATATGTCATTCCTTAATTTATGATAATTAAGAAATGGTGTTACTCTTTATCAAGTACATAAGACATATTGATTTGTAAAGAGATCGCAAAAGAATTGATTAAAAATAATGAATCAGGTTTTTTTCCGTTTAGAGTTTTCATGCATTTTCGCCTCCGTTGCCAAATCGTCATCATTGGAGTTTCATGTTTGAAGGCCGAACGGTATTCTGCTGATGTTAAGGTCTGTCGTTTGCTTGTTGATTTATAACTTCCAACTGACAATTAAACATCATCTCTTTACTTTAATTTAAAAATGAACACTGATCAATTGAAACATATCGAGTTGGGTCTATTTAGGTGCAAGAAAGAGTAGGCATTGAACGAATTGTATCAAAATTAAGGCAAAGGAAATGTAGACAACAGACGAACTATGATATGAAACATTGGAGGAAATTTAAAAATAGGGTACATAAAATCGGATCCGATCTGACGTATACCTTCTTTGTATTGTCAGACCTTATTTTATTATGTTTATAACAATTCCGCAATAAAGATCATGTCCCTCTAAACGTGTTAAACAACATCGTCTTCTACTTTTGGAAAATAGTCAAATTATAAAAAAAAAATTAATAGTATAAATGCAACATCATGTGGCTTAATATCATATATATATTGTACGACTAACGATATATATGGAGAATATAGGCATATTATTTTCTAGATTATGCTGTTTTAAACCCAGTCAAACTACTTTATGACAATTTACAGTGTCAATAAACAGCGTCAGTGTTGGTATGTTGTCATGTGTCCAAAAGTTGGTATGTTGTCATGTGTCCAAAAGTTGGTCGTTAAAATAGTTCGGTGGTGATGATAAGTTTGATACTATAGTAGTCTCGGTTTAATCCATCCGCTACCGTATAAACTGGGCATAGTAACGTTTACGAGCTTGATTTTCTAGACACCTGTACGTTACCTTTCTAATTATAGAGACAACAACTCAACCAAAGAGACAAAGAGATAACAGCCTCAGGCCATCAAAGGGTCTTCAATGCATCGAGAAAATATCGCACCGAAGACGTGCTTCAGCTGGCCCCTGGACAAAAATGTATACTAGTTCAGTGACAATGGACGTCATACTAAACTCCGAATTATATAAAAGAAACTATACAAGATTAACACGTTATTTGTGTCGTGATGATGCTCTCTATATCACGTATAACTCATATTTATCATTTTAGCCAGTAAATAGTACAATGTTGTTCAGCTTTATACTTTATAATCCGTTATCACTATTGCATTGTTGAAACAATATATGCACATTTTGTAGGAGACGCTATGAATTATCAAAATGGACACAAATTTACAACGATGGATAAGGATAATGACATGTATAAAGATAACTGCGCTGTATTGTATAAAGGTGCATGGTGGTATAATTCATGCCATCATAGCAACTTAAATGGCCGTTATCTGAAAGGAATCCACACAACCCATGCTGATGGTGTTAACTGGTATCAATGGAAGGATTACAACTACTCACTAAAGACAACAACTATGATGATCCGCAGAACATAAAATAATATACCTAATTCCTGAAAAATAAAATAATAAATGATGATCTATGCTTTGTTCTTATTTATTGGATACATTCTGTCGTTCAAATATATATTTTAGCATTAAAGAAGGAGCAGAAAATGTATTCATATTAAGCTAAACATGTTCATCCTCTTATATATAACTGTTAATCGGCATTATGACTTTATTGTTATTGGCAAAGTTCCAATAAAGCATGTCATCATATATCTATTTATATTACTGAATCTACATTTGGACATTTATCTCAAACCCTACATCTCATGACTGTTGTACGTACTACATATCAAAACATAATGTTTGCATACGTTAAGCTTGCATGCTTTAGTTTTCAATGTTTTTTTTTTCCATATTGGTGTAGTGTCTTGTCTATCCTTTGTCATTAAATATGAAACCCGATCAAGTTGTAATAAAAATATCAAGATATAACAAAAACAAAACGATGTCATATGATTGCAAATGATACAATTTTCTATAAAAAATCAAATGAAATAGAGGTGTACAACTATAGGTTACCGTAAGGCCTTCAACAATTATCAAGAATCATACCGCATAGTTAGGTATAAAAAGCCCTAATATGACAAATGTAAAACAATTCAAACGAGATACAGACGTTAGTTTTTGTAGTATTGTTATGTTGCTTTGCTTCACGGTGTGCGGCTATTAGTTTCATGCGCTATTTACGCCATCTTTGAATTATTATGTAACACATATCAGTCCCCATTTGTCACTTGATGATGTTGAAAAGATTCTATTTGCTAGAATGATATATGGAATAGGGAACATGTTCCGGACAGGAGAAGATATTGAATACGGACAAAATTACAATATTGGTACTAGTATTCAAGATATTATCTGATACCATACCAATCAATAATTTAGCCTTTACTCACTGCCATTACCAAGTCACAAATTGTCACCATTTTAAATCATGTCGAGTCGAATTTATATTGAATTCATGTGCAAAATAATTGCCGGGTATATATTGGTATTGCCCTTAGACAGATAAAATATGTGAAACGCAGGGTCATTGTGAATCTGTTCTTTTATTCTACTCAAAAATCAATGTGAATAAGAGTATGCATCAATACAGAGCCCCTTAAGCATTTGTAAGTGCAGTGTAAATATAAATATTTGATTACAAAATGAAATCTAGTGAGTATATTTTGAAAAATCGTGCAAACGACTTTGAAATTCATGCGCACTACTGGTACAAAATGTATGTATGACTTTTATACTGGGCCGCACGACTTTTAAACTCTTGCGCACGACATTTTAAAACTGTCGCTCACAACTTTAAATAACTCGTGTACAAGATATTCAAACTTGTTTGTGTAGTTTTTAAACAAATTAAGGAACCTGATCAAATAATATCCAATCATCGTCTCCCTATTCACCCAGAAAAGTGAAGAGGAAAAAAATATATAAGTCTTGTCTTCTGTATCATCAATGTTAATGATGAATTATCATAAAATTACTGTCATCTGCCTTCCCTGACGCCATTCACTAGGTTGTAGTTGATTCTCATGGTCAATTGACTAGTGTACGATTGAAGGATCCGAATTTTGTGAAGATTATGCAGTGTTATTCACGCAAGAAAGATCAAATCAATTGTCTCTGGAGCCTGATACTTGATGACAATATTTATGATGCGAAACTTTGTCGATCTTTTCCTTTGTTCCCATGATACGGACTGTCCCAGGTTAGGGGATGGAGGTTTGAGATCCTGCTAACGCGTTAAACCCCGCCGCACTCTGTATCATTGCGCTGTCCCAAGTCAGGAGTCTGTACTTCAATTGTTGTCGTTTGTTTGCTTTGGTACATATTTTTGTTCGTTATTTTTTTGTACATTAATTATGCCGTGAAATTTAGTGTATATTTGGTAGCTTCTGCCTCTTTTTTAAGATTAATACTATTTGATTATTTAATCTATATAAACCAAATACCTGGCCTGATAATGCCGAATGAATCATCGTCCTTTATATGCATGAAATATTTACCACTGGAAGTAAATCAAGCAACAATCTATCAACCAATCCGAGGTTTTTTCAAAAACAGATTTCACTGTTCATTCATGTAGTCTTTTTTGTCTTTTTTGGAAGTCATTGGAAGTACAGGAGAACAAACTGATGATGTTTATGGAAGAGGAAAAAAAAAGAACAGAACATATACTAATAACAGCATATAAACAAAAAAAGGGTGTCGTGTTTATGCAAAAAGGGTAGATGTTTATAAGGACAATGATTTGAAGGTTGTACGGAGAGTGATAGTTGCTTGCATATGATATACGTCATTTTGTGTCTGATGTATAGTTGTCTAATTTACAATTATATCACTTTTCATTTGATGCTGTAGAGTAGGTTAGATAACGAAATGCTTTAACTGATTAATATTGGCAGAATTGTCACAGTGAAAAGTCAAATAACTCTGAAACGATGAATTGAAAAACATTCCAAATTGGCAGACATATGACTTTAAAAGTCCAATAACTCTGGAACGATGAATAGAAAAACATTCCAAATTGGCAGAAATATTACTTCAAAAGTCCAATAACTCTGGAACGATGAATTGAAAAACATTCCAAATTGGCAGAAATATGACTGTAAAAAGTCCAATAACTCTGGAACGACGAATTGAAACACATTCCTAATCGAACGTGATCATACATTCGCCAATACCATCAACAACGTAAAATGTGAAGTATTTTGATATAAGCATACACAAGTTTGTGTGAATTGTAAATTGCATCTTATTTTACTGGTAAAGTCCTGTTTGTAAATGTAATATTCTGGAATTACCAATCCGGAGTTTTTCAAAGTCAAAGTTATCTCTGAATTTATTTAGTAGTTCGAAATGGTTTGACTTTTCCGACAATCAACAAAATACTCAAGGTTGTAATTTGTTTTCTTTAATCTAACTGATAAAATCCCGTAACTATAAAACAAAAATTCAGAAAAAAAACAAAACGGATGAAGGAGTTTTCTTTTATTAGCCTAAAATTAATGTAATGGCTTACGGAGTCAGTCAGAGTACATTGAAAAGTTGTCTTTATTCTGATGGTTTAATGCCATAACTCTTTTGCACCCTAACCATTTTTCAATCGAAAGTGAGCGTACTTCATATATTTTCAATCCAAATTCCATGATGATTGATCAAAGCATTTTGCATATTTTATACAACAAGTGAATGTACACACATATGAACAACGACAATACAATACGATACATCGCTTAGATGAAGGGTTTTGAAAAAATTCAACAAAATCTCCAAACCTTTAATGACGTATTATAAACCAGACTTGTTTGGAGACAATGTAATCAAATAAACACACACAAGACTTTTAAATATTTAAATCGTTATTATTAAATACATGTATATCAATACGTGTGTACAGTCTTAATTTTTTTTTTTCCATCGACACACACAAGGTTTAAATGTAGAATGGATATTTACCGTCTTATCTGACTGCTTATTGGTAATATATGAATTATCTCCCTTTGTTCTTCTATGTTGTACAAAGTACAAGAATTCGACAACAGCAGAAAACAAACGAAAGTCTAGTATATATCAACACCACTAGCAATTCATTGAAGAAATCGCTTAAAAGATATGGACTACACATACGTATTATTATTCACCAATGCTATTGTTATAGCATTGATGGCCATGTACGTATACGAAAATGAAAGAAGAATGGGGGAAATTTTAGTCACGCGTGATCGAACAGGTAATGAGAAGTAAAATAAATCAAGGACAAACAACGATTTGAATAAATTAAACTTATTTACGAATTCCAATAACGTTCAAATAAAATATTCGTATTCGTATAGTTTTTTTATCGTGTATTTTGCAACTGTGTGAATTCAGTTAATAAACATTGACGGTATGCATACTTCTTCGTGTATCAAATAAATAAACAGTGATTCTCTCGAAAAAAAAACAATAGTTATTAGGGGACATGAAATCCATAAAAAAAAATGTTTTCTAGTTTTTTTGCGTTTTTCTGTATATTGTGTGTAAACATACATATATTATCAAACATAACTTGTATTTGTTGTTAACTACTAATTCCAAGATTACCATCCACAGCGGTGACTGATATATTCAAAATCAATTAATATTGATAGAAAAAAAGAAATGGAAAAAGGGGGGCTCTCCCCATGTACCTCTGGAAGTAATAACCCGTTCATACTTTGCCTTTTTGTTCAAGTTCAACCCGAAATAATAAAGCTTATATTGATAATCAAAGTAATTCAACTAGCACGAGGGGACACAAGTCATAATTATTTTGACAGTTTTTTTTTTCACTTCGTACATTTATTAAACCATGGAAGTAATATTTAAAAATTACTTCCATGATTAAACAGAGAAAATTTTCTCCCTGTGTTTATATTGTATTTGGACGATACCAGACTTATATACTATACAGTTAATTGTTAGTCCATACTAAATCATAAAAAGAAAGATTTAAATCGATCTTCCAATGAATCAACATTAGGTATTAAATGTATCGTCTAAAGTTAGCTGAGGAACCGTAGCTCTTATGTCATTACGAAATTGTTTTAATAAGTGAGTAGTCATTCAATACTTTTGGTCATATTGACATTTTTATAGATCTTGTATTGTTGATAAGTTGTGCTGTTTACTGTATCGTTACCGATCATTATAGTTTATGCCTAAAATAAATAAAAGATGTAAAAGTATTATTTTTATGACACTAACTTCTATGAGGGGTCAATTACTAACTTCGACCATCTAATTTGTAGATAATTTTGCATGAATATTGTTGTCATTCAAATTTTCTCTGTAATTAGTTTTTGCAACAAAAATATCAATAAAGATAAAATATCAGTTAAAAGTACATTTTTTTTATAAGGACATCAACTCAAATATTTTGCGAATTGAGGATTATAGCCATGAAGACTTGTTTGTAGATCTTTTATTGTTGCCAACGTTCGATTTATTTTTAAAAGAAGTAAGCTTTATGAAATATATATATTTAAGAACCAAATTAAAGCAATTTTGAAATTGTATGATAGAGTGGAAATTCAAGGCCTAAAGTGATGTGTATTACGACAATATCATATCACACTAGGTATGGCTTAGTTGGTATAACCTATATATGTATATATTTACAGCACTGTCCCAAAATTTTGTGGCAGTATTTATACTTTATCATCAATATGTGTTATGTGTTATGGTACAAACAATTATTTTATTGATACCAAATATCAATTTTGAGTTATATTAGGGTATCCAAATAATAAATGCCCCATATTATGATAAAATAATTTGAATTGTTGGCTGTGTTTCATCGTGTGTTTGAGAAGTACATACTCTAGTATTCAGACTTGTTTTGTATGTTAATGGCAGATTTTAAACTTTCATTCGGTAAATGCATCACTTTTCAATAAGTTTTCAGTTTTCATTTAAATTATGTTTTCAGGAAATACACCTACAGACAAAACTACGACTGGAAAAGGTATATTAACTTAAAATATAAAATATTTCATCTCTAGTCTGCAGGTATGTCGTTCATATAATAGGGGTCTATTATTATCAATACCCTTTAATTTCTTAAATTATGACTCCAGTACGATCTATACTTGTGTATTATGTAATTGTGAAGACAATACGAAGATTTGCATGTATTGAATTTTAAAGCTTTTGCTAAAATTCAACTCAATGCAGTACTAGTATGCTAAATAGAACCTCCCTTATCTGGAACGTTTCGTTTGCTATATCACTATTGCCCTTTTTTATAATGGAGATAAACTTGTATCGTAAGGTTTAATATTCGAAATGTATCCTTTCAATCATTGGACGGTTTGGCATGCCGAGAAAATGTATAAGTTTGACTGTAAAACGATTATTATAAGTAGTTAAAGAGATTTTCTAATTTAAACTGCGATAAACCATTACCGCATGGTCAGTTATACTCCGCTGATCTACGAAGCTACATTAACGCCTGAACGTCTTCCTCGATAAAGACCTTCAACCGGAAAATTCACACCGCTATGCAATATGGGAATTATTTACTAAGTTGGCAGCTAAAGAAGGAGGAGTTCCTGATGTTAATTTATGTTAAATGATGTAAACTGATGTTAATTGATGTTAATTAATTATTATCGGATTTGTGTTAATTGAACACACGTGTTTGGTAAGATAATCACAAGACAGTTGCGCAGACTCATTATCCTGATCGCCGCCGATTGGCTCTCTCTCACAGAGAGCAGGCAACGCGGCCAATGATCATAAGGAGTTCAAGCCCTCGTGTGGGAGAAAATCGGACACTGAAAGGGACTGAATTATTCGAGTTATGGACAGTTGTGTTAACAATATAACATAAGACGATACAAATCAGTTGAAAAAGGCTTAACTCATCAGATGGAAACAAATAGAGTTTATGGTTACTATAATATATCATAAATCAGTCTATATTTTGCTTTGTTTACTCATAATAAAGATGCCATCATTGTTGAAAAACACTTTTAAACTTTTTTTGAAGGTGTGACCTTTCACGGTGAGACAGCGGACAAAGTTGTAGAATTACTTTCCAATAGATGTGGTTGTAAACAAGACAAGAAGTGCAATAACGACAATGAAGACTCGGAGGAAGAACAAGGACCGTGTAAAGGTAACACTTTTAGACTGCAACATATTTAAACATTACAAATACAAATCAAACTTTTACATTTGCATTTGTCACGTACAGTTAGTCTTTCAATCGAACATCCAGGTTCTATTGTTAAAATGTGTCTGGCTGATTTTCTCCCCAGTTTGATTTACCTGCAATCTCTGTTAACATTTATAATTAATACAATTAATGAATGACATTAAATGCAGATATGTTTTTAGGGTGTATTTTTAATGTTTTTTTTCATTTGTGCAATTTTTTGGTATACAAATTCTTGTAGAATAGCTAATCTGAAATTTTATGTAGAGTTTTTGTCTCACATTCAAACTTTAAAAGGAACATTAGCTAAGAGTTAAAAAAAAATCATTAATGTAAGTGAAAAAGAGAGATAATAAACCAGTTGGGTTGAGTATTGTCAAAACAAGCAAGTTAATTATTCGACCTCATAAAATCCTTTTTTAAGTGAACTTAAATTGAACCCTTCAGCTAGAGATGGGTTACGCCTGAACAAGGCGTGTTCAGCTATCAAAAAAACAAGATTGTCAACATTGGAAGATAAAAAGTGGTAAAGCATTTGGTTGACTGATTCGATCTACAAAATCCCATTCTTATACAGGTAAAAACGATTATTAACATATTTTTCAAACTTATTAATATGAAATCAAACAGACCTAGAAAAATCCAGTTACTCGTGTTCGCTATCTATTTATATCTATGTTTATGTTACATCGGGTCGTATGACCGTTGGCAGTTTTCGGAGGTCACCTGGATGGTTATTAAAATGGCGTCTAGACTAAAGTTCACACGAAAGGGTGACACATTATAACAAAGTCATGCACTTTTAATTGTTTCTTTTTGGACTTTTTGTAATTTGAATTTACGTTTTATTAAATTATGAATCAAAGATCATGCCCCTTTAATTTTTATTGATCTCTCCTTGGTTTCGGTTTTGGCTACTCGCTGTAGTTAGGGATTGGTTTACCTTATGAATTTTTATTAAGACCACCTGTGGTAGCAATACACAGTTAGAAGTTTAGTTACGCATTATGGTCATGGCGAATTCTTTAAATATGAAAGTTTTTGTACAATACAATTGATTTTTTAGATAGTTGAAGAATAAAATAGCCTCCCTAGTGGGTTTATATGAACATTTAGATTGTTTTCAGCATGATTTATAGGCCATTTTTCTGTTTGAAAGTCCGTAAGATTTGAAATGTTTGACGCTCGATCTTTTCAATTCAATTTTATTTTTTACCTCTTTTCAGATACATGTCTATGTTTGCAGGAAAAGTATCACTCTAATTGATTGAAATTGTCTTTTTTTGAAAATGCACCAAAAAACATCACCAACCAAAATGAAATAATGTGTATAGCCGAGAGACAATACATATAGCTTTGTTTCTAACAGGACATTGGTTCATGTAAATACGCTTCAGTAACGATCAACCAAAAAAAAAAAGTTTGATTGAAAAATAGAATTATACAGAATCTACATCGGATTGACAACGCTGGTTAAGTAGACATTATCGCAGTATTTGTGAAGGTAAAAAAATAAATTATATGCTTGCCAATGAGACAACTCTCCACAAGATACCAAAATGACACAGAAATTAACAATGCAAATCATGTACTGTTGAAAGAATAATTGTTTAAATTCTAGAAAAATTTGCAGCTGAACATCTGAATGTGATTTTTTTTTATATTTTACTTATGTTTTAATCTATCTATTAAATCGATCCTTCTACAAATACTACATACATAAATTATAGTCAAGAGACCATCTGACTGTAAGGACTTGGATAGATCTACGTGTAAAAGTGGAATCTATAAGATTTACCCTGAAAAGACTGACAGTTTTAACGTTTACTGTGAAATGGAGAAGCATGGTGGGGGTTGGACAGTGAGTTGAACTCTATCGAAAATAACCAACATTTGTGTTAATATACTAGTATGCCGTTTTGAGCTAAAATTTCCACACAAATTGAATCAATTGTGAATTTCAATATGATATAGTGCAAATATTAACAACACCTCAATAAGTTTAAATAGAAACAAAACAATAAAAATAAAAATAAGGTAAAGAACTTAGTTCGTAGACATGAAATTAGAAGTGGGAATCCGCTGTTAGGAATACTTAGTCCATTGCTAGAATCGGAAATACGAAGGAAACACACTCGATGAATAAAAATAAGTAAAAGCGTTAAAAACAAGATTAATATTAACAACAACAATAAAACAAAGGAACACAGGCTTAAATTGATGGGTTGCACAGATTGTTTCTTAAACAATGGAGAATTGTCTTTACTGAACATTTAATGCGATATATTAAGTTCCAAAGCCTGGAAAAATGTTCAAACAATTTGAAAATACTATAGTAGCAGGCGCATAATTTCAGTATTTGTGCTATTCAAGGATATTGATAATGGGTAAAATTGAAAATGGAAATAGGTAATGTGTAAAAGAGAATATAAGATTTATATTAACCACAACAATAAAACAAAGGCACACAGGCTTAAATTGATGGGTTGCACAGATTGTTTCTTAAACAATGGAGAATTGACTTTACTGAACATTTAATACGGTATATTAAGTTCCAAAGTCTGGAAAAATTTTCAAACAATTTGATAATACTATAGTAGCAGGCGCATAATTTCAGTATTTGTGCTATTCAAAGATATTGATAATGGATAAAATTGAGAATGGAAATGGGTAATGTGTAAAAGAGACAACAACCCGATCAAATAGCAGAAAACAGCCCAAGTCCGCAAAAGAAAAATGTGTACTAGTTCTGTGAAAATGGACGTCAAACTAAACTCCTAAACACATAAATAAACTAAAGTTGAAATAAGATAAAAGACTAACAAAGTCCAGAGGTTCCTGACTTGGGATAGGCACAAAACGGGGTTTAACATTATGTTGGATCTCAACCCTCGCCCTACAACTTAAGCCAACTAAGAATAAACAAACACACGGCAATACGTCCAGCCAAACAAATATATAGTGATAGTTAAACAGTTACAATATTGTTACGAAATTGATTATTTAAGATATAACCTGATGTATAAATGCTTCACGACTGTTTGTTCAATTCTATGTTTAGATATTCCAGCGCAGGATAAATGGGGAAATCAATTTCTTTAGAGACTGGGAATCGTATAAGCGTGGATTTGGTAAAATGAGTGGAGAACATTGGTTAGGTAATGACTATGAAACTGTATGAGATTGTAAATTTGAAATTATTCCCATGCCACTTTTTCAAACTTTCGTTAATCTTTTCTTTTATTTTGGTATTTTGGGGAGGTATACCCCATACCCTTGATAACTGATATTTATGTTTTTTCTTACAAATTTAAGAATTTATTGTATTATGAACAAATTTTAAAAAATGTGTACTTTTACCCCAACAATAATAAATTCTTTTATTAAATACAAAGATTTGGTCCTACCTGTATCAATCCTACAACACACAGACAGGCATATTATTCTATTTTACGGTGATGATATTTAAAACATGATGAATGTCAGCGTATTGTTTTTTTGCATATAAACTTATTTTTCAAAAACCATTGTATAAAGGATATTACTTCCAGTTATATAGTACATACAATATATAAACCAAACATGTATAATACAGTTGCTATCCAATTGTTAACACTGATGAGGTCAAACAAAAAATACGTGTGTTTTGGATTGATTCCTTAACGATGATAGGGTAAGTTGGTAGGTAAGATTTCTAGGGGCTTATTTCAATACACGGTTAGTTGTGATGTTACGTCCCTTTATAAAAACAAAACGGTACTGAGAAAAATCTTAAAAGTTGAAAGATTGAAATAAATTCATAAAACACATTTAAATCTAACAAGTTGTTACTGGTGGCGTTTGTTTTTGAATAACCAATGACATATAGTTTCTTAATGCTAACGATATTGAAGACTTGCTCACTGTGATAAAGGACTAGTTTATGGCCATATGTTAAGTTAGTCGGTAAGATAAATTCGTGACATAGTGTACTAGTGATGTAATACGGTAGATATTGGGTCAGTTAAATCAATATTTGCACTCGAGCTTCGCTCTCACCCAATCATAATTTACTGACCCCATATATACCGTATTAGGTCACTAGCACACTATGCCTATATTCCTTTAATGAATTGTTGAATAGCTTGGATGCACGATGATATATCATTTTCTTACAGGTAATGAACATTTGCATCAGCTGACTTCCCACGAAACGTACATGCTTAGGATAGACATGACAGACTTTGAGAACAGTAAGGATAGTAAAAGACATGCTGTTTATAGCACATTCTCTGTTAGTAGTGAACACTCAGGATATAAACTAGATGTCACTGGCTACTCTGGAGATGCAGGTGAGAAAAAGTTCTTTAATTATTATAACCACACTCTAGGTTAGAGATGGGATTTATTTCATTTACCTTGCCCAAAAAATGTATTACGTCACATTACATTTGAGCGTCTTCTGGATCAGTCAGGCAATCTCTACCTGTTTTCCAATACTTTGTAATACGAGTAGTGTATGCTACATACAACAACGCTTACCCTTTTGTTATATTTAGGAATGTATAGGCACTTAACTTGATAGTTTTGTAGTTTCTCTATTCTTTAATATCGACCACCAACAAAGGATGATATTTATATTTATATGAAACTCTTATGCCAAAAAAGCTAGGTCACAATATTCATTTGGGTATCTAGTTTACAATATGTGTCCAATGACCTCGCCTGTCATTCAACTTAGCCGACATGGCCAAAGATAGAACATTCAGGTATTAAGCAAATTTTGTCTATTTTGAAACAGTATGAAGGATAAATTCTTTTTTTAAATTATGTATTTATACAAAGTCATTTGTTTTACAAAATCGGCCATACCGATTTTTGGACAAAATTGCAACTGTTTACAAATATAGAATACAAAATAATAAACATGTATTTAGTCTATGAGGTACTAAATGGTTAATGATGTTGGCCCCTAAGGTATACTATGGTTTTGATCATGGGTACGAAATGTTGAGTGTTGGGTACGAAACTGTAATTTTGGCCTTTCATCTTGAAACTTGAAAAGCTAGACATGAACTTAATCAGAAACAACGACTAGCTTGTCGACGTGATGTACTATAAAGACTGCATGGCCAGAATCTCAGTCGGTCTCTTATTGAATAAGTTGATATTGATAACGAATTGTATCATCAATATTTTGCGTTAGTGCCTTTATCTTAGCTTTAATGCAAAAATAATCATTATCATCATCCTCATCATAATCATGTTTTACTACTTTATAGTCCTATATCGCGTTTGTATTCTATTAATTTGTAGGTGATGCTATGAAGAAGCACCAAAATGGAAGCACATTTTCGACGTTCGATAAAGATAATATAGGAAACTGCGCTGTAGATCATAAGGGTGGATGGTGGTATGGTGCATGTCACGAAAGCAACTTAAATGGCCTCTATCTAAAAGGAAGCCACAAAATCGACAAGTATGCTTTTGGTGTTGTCTGGTATCAATGGAAGGGTTTCATGTATTCACTGAAGACAACAATCATGATGATCCGAAGAATATAAAATAACGGACATAATTCCTGGAAAATAACAAATTTTGATATTAGTCTTTGAAAATTATTTATTATTTATATGCTGGCATTCATGAATATTTGTTAACAATATAACAAAGTGCTGAAAATGTCTTCGTAAGCTATTAACGTGTATGTCTTCATAAAGTTACTTTTATCGCCATTAATAATATAAATTTATATTATGGAATGTATATCAGAATGGTGGCTATCCTTGGAACTTAATACAATAATGGCCCGTAAAAAAAATGAATATCCAAAATTGTAAACTCGGGATGTTTACTTCCACTGATGGCGCAGCCTGAAGTGAATTAATTTGTTAGGGTTGGCAATTTTGGATATTATTGCTTCTAAAAGGCCACAATTGATTTATCATACCGAAGTCACAGTTGAACCATTTGAAGCACGTACCTTACTGTATAGTAACAAACACAGGTAACGCTCTTGCTGACAGAAAATTTCCAAGGTTGCATTTTGTGTGACGTTACATGCCAAACAATTACGTCATTCGATATATGACGTCACACCATAATAACCTTTATATGTGAAACCCATTGAAGAAAGATGTTACTCTGTTTAACCTTGGGGCAGCAATGATGAGAAGCTTGCGAAGATTAAAACATGGACATATATGTTCCCCCGGCACCAAGAGGGTTAACTATCGGAAATAAATTTGTGTCTTTGAATTTCTCATAGGAATAACAAATACATTTTGTCCATACCTTGTATGTTTTAGTTCTCCATGTTATTGTTGTTTGTTTTTGCTTTTTAATTTTACAATGTTTGTGATGATCTTACAGTGCACAATATTGTCTATATGTTTGTCCTAAAAAATGTGTTTCTATTTCACAAGTTAGAAATTTTTAAATTGTTTCATATATTGCATAACGGATTGTTTAATAATTTGGAAATGTCCATTACTAATTCGATATAACGTAAACTGATATTAATTATCATCGAATTTAATAGGAGTTAGACTACAAGTGTCACATGTGGAGCAGGATATGCAAGATTAAACCGAGGACATGACATATCATCCACATATTTTTATGGGGTTCCGTGTTGCTCAATAATTTATTTTTGTGTTGTTATTTGTAGACTATTGTTAATCTTTTATTAATTTTCCAATTTTCGTTTTTGTAATGATTTTTTTTTTATCGCTCATTGATATCTGAGATGTGACTCACCCTTTAGTATCTTACTGTCTTTTGCGTATAACACACTCCTTGTTGGAATACCTCATGCATAAATATGTGATCAAGTAAGCAAAACATAATTAAAATTTAATGTTATAGTATAGTGTTATTAATTGGCTTTTTCTGTATTGGCCCCGTTATGGTAAGTAAGGCGTATGAAAATTGAAACCGAAAGTCATGGACCAATACGCCATTTTTCATATTGGCTCTGTCCGAAAAGCAATATTAACTCTTGATTTATATCGACATGGCAACGTCATCAATATTGCAGATGCTGATTTAGCCGTGCTATGGCTTATTTGCTCATATCATTAAATAACACGTTGTACCAATCATTGGTTATAATTTTGATTAGGCTAAACACGCAGCACTATAGCGTATGAAAGTATATAAACAAAGCATTTAGCCGAGAAAGTGACAGAATGATCGTAACTGAGTCGAATCCAAGGTTAACAATGCTTCTTCGAGGGGTAGCAACCTCCTTTTGCACTATCTCAGCTATTTTTTATTAAATTTATTGTACTGAATGTTTTGTCATTGGTGTCTTTTCAATATCAATTTAAGGTGGCTCGGGGCCTATTCAAAGTTTCTATCAGAAGTGCCGTAATTTTTGCTTTTTTATTCTTTACAGAAATTGAATCCAATTGGTCGAAAAAAAATAGAGGGTCACGGACCATTTAAGCTCAAAATTTTACTTTTAAACAGATATGTAAAAGGGACCATTTTTAAATGAAATGATAGGGAAAATAGAGGTGTTGACATATTTTATTGGATTATCAAAAAAACGTTCTATGACACTTGGTCCAAAACTGTAATATAAACAGCTGAAATATAGCTTCAAAGAATGAGCAAATAAAAAAAATAGGTCACCGATAAGGAAAAAAATATATTTTGCCTTAAAACCCAAATTTTGGCGGGAAAACGGTGAAAATGGGTAAAATGTCATTTTGACCCTTTAACAAATGCGGATTATAACGAAAATATTCTATTATTCACATAACTACAATGATTTAACATTTCTAATCAATCAAAATATTTAAAAAAATTATATCGAATTTACGACAAATACTTTTGTAATTCATGCGTGAAATTATGCGCAGTCGAATAGTCCCGAGCCACCTTAAAGTAACAAACTATGACCTCATGTACATGACAGCTGATCAATCATTAGAAATGTAACACACATAGTCCATGAAAAAGACCTGAGACAAGAAAAAAAGAAGTGTATAATTTCCTTTTAAATTACTGATATTGACCCAATTTAGTGTCTTTAAAATTATCGACTCTTGCTTGGTCTGATCAAGAGAATGACATTAAAAACAAGTTTATCCGGGATATTGTAGATTGTCTCCCTCATATTAACCTGGCACATCAAAGTAAAGTATAATAACAAAACAATGACTCAAAGTCAGAATAGTATGTCCGGGTACAGTGGCAAGTCTCCTTGCAAACAGTTTATACCTATTCTAATTGAACGTGAACAAATACGGATCGGAAAATGCCTGTACCAAGTCAGGAATATGACAGTTGTTTTTGTTTGTTCCGTTGATTGGTAGCGTTTGATTTTATCAGTTTTTATGGACTTCCTCTTTTTACGTTTGTCTTAGATTTCTGTATCTGTGTTATTTATTTTTCGGCCTATCGATTTAGTACAATTTACAGGGGACAAACTTATTTTTTTTAAATAAATGGTATTATTTAATATTTAAACCGGGCCTATATCGCCTATGCGTGTCTGTTAGATGTTTAAAAACCAAAAATTATGAACATCTAATGTTATGTTAAACTTTGAATCCGGAATAAAAAAAAAGTAGTAAATTTTACCGTACGATATATAATAAATTTAGGGAGCTACCATTTGATTTTTATGGGGGGGCTAGGATGAAAAATTTTGTCCTGCATTTTTTTTTAGTTGTAATCTCTGTCCTGCCTTTTTATTTTTCACTCTATTCGGTCCTGCCTTTTATTTTTATTAGTTTATCCTGACTTTTTTTACCTAAATTGTCATCCTGCCTTTTTTTTTTTTGCCAAGTGTCTCATCCTGCCTTTTTTTTTTTACTAAAAACTCCTGTCCTGCCTATTTTTTTCAAATTTCATCCTAGCCCCCCCATAAAACTCAAATTGTAGCTCTCTTATGTGCGGTATGCGTATGAATTTTCGGATCTATTTTAGTCTATTGTTTAACAATGAAATAAACAAGTTATGCAAATTAGTAAGGACTGGTATTTAATAGATTAAAAACGGGTTTTTAAGTTTATCGAAGGCTGGGCGTTGACCACTCGACTTGCAGACGATTTTTCAAGATGTCCGATTCAGAACTAGACCTCGACGATAGAGAATTAACCAAGTCTCCTGACAAGTCAATTGAAGCCTTACGTTCTGCTGCTGTGCCAACGAAGAGAAGAGGTAATTCAGAGTAAGATAAGGCACCTGAAGTTTCAAATGCAGATTTATTTTTTTTAATGACAACTTATTTCAATAATAAACTTTCCGGCATAGAGAAGAATTCTCAGATACTACAGAGACATTAGTTAAGAGAGCAAAGAAGGCAGAGAATACCTTTAAATTTTAGGGGAATCAAGTACAATTTGAGCTTTACTCTGATATTCAAGACAGTATCAGCACAGCAATTGGTTACATTGAGAAGAATCGACCTAAAAAGGCACTCCGAGTTTTAGAAAATTCGTCTGTTCAGCTCAAGAAGAGAAATAAATTAATCAGAATTTTGGATAAGTCCGAGGGCGGTTGGATCTAACGGTGAATGAATACCTTTCAGATGAAGATTTGCTAGACTGTAAATTTACGTTTTCTTACATTGTCTACACCTTCAAGGTTAAAAAAACATATTTCTACTATAATTCCTCAAAGGTGTTTTTAACTTTGTAGTCTTATGTTATGCGTTTACTTTTCTACATTGGCTAGAGGCCAGGTATAGGGGGAGGGTTGAGATCTCACAAACATGTTTAACCCCGCCGCATTTTTGCGCCTGTCCAAAGTCAGGAACCTATGGCCTTTGTTAGTCTTGTATTATTTTAATTTTAGTTTCTTGTGTACAATTTGGAAATTAGTATGGCGTTCATTATCACTGAACTAGTATATATTTGTTTAGGGACCAGCTGAAGGACGCCTCCGGGTGCGGGAATTTCTCGCTACATTGAAGACCTGTTGGTGGCCTTCTGCTGTTGTTTTTTTTTTCTATGGTCGGGTTGTTGTCTCTTTGGCACATTCCCCATTTCCATTCTCAATTTTATTATGAAAAGATCAATCATTAAGTATATAAAAAAAAGCTGCCAAATAAAACATTCGATTTCAAAATTTGTTGCATCATGTAAGTATAAAGTCAATAAATACTATCATTCTTATCAATTATACAAGTTTTTACAAATTCTACAGAGTGTATAGATAGGATTGAGAATTTAATACTTATTTCATGGTAAAACCCTCAGTAATATTTGAGTTTTCAGTTTGTAGATTAACCCTTTAGCCTTTACCATTTTTCAGTGGGGGTGGGTTCCACCCAACGAGAAAATATTTCACCTCCTACCCGACCCCCACTCATGCCATCCGCCCCAAATTCCAATATAAAGTTTAATAGATGAGCATCAGTAACAGCATCAAGAGTCTGCTAATTCGCATATAATTTGCATATGATTGCAAATTTTCGAAAATGCCTAATTTTCCAGAAATCTCTTGGGGCGAACGAGTTAAGACATCATACATATCAAGCAGATGGAGTTTTTCAATAAATTCATAATTGTAATTAATCCCGAAATCCCACAATTATACCTTATGAATTAGAGTACCCATAGCACCCTTATATGCAAACTTCCGTGTGTTGAAAAAAACCATCTAATTTGACGGTATATCAATATGCTAGTGAACATTTACAATATACATAAATTATACTTTTTGTTTAATTTTCTTTTCATGGTAATGTTATTGTTTATCTGTCTTTTGAAGTTTTGAAGTAAAAGTAATCATTTGATTTCTTTTTAAATTAAGTTATTGTGAGTTTAAAATAAAGTTACCTATTTTTTAACCACTGAACTTTTTTTACCCAAGAATAGTAAAAATAAACATACATTGTAAGTCTAGTCTTAGAATCATGATTTCTTTTATCAGTTGTTAGTGGCTTTGAACTAGCAGTCAGATGTGTTCCTAGTGTCTTTTTTTGTCGGGATATACAAGTAACCGGCCACGTCCACTTGTATTTTTGTCCATCTGATTAGTTAAGCATTTTTCAACTGATTTTTATAGTTCGTTCTTATGTTGTACTGTTATACCACTGTCCCAGGTTAGGGGGAGGGTTAAGATCCCGCTAACATGTTTAACCCCGCCACATTATTTAAGTATGTGCCTGTCCCAAGTCAGGAGCCTGTAATTCAGTGGTTGTCGTTTGTTTATGTGTTACATATTTTTTTTCGGTCATTTTTTATATAAATAAGGCCGTTAGTTTTCTCGTTTGAATTGTTTGACATTGTCTTATCGGGGCCTTTTATAGCTGACTATGCGGTATTGGATTTGCTCATTGCTGAAGGCCGTACGGTGACTTATAGTTGTTAATGTCTGTGCCATTTTGTTCTCTTGTGGACAGTTGTCTCATTGGCAATCATATACAGGAGTGTGCTCCTTACGCAGAAACTGCTCCAACAAAGTTATGAGGAGGACAGATTAAAATTGACACTCCGTAAATTTTATGGACACCATCACGAATTGGTGGATCCATACGATGTGTCTTTGACGAAACTAGCTAAGGACATTTTTACCACATGGTAGATTGTTGTTTGTCATTATGTCGTCTAATCTTTTAATTACCAAACGTGACTTATTCCCGATTTTGACTGTTTTGCTGAGTGTGAATTCGCATTACTATAAGACGTGTTACGGTACTTGTCTATCCATAATTCATGTATTTAGTTTAAATGTTTAATGTTATATTTGTAATTCTAATCGGATTTTGTCAAATGTGTTGACGTTTTTTTTTTATCATAAATGTGTTATGGTAAAGAAAATTAATCACCGCATTCATTTATTAGATTTGATTTTGTTCAACGTAATCAGTACGATATATTACGTTTGAAGTTAGATTCAAAACAAACCGGACATAGCTTTATAATATAGTTAATTGCTACCTTAAGCTTAGTTTGCTATTAATAAGTATTGAAATGTGCATTGTTATTAAATGCAATATCAGTATTTAGTTCTAATATAATCTTAAATCAATCATAATTCTATCTTATTCATTCAAATGTGACGTCATTTTTCATTTGTTGATGATCTGTTTTACAAATTCAAATGACGTAATTTTTTGTCATTTTTTACAATTTCAAATATGACGTCTATTGGCGTTGAGGTTTAAACTTATTCGGATGTGTATACATTTTGTGTTGCAAATGTCGGGGTATGTAATGTATTTCAGTTGTTTCCTGTAATTAGTTAATACTTCAGTTTTATCATGTACATCTTTTGTATAGTAATTTTATAAATTTACTGTTTGCAAAAGTATAAATTATTCTAAATAATAGGGATGTTCTGGCAACTAACAGAAAACCCTGGCCGTTTTTGGCACAACTTTTTTGATCTTTTGGTCCTCGATGCTGTTTGACTTAGTGCTTGTTTCGGCTTTCAAACTTTTGTATCTGGGCGTCGCTAGTAGATCTTTTTTGGACAAAATGTACTTCTGGCGTATTAAAATTTTGAACTTGTTGCCTTTTGTTGGTTGTTGTTTGTGTGTTCTCCAATTTATTTATATTGAAGTCCTATGGTGTTGAGTTGTCATTTTAATGTTATATTTCACATGGCTATAAAAGAGGGAGGTTTGGCATGCCACAAAACCAGGTTTAACCCACCATTTTTTCCTTTAAAAATGTCCCGTACCAAGTCAGGAATATGGCCATTGTTATATTATAGTTCGTTTCTGTGTGTGTTACATTTTAACGTTGCGTCGTTTGTTTTCTCTTATTTTTTAGTGTAAATTCACATTGCGATAAGACGTGTCACATTTCTTGTCTATCCCAAATTCATGTATTTGGTTTTGATGTTATATTTGTTATTCTCGTGGGATTTTGTCTGATGCTTGGTCCGTTTCTGTGTGTGTTACATTGTAGTGTTGTGTCGTTGTTCTCCTCTTATATTTAATGCGTTTCCCTTAGTTTTAGTTTGTTACCCCGATTTTGTTTTTTGTCCATGAATTTATGAGTTTGAACAGCGGTATATTACTGTTGCCGTTATATATACCACATCTTCTTTTTTATATAAAATGTATAAGCTTGTGATATCAATAAAAATATACTCAAACAAGCTAGATGTATGCTAGTTACATCAAAACGCAGAATATTTCTTTTGTTTCTTTTCATTAACTATTCCTTTCTCTGTTTCAAGAATAATTCAAAGCCTGATTTATCATTTTTTTCCTAAAGATTAAGCTATCTTCAACGTTTGTTTCTCTGATATTCTTTAGGGGTTATAGCTTACTATCGGACTTTGCCCAGCTTATCAAAGCATGCATATTTCTTTTAGATTATTCAACTATTTAACATTTGTTCTACTAACCAGTAAACAATCATTAAATAGGAACACTTTACGTTGATGTAAGCCTGTCTTCTCTTTCTTATTAGGGCCGTGAACCTCGTACACTCTACAGTAACACACCAGTCGTCTATGAGGTAATGCTAGTTGCTGGAATAAATAATCAATATGTTTTATAATTGTAATGAATCTGATTAACTCACAGACATACCTTTTATGAAATTTGTCTAGACAAAAGCCTTTTAGTATTCAGAATTTCTTTACAGTGCAGAGGGTATTTTCAGACTGAGGAGGTCTGCTTATAGCAGATATGGATGCATTTTTACTGTAAATGTGTTCAAAGTTATGTCAGTTTAAGTTATAATGTAAATGTGTTAGGCTTTTTTTCCCAGGTGCATAACCTTCTTAAAGTTGCTGATGGTTAAAAACTGACAAAGTAAGCTGTTTATATTCAAATAACTTAAAATATGCATTTTAAACCTGCAAAAAACAGTCAAAATACATTAAGATAATATGCGATAATATCAAATGCATTTATCAGTGAAAATTGTCAACAATGTGATCAAATCCATCATTAATCCCCCTTTCTCCATCAGAAAGAAGAAAATCACATTACGAACTTCATTTTTCTTCATTTTAAAGACATATTTTTTCATGTTTCAATATGTTTAGTTAGTGTAGACATCTTAGACAGGTATAAACCTATTTATTTGGATACTTGGTGTACTCAAGACATCCCACACTAGTAACTAATGTTCTACGTTTATTTTCTAAGTTTACCATCACTTACTGGTTTCTTGCCAACTATCGTCTGCTCGACCTTCATGACTTGAGTCACATGATCCACGCCAGCACGGAATTTTGTCAGTTTGATTCGGTCATATATACCAAGTAATATATCTCTGTCTATATCATAGCCATCATCAAGATCTACGAAAAGATAACAAAACAAAAGTGTTAACTAGTTAAATCAAAATTAATCAAAGAATTTTTACTTTTCTGATATAGTTGATGATAAGTATAACAGTTATCAGATCTTTTGTTCACTGTAGAGACAAGATCTTACAAAGGAAAGAAAAAATAAACAACACAAATGTATGTATGGGACACGGATACTCTGCTTAGGTTTAAAATGGAAAGGGTTAAGTTTGTTATAATCCATAATCTAGATTCTTTTTCTGAAAAACAACACAAACTTAGCTAATTTCTGCCGTATCAAAGTCATAAACTAGAAAGTAAAAATCTAAATCAGTCAAATTTGAACTTGATGTGTTTTGTTGTTATTAATGATTTTTAAATGATTTGGTGGAGGCTGACACAAGTCATTATTTGGAAACCAATTATGGGGACATATGTACTAACTATGTACATAAATAAAAGTATAGAAATAAAGAGCAAATAAAAAAATTATGCAAATAATTCTTATCTATGAAATATTTGTTTTCCTGAAAAAGTAAACAATTCACATCTGCAGAAAATTAAAAAAAAAATTATATTAATGTTTGTTTTCTAAATATCTTCTGAAGAGGATGAGCTTTTCAGAAATAACACTTGTTTTAATTCCCTATAATCAGACCAGGATTAAGATCAGTGAATAAATTGGCAAACAAATGACTTTGTCCTAACACACATCATGTACTTTACAAACTAAATATCAATCAAGAATTAATCGGAAGTTTGTATTTGTAAAGAAGCCAAACCAACAAGTTTCAGGAAGAGCTTAGCTCCCTGGGCAACCAATGCAATTTGAAATTCGTTAATTTCCTTCAAAATAAACATCAGACTTTTAAAACTGCAATCAGTAAGTACTTTAAGATTACTATCAAAATATTCAAATCTAAAAAAAAAGACTAGAAAATTTAAAAATAACCCAGGCAAACTTTTTATCTTGCATGTTCTCTGAAGCCACACAAATAGAAAAGCTTGTGACTACAAAAGTATACATTTCTATCAATTGCTTCTAATTCATTTATTTATATCCTAGGTCAGATTAAATTTTCATGGGTGGAAGTCATTAAATTTTCAAGATCATTTATTCTTTTTCAAAAGGTCATTCTCCAAACTTTTTATATAATTTAAAAGTTAATCAAGCATTATGCCATGTTAAATTAATGCATTGAAGACACACACCTATTTATTAATGGACATGCAGGGTTATTTAGATATGGTTATTCACGACCGTCTGCAAATAGGTGAGACAGGAAGAAAAGTATCTAGTACCAAGTATCTTGTGAATTCTGGTGACATTTTATTTCTAACAATTGAAACTAATATATCTAATGAATGTTTAATGGTTTTCAACATTTTTTTACATTTTCTTTGATGTATGACTTTTTTTTCAATCCCATTTTTTTTTTTTTTTTTCTTGAGGGTAAAGATAAAATGTTACAACTGGAATCCAAGGATATACAAATATACATGACATATGTGAAATTATACACATATTAACAAATAGTATTGTACATGGCCAGTTCACCATCAAGAATTATCTTAAAAATTGTTAGATGTTGACCAAAGAGTAAAATTTCTCAGATGGATTGTTTTCTAAATTTAAAGTCGGTCTCAAGCAACTCTTTATCTCAAGAAATACTTATTTAACTAGCTAACAAGTGTTCACAGAGCTCTGAATAACATACTGTTAAACTGGCCATTTTCAAGCATATGGGTTTAACATGTAATTTATCCATTGGTTGAAATGTTATGACCCTGGGTAATCATCATAGCCAATCAACATTCTTATTTCTATAAACATTTTTCTTTGTCTTAGATTATCTCAAAACTGAATAAATAATACTGAATCATACCTATGGGACCTTTCTTATTTATTTTATCATTAATCTAAAATCCCCCATCTGACCATATGTCAAGTTTAACTTTTGTAATTAAGCAAAATATTTGGCATTTAATGGTTTTCTGATAGGTGTTGAAATGAAGTCTGGTTCTGACCATTCAAACCCACATCCAAATGTCAAAATGTCCAGATAATTCCTGTAAAACAGAAGCTATAATTGACTATAGATAGCTCCATTTAATTACTCCTTATCAGACAGAACAACTTTACTGACATATGTACTGACACATGTCAAACACAACTCATGGATGACCAGTTAAGGATTGCCATTAGAAACTGACCAAATTCATTACTCAACTGATGCCAGTGCTAAATAACATTTAACAAAAAAAATTCTAAATATTTTTGACACGGATGAATTGGCCTTTTGGTAACTCCAGAAATTTATCCACAGGGTAAACTAAAAGATCTCCAAAAATAGCAACAATGACTGCAGTCATAAAATTTATAAATATCATATTTGTGGTAGTTCGAGGTTTGATCTAATGTCCAGACATTTAGGACTTGCAGTGGCCGATCCAGAACTTTTCATATTTGGGTGGCCGGCTCCAGTTATGCTTCAGTGATTCCTTATAAAATCAACCAATTTTTCCCCCAGAAAAAAGGGAGGGGCCCCTCCCCTAATTCCGCCCTCTGACTTGTAAGGGCTGTAAAAAGACCTAAGAGGCATGACTGACGTCAGAGTAAACTCTTATTGTGGGAATCGTAAATTTAATCAGTAAGAATGATAAATCCCCAACAACGAAATCGGCCATCAAAAGGAGACATCATTGTGAAAAGACGGAACTACATGTTAAGATAGTATGCAACATTCCTACACTTTTATTAGATAACAGAACTCCTTCAAAATGCATATGACTGACCAAACATTGTCAACTGATCAAAATTTGAACAAGGTGTGAAGTGTTAAAAATAGATTATATCACCATAGTCCTTTTTGACCTCCAGTAAAGGAGAGTTCATCTGATAATGGTGAATTGTACTCTCGGGGGGGGGGGGGGGGCACTTCAAACTTTTTTTGGTAGGGGTGAGCAGCTGAAACATCAAGTACCCCACCCTTTTCATATATTTTGTTAATCAAAAATATATACCTTGTCATATATTAATTAACAAAAAACATACCTATAGATATATTTCAATATTTTCACCGCTCATTATCACGTTCTTGTTAAGAAGCAAAATAGTTGCAATAAAATCACCTTCTTTTATAATAAATTCGTCATATCTTAAACACTTTTTTCTTATTGCCCATTTTACATCTTTCATTATGAAGATATTTCAATTCCAAAATACAATACATATGGTAAAATCAATCGGGTCCAGGACCAATCCAGTATATCTTATCATAATCCTTCGTTTTTAAATCAATTTCCTATGTGAATACATTTAGAGTAATTAAGAGCTGGTAAACTCAGTGTATGATAAATATTTCCGCTTATGGAATACATTCTTCTGCATTTATTTCCATATTTTTCTAGAAATTCACAATTGCATGATTGTAGTAGAATTGTTGTGTGTATACTAAAAAAAGGGTGTTTCGGTTGTGGTCATGTAGACCTAGTAGGCTTATCCTCATCAGGTATCCCGAGCCTTTATGTTTCCTCCTTTGTAATATGTAGAATAGTTCAAATTTGATTTCTCTTATGGGGATACGACACCTGTTTATACATTCGTTTTTTTATCTTTTATCTTTTTTCTATTTTTTTGGTATTGTTTCCTCTTTTTATCAATAAGCTCTGCAGTTAGTTTATTGTTCTTTATATTTTTTTCTTTATTGATTTCGTGTTTATATATTTTTCCTTCTTCGAATTAGTTAAATACTCTTTTAGATTGTTATGTCTCTTTGTATGTAAAACGTTTTCTCATTGCTTTTAATACTCTATTTGAGATATTAAATATCTTTTTTTGTTATTCTATTTGAGAATAATTTAGTTATTAAAGCAGTGTCTATTTGAGAGATTACTTTGTATTTGCTATTCTATTAATAGCAGGGCTGTCTCTATTTAAGAGATTATTATATGTTCTTTTTGAGAATAACTTGTATTATCAACCATCAGAGTATCAATCTCTATTTGAGAGATGATTATTACTGTTTTATCAATCTCTATTTGAGAGATGATTATTACTGTTTTATCAATCCCTATTTGAGAGATGATTATTACTGTTTTTTCACAAAAACAAAAGCAGTCTCTATTTGAGAGATTACTTTATTTTTGCTATTCTATTAATATCTCTTTTTTACGGTATCCCCATAAGAGATATCAAATTGGAGCTATTCTACATATTACAAAGAAGGAAACATATAGGCTAGGGATACCTGATGAGGATAAGCCTAGGTCAACATGACCGTAACCAAAACACCTTTTTTTAATATACACACAATAATTAAACTACAAACATGCATTTGTGTGAATTTCTAGAAAAATATGGAAATGAATGCAGAAGAATATATTCCATAACCGGAAATATTTATCATACACTGAGTTTACCAGCTCTTAATTACTCTAAATGTATGCACATAGGAAATTGATTTAAAAACGAAGGATTATGATAAGATATACTGGATTGGTCCTGGACCCGATTGATTTTAACATCAGAATAAATAGAGTTTAATTGGTTTGACAAATAACTGATGCATTTACAACTGTGGTTTAACCGCATCAAGAATAAATACGGACATCTGATTAGTTTCAGATACTTATGATATAATCAAGCAAGTGATAATATCAACCTATTGATATATTTCATCTGAATTTCTCACCCTTTTCATATATCATAGAGCATGGAAAAGTGACCTATTCCAGCGGCTCATCCCTTTCACTAATTATATAGCAAGTGCCCCCCCCCCCCCCTCCGAGACTGTACTAATCATAATAAACATTGATAGGTATCAATCAATATCTACCTATTATCAATGATTATCATTCCTGTTTATCTCTGATGTGTGGAAAGGAGAATCTTATCAGCATAAAACAGATACCATGTCCAAAACCTTCAAATCAAAATTCTCTCAAATGCACCAAAATGCACAGTTTTATTTCTTTTTTACGATTTAAAGTAAAACTTAAAGCAGTTTTCCAGAGATATTATCAATTTATAGAATCTTCATGTGGTCTACAGGAATTTAAGTTCACTCTTTAAATGTTGCAGCTCTATCAAAATAGTGTCAATATAAAACAAACAGGTGTTGCTAACAGATAGACGTTTCTGATGATGCTACATGTAAACCCTCTCAATAAAAATGCACATTGATTCTAGCTATTGTATCCTTCAAAACTTATCAGTCTGTTTTCTACCAGAGACAATATAAATTGTAGCAAACAGAATGGCCTGATAGAACAGGACTAAATATTAAAACACTGCATCTAAGTGTACCTATTCTCTCAAAAAAAGTTCAAAAATATATCATCTAGGACTATTTAATGCTGCAGAACATAATTTTGAAAAAGATAATTCTGTAAAACAGTATAACCATCCTTGCAAAGATAACTGCCTCCTCCCTATTTCACATGATACTAATTATAGCCAACACTTTAATCAAACGTCCTTGGATTACTGTCTCTGTAACTTAAAGAAATCTCCAACCTTTCCGTCTCACATATATTAATATGATACTTCGACCCCTGAAGCTATACACTTAATTAGATGTCTTCAGTTTAAGTTTTTCATCTTGTCGGAGTCTACCGCATATCATCAAAAGGTTAATTTCATATATTAACATCCAAAAGAAAGACACTTTGAGTTAATTATTTTACAAATATAAACATTTAGAGTAAAATATGAAAGTTTTCTGATAAAAAGTATTGTCCCTTAAACAAATCAATCTTTAAGATTGATCTATTTACTCAAAATAGGTTGATGTGTAGGAAGGCTTGTTAAAAAGGTGACAATACGGTATATACATTTGTATGCAGCTTTTTCATTTTCCAACCTCAAAAGCAGAAATTATAAAGAATCAAATCTGCTTTTTGTTTAATAAAAAAAAAAGTGGGATCAAACATAATATAAACGTCAAATATAACAGTAGTAGAAAAAAATCTCTTCCAAGCATAAAGATTTATTTTAAATGAAAAAATATCTTTTTAACACTCCTAAGTAACACATGAGAACTTTCTAAAATTTACAAAAGCAATCTTTCATTATTTCAGGTGATAGTTATTTTCTGGCTTAGGAAAGCTGAGACCAAAGACAAAAGAAAAAGCTAAAGAAAAGAAGACAAATCTTATATCATTGATCTTTTACTGGATGTCAGTTTCATACTGTAATTTACTTTTCACCTTTTTGTTTCACCCTTGTCCAACATATTTACACTGATGTAAACAATAACATCAATACCTCCGATAAAATTTGATCCCATGCCAGGTCAGGGAAACTGGACATCTCTATCCAAGAATAACATTATCATATTGAATAAACCAACCTTTTCATTCATTTATCTATTTATCATCATAGAATGCATGAAAAACTTGCAACTAGACATACTCAACCAAAAAGATATAAAACAAACCACTTTCACAACTTCTGTGTTATTCCCAAAAAAATATTTTGGGTGAGAAACAAATACTCCTATTGACATGCCATTTTTCAAGTAAGTCCAATATGTGTGACAACATTTAATTGTTTGGCTCAATGATAAAACAAAGAAGTGTAATTTTTTCGTACATTTTCTTAGTTTGTTGTGAAATTTCAATACTTCCAACCAGGAGACATTAGAAAGCTGACACATTTTCAAATTTTGTGATATTGCTTAGATTTACATTCACTTCATAAAATAATGAAATTTTCAAAAGCAAATTCAAATGTCATTTCTAAATTTCAATAAGACACTTTCTGACACCTTTTCTTCCTTCTAATTAAAAGACATTATGTCACATAATCTTATTGTGAAATATTCATGTATTCAACAGCTTCAGACTACAGACACCTCGACTGAGCTAGATGCTTATCTAACCCTCTGGTGTCTTTCTAATGTACCAATGTTGCAAAGATTACCTAACAAAAGAGAATGAAACTTGATCATTGTCTGTTATTACAAATAAATAATTACTATTTAACGTAATGAAACCTAATCGTTTGGCGACAGCCATGAACTATCTGTACTCTAATTTTGCTGACAAATTGCCAATTGATTCTTTAAAAAATAATAATTTATCTGACAGAATGTCTTGGGTCCTTTAAAGTACCGGTATGCAACTGTTGATATCAATATTACATGATGTCTATTTTTGTCCGGTATAAAAAAAAATCAAATATTTTACAAGTTTATGTGTAAGGAAATTGAACAAACAGGATAAACCAGTCCATCCAACAAGATGGGCAATGACAGAGACACTAGCCTTTAAATAGGCCACTTCATCAAAACCTTATATTGCAATGCATGTTGAAAAAAAAAGGGAGAAGAAACTAAATAGGGCAATCATAAGTCAAAGATAACCAGAAAACACCATGGAGAAAATTAAAAGATCAAGACAAACAACAGTACACAAAACACTAATAATAAAACCCCAATATTGAGCAACACCAGCTCCTCCAAAACATCAGGGACATTGAGTACACTCAATGCTCTCCTATACAAATCAAAAACTTCATCTCTGTGACATTTATTTAGTGATCAGAGCAATTACTAGTCTGAATGTTAGTATTAAGGCACATATATTTACCTCTTAAGTTTTTAATGAAATCTTCTGGTTTTATTCGTCGTTCTGGTTTAATACTGTTATTATGAAGATCTGTGTTTAACATGATAATTGCAAACGCTAACAGGAATATTGTATCTAAATTCTTACACTCTTATAGCAAATCAACGAAAAAGAAGAAGGCATTGAAACTATAAATCTTAGCTGGAACGGTTGTGATTCAAAATAGTCTAAACTGCATTCATTGTTTTCTGTTATATATAAGCTGAGATATACAAATATCTTGGGACTTTAACCTTTTAAATCAGCATCAATTACCAGTAAGACATCTTTCAAACACCAAGAACAGAAATCCTCCCACTAGGGAACTACTTTTAACATTTTCTTAGAATTACTTAATATCAACAACTCCCACTGAACCATGGAATACCCAGCAGCAAATTATTCTTTCTTTTTACATTCTGAAGTGTGCCCTGTCTCATAACTTCTAATTATTAACATGTTATTAACCTAAACTTGAGTCAAAAGATCAAAGAACAAAAGTACTTTAAGCGTTGGTATAGATATATGGACAAACAAACAAATTGGTTACTAAATACTAATCACTTCTTACTTAAGATAATATATAAGAATGACTCAAAGAATGATTATATACTATAAAACATATATAGAAAGGTTATCAATCTGCATTTATGTCTGTTACTTAAAGTAAAATACCATCAACTTTTAATTTTCAGCTCCAACTGACGATAAATCTTGCAAAACTGTATAATAATTGGTTTTAAATAAACATCTCAATTCATTGCGAGCTACAGATATACTTAGTTTTAGCAGAATCAATCCCATTGATTCCATCATAAGGATTTGTACCGCCAGAAAATTTAGTAGGATTGATATAAAACACGTAAATCAGTAGTAAATTGGGCTCGTGATTTTAGACAATATAACTTACAGACCCTGGATTTCAAATATAAGTTGTGAGCGTTCCTGATGAAGGTTTATAAAAAAAACGCTACTGAATTTTGAAATTTATAGTGCGTTGCTTTCATTGGATAACAAAATAACGGTTGTATTAGTTTAGTGTTTAACAATGTTTTCTTAAATTGAGGCATCCAGTCTCGCTTCTTTTGAAGTTCATTCAATTTCCTCAGTTTGTGTTTGCTACTCCGATTTGTATAAGTGATGCGAAAGATACAAAAGGGACATTCAAACTCATAAGTCGAAAATAAATTGACAATGCCATGATTTGTATTGAAACCAATTGTGCTCCTCGTCTTGTCAACTTGTTTATTTATTATTATGAGGCTTCAAACAGGAACTTCTTAGGATGAAAACTAAGAAGTTAGCAATATCCATTAACTTTACTTTCCACTATATAGATGATGCTCTCTCCCTGCTTATAAATAAATCAAAATTTGGTGACTATGTTGAGCGTATTAATCCCATCGAACTAGAGATAAAAGATACAACAGATACAATCAAGTTTGCTTCGTATCTTGACTTACATCTAGAAATTGCCAATGAGGGTCGGTTGAAAACAAAACTTTCCGACAAACGAAATGATTTCAACTATCCAATTTTGAACTTTCCATTTATATGTAGCAACATTCAAACAGTGCCTGCATATGGATTATATATTTCCCAATTCATACGAAATTCTCGGGCTTGTATTTCCTATCCTAATTTACTTGATAGAGGATTGCTGCTCACAAGGAATCTATTAAACCAAGAGTTCCAAATGGTGAAATTGATATCATTCCACTCGTAACTTGTACAGACGCCATCACCAGTTGATTGACCGTTATGGAATACCCGTTTCACGGATGATATTTGATATGTTTCGTACGTCGTAACATCAATCCCCTTCCCGTTTCATGAATGTGAGCTACCGAATGAGACTACTTACCGGATTCTCAGATCCCCAGTTTTTGGTTGGGTTCGTGTTGCTCAGTCTTTAGTTTTCTATGTTGTTTCTTGTGTACTATTGTTTGTCTGTTTGTCTTTTTCCATTTTGGCCGTGGCGTTTTTTTTCGATTATTTTCCATTAATGAGTTTGAATGTTCCTCTGGTATCTTTCGTCCCTCTATTTTGTATCAAATTAATAAATTCATGAGTTTGAAAGCAGTAAAATATTGTTGACCTTTGTCGACTAACGATAAATATTAGTTCAGCTCGGATTATCTCATGGCGTTTTTTTCTCATACGATTGTACTGATCTCCCTTTGACTGTGAACGTGGTGAAAATTTGTGATCATCAAAATTTTTTAATTTGAGTGAAATAGTCGGGAGATAATTGTCATTAAGAATTGATTTGGAGTAAGTTGGTTGAAACAAACCCATATTTAATTAACATTTTTGTCGACCCATTAAGTCAATAAAACGCGATTGATTTCGTGCTGAAAGTAATGGCGGCAACCACATTGACACCTGTCGACATTAGAATAAACTCTAGAAAAAAAACAGTTATAGCTATCCTAGCAATCTTTGAACACTACCCTACCCCGAGAAAACGTTATCTGTGACAGTCAGAAATGAAAGTACCGTAAAGTAAAAATGATAGAGAAAAATGTAAACTACCCCACTTTTTTAAACGAAAACGCACAGTTGGGGAATTGGATATGCAAATTGGCTAACAGTTTAGACACCATGTTAGATAGACTAGTACGACGAATAAGTGATAAAGAGGAGAATATAGAGCGTAAATTGACGGTAAATTTAATACCATAATTATGGACCGGGTATATAAAGAGGTCAAACAGGTCCGTGATGAAATATGTGTATTAAAGATAAATATGAACATTTTGATAAAACTTCAACTTTGTACTTGTTTGGCTTTATAAATATTTTGATATGAGCGTCACTGATGAGTCTTATGTAGACGAAACGCGCGTCTGGCGTACTAAATTATAATCCTGGTACCTTTGATAACTATTAGTGAGATTTATTTAGTTGAACCGCTAGTTTGCTGTATACAGTATGTTGTTACAGCTGGGCGCCCAACAATCTAATTCCTTTTTACAGCTGACCCTTTAAAGACATCAAAATCCACAGATGCTGCAACAATCGTAAAAGAAATAAAGGCTACAGAATCTAGGGATTGATCAATGCTCTTCAACATCGTACTTTATTTGGCCTTTTAACATTTTTTTATTCGAGCGTCACTGATGAGTATTTTGTAGACGAAAAGCGCGTCGGGCGTATATATGAAATTGCAATCCTGCATGGTATCTTTGATGAGTTTATTGAAATTAGAAGGCCCCAAATCAGGTTGTATATCTGTGATGACTGTAACAACATTAACGGTACAAATGTTCCTGCAACTTGCACTTGCATGTGCTGACACAAAGACAGAACTGAAGGAAATTGCTCTCGAACAGTTGACTTTGATACAATTATTGAAGTGTTTGCAAAACTCCCCGAAAAGAACTGCGGTTTATTTGAAAATACAAGAAGGTACATCAAATATAAAACTGAATGAAATTTCCAGAAAAATTGTTGCAAAGAGACTGAAAATGGCATGTAGAACTCGCTGGCTCTCTTTTTTTAAACAGTTCAAGTTTGAATGGAATCACAGAATAATAGATGATATTTTTTTAGATTTGAGCAAAACACAAATGAAGCTAAAGATGATGTCGATTGAGCTCGTTGATATTTGCTAATCAATGTCAATTTCAAATGCCTGGCCTGAGAGGGGTGCTAGATCAATTTAAAGAATAAACAATAGACTCAGAAGTTCTCTTAATCAAGACATGATAATGCCATTAATTAATGTATCAATAAATGGTCCCAACAGTCAGCAAGTAACAAAGAAAGCATTAACTTGTTGAAGAAGCGAAGCAGACAGAAGAAAACTTACAAAACAGAAACCCAACAATAAAAATAATAAAAGTGAAGGAGCACAAGACAATGTAATTAAAACAATTGAAGCTTGGTGTCAGACTGAAGTAATAGGAGACAATCATTAAGAACTTATAAGGGAAGAAGTGCTGCATGTAAACAGACGATGGTTGAATTTGTGTAGATGGATGATAATGATGATGATGAAAGTGATGATGACAGTGAATATGACTTTGATTTAAATAAACGGAAAATTTAAAGTGAAGACAATGTTGAATTGTTTTATTTCTTTTTGAAAAAAGTAATAATTACACTACAGGTGGCACTCTGACATATCCACAATATATAACACTAATTACTTACACTAACAATTGACACAATTATGATAAGAACAAGGCAATGATAGTTATCAAAGGTACCAGGATTATAATTTAATAAACCAGACCCGCGTTTCGTCTACATACGACTCATCAGTGACGCTCAGATCAAAATGGGTATATAGCCAAATAAGTATGAAGTTGAAGAGCATTGAAGACACAAATTTCAAACAGTTGTGCTATAAAGGCTAAGGTAATCAATTCCTGGGGTGAGAAAATCCTTAATTTCTCAAACAAATTAAACGTTTTGTCAATAGGAAATCTATTTAAATGACCATATAATTGATATTCATGTCGACAACGAAGTGCTGGCCACTGGGCTGGTGATACCATCGCTGACGAAACGTCCAAATCAGGTAGGTGAAAACAGTTGAATTCAGTTGAATTCTGTTGGATTCCAAGAAGTTTAAGACTTGATTAGCTGTTATAAACACAAAACAAATATATATTCTAACTATATTTAACAAGAAACTTCGTTAATAATTGTGTACATGAACCTAACTAATAACTTGGCAGATGACACCGGTATCAAACAAAAAAAGGATCAACGCCAAATTACATTTGAGCACAATGAAAAGTCCGTAGGGTATTAGAGAATAACTTTATTAATCCGTTATTTCACTGATGCAGATAACGACCCTCAAACTAATATTATATGGTCTGATTATGATAAAATAAAATCAAGACTTCTTACGCTGAACGATGAAAGCAAACCGTTCTCGGAGAAAAATTTAGATTCAAACAAGTCTTTGGTTCAGATCCATTATAAAGGGAATAAACTATTAACCATTACACCGTTTTACACAACTTTCAAATGTTTAGTGCAAGGAATTCAATGCAAAGGTTGGATTAAACGGGAATTCGACGACATTAGGAAACTAATCAACATGTGTTTAAAGGGAGATAAATTGAAAATTCTTGATGGAAAAATCAAAATCATGGGGCCCCTTAAACTATACAATTATTGATAACAAAGACTTAGAAAATGAAATATCTGTAAACAAATCTAAAAGTGACGACAATAAGAAAAAGAAATACCAGTAAATAATCCTAATAATGATGACAATGAGGACTTAGATGAAACAAATCCCAAAACTATACTTTATAATAAAGATAAAGATTCTGACAACATTGAAAAGAGCAGTAAAGTAGATGATGAACACAAGACAGAAAGTAATGATACATGTATCCCAAATCATACAAACAGTAAGGAAGTAATTGTTGAATCAACTCATGATCAAAGAGATTGTCAATGTAAACAAACGATATCGATAAAATCAAAGAAACATTACATAAAATGGTACTGCTATTGGTTAAAAATTTCAAACAACTGACAAAGTGAATGAATTTGCAAATACACTGATATCCATAGAAATATCTAGTAACAACATTTGTCATAAAATTACAAAAATGTCAACAGTGGCAAAGGGAATTAATTATATCTGAAATGAATATAATTTCTAAAAAAGTTGAAAAGGAACACACAAAAAAAAACAAACAAAATGCTGACAAAAATATTTGTAAAGCTGTTGACACTATTTACATGGAAATACAAAAATATACCAAGAAAAAGTGTAAAAAATGTTGACCAAACAGTCAAAATTGTACATTCAACTGAACGAATTGATAAAACATGATTGACAGAAATAATTGATAAATTGGAAAAAAGTGATCAATTTTCAAAACAAAAGAAAAAAATTAATCGCCAGAACATAAAATATCAACAGATTGAAATCAAAAGAACCACAAAGCAATACAGACGTATCAATTATAGAACATCAGTGGTAAAAGATATAGAGTCAAGAAAAATATACAGAAATAAACAGGTGAAAATTAGTGCCTTGAAAGAAAAATACAATTAGAGGTACACGAAGCTTTATTAAATCACAAAGAATCAACATGTCTGTCAACAATGTGGTTATACAAGTAGGTCTAAATGATTCAGATTTTGATGACAGTGTAGATCAAGTTATTCCTCCGTTTTTTTTTATTTATTGAAGAAACAGAAGAGAGTATGCCCCCTGACTGCAACATCTTTGTAGCAGGAATTTTGCCTAGATACTACCAAAATAGAACAGAAACACACAAAAAATATGAAAAAAGGCTAGACTTTAAAAACATCCTTTTAAATCACACTGAAGAATATGGATTAATCATTAGACAGAATAAGCTGACTCGAAATGACTTAATGGAAGGAATACATATGTCTTTAAAAAAGAGGGTTCCTACATATCTCAGAAATTTAAAGAATACTTTGTACCCAATATAAAGAATCAGTTATTGGAACAATCAACAAAGGAAAGAAAAATTCCAATACAAACGAGGCTCTGATCAGACAATTGTACTGAGGAAAATATTCAAACATTTTTGATGCATGTGTGTATGTTTGAATAAAGTAAACTAGGACAAATTAATATCACATCAAATGCATTGTTAACAACGAAGTTGCGAAGAGATGATATTAAAATAGTAGATTTCTGTGTGAAAGTTTTATTGTCTGTCTGTCTGTTTGTTTCTCTGCGTATCATCATAGTTACATAAATTTAACACTACAAACACACGTCTTTGTATTCGAACGAACGAGTATTCATCATTACAAACATTCCTTACTCCAAAATAATTTATTGTGAAAAGAACGGCTTTAGCGCTATCACTAGCACTAAAAATCAGTGAAAGTCTGAAATGGTCTATATCTGTACTCGACCACTCTGAATTCTTCTGAAATTTACTTCATAATACTCAACGGTAGTCTAAACCATCCTGAACAGTCTGAAATTGTACTAGACAAGTTCTTAACCATTTAATACAAGTCTGAACCATGCTCGACCTAGTCAGAACCGTACTCGACCTAGTCTGAACCATACTAGACCAAGACTTAACTAACCTAGACCTTTTCTTTGCATCTATGAAGTCAATCTAATTAGTTTAGGAAATATTTTTAAGCTTATTTTTAAACAATGTAATTACATTTATAGTTGGAAAATCACATACATTAATGTAGAGTACTATATCTATGGCCTTTAATGCGCAATCACAAATCAAATATTTTTCTTTACAAAACAACCATGCAGAAACCATTATACGTTGTAATACGCATTGGTCATTGTTGTTGCTCTGTCATCAGCATGAAGTTCCGAATTACGTCGATATTACAAGATCTGGCGGTAATTATCATAATAGTTTTTTTCTTTTGTTTGAGATCATTCTCTACAGCAAAGTAAGAAATAAATGGTGGATACTTGTTTATTACGTTTCGCAGAAAAAGTTGGTAAAACTGAAAAATGTCTACGTTGGTGTTCTAAATACCTATATTAAGATCCAAAAAAATACTTATCTCCAAGGAAAATTCATAATGAAAAGTCCCTTATCAAATTGCAAAATAAAAAATCTTAAACACATCAAACAAATAGATACTAGTAACAACTGAAGTATTCCTGACTTGGTACAGGAATTTTTTCATGTAGAAAATGGTGGGTTGAACATGGTTTTATAGCTTTTTAAGCCTCTCACTTGTATGATAGTCGCATCAAATTGACAACGCTGCGTGAACAAAACAAACAAAAAAACATAAAAGGTACAAATGTCAATAATACAGTAGTAAACATTGTTACTAAAAAAGCATACACACAAGTATCAAAGAAGCACAAAAGGGCATACATACCAAGCATATTAGTAAAAATTAAAGACAAAAATACACAAATTTACCCGAGTACAATAAAACAATGACGGGATTTATGAAGCCACGTCATATATGTACCGAAGAAAGATAAAAAGGCATTTAGACAAAGCACATAGCAAAAATGAACGACGAGCAAGAAAAAAGTTTTCCAAGTAACACCAAAAAGAGACAAAGCACAGGTGCAAAATTAAAGACAAGAATACGAGAGTATCAAACAATAATGACAGAATGTACACATGGTACACGTACCACAAGTATTCTAATACCAATGGAAAAAATACCCAACAGGAACATCATTTGCATTTCTGATAATACAGAAGAATATACCAGAAAACAGTTCTGAACTGATATTTACTTACAAAGATTTATCGTGTAAAGAAGAGGTATTAAGTGAGTTTGTTGTGAAATATGCTGTAAGATTAATCAACAGAATAATCTCGAAATGAACATTAAAAATAAGCAAGCAGTATTTGGAAAATTATTCAAATACATTATACATGTGATATTTCCACTAATGAATGGTTTTACACTAGTGACTTTGGGGCCATTTATGTCATGCTGTTAGGCGTGAGCTAAAGCTCCGCGTTGAAAGCCGTACCTTGACCTATCATTGCTTATTTTGATAGATTGTTACTTGGATGGTAAGTTGGCACTCATACCACATTTTTTTTTAAATAGTAACCTAGGTTACCGACGTAGTCAAGGGAAAAATATTTCAGTATTTCACACAATGCATGGGAATTTTAACGGTTGCTTCAAAGCAGTAAAACAAAATCTCAGATTAAAGCATGAAAATAATGACCAGGATTGTTAAAGATGAACAAAAAGTATATTTCATAACGACAAGTAAAAGTTAACGTTGACACTCTGTCATAATATTAAAATCTGTGAGGTCGTTGATGTAAATCAGAACTTAATCGATTTGTAAACACACATTCTCGGCGATCTTTAAATGTGTCAAATATGGCTGCGGTGTCTCCATGACAACTTACTTTTTCATCTCGCAGGCATAGCTCCTCACATTTGCGGGTTGTGTATATTAAATAAAGGCAACAGTAGTATACCGCTGTTCAAACTCATAAATCCATGGACAAAAAACAAAATCGGGGTAACAAACTAAAACTGACGGAAACGCATAAATATAAGAGGAGAACAACGACACAACACTACAATGTAACTAACACACACAGAAACGGACCAAGCATCAGACAAAATCCCACATTACATATACTGCTTGTTAACGAAATAAGTCCTTAATCATTGATATGAGTACCGATTATCAGGTTATCTGCATGTTGATATCGTAAAATATCAGCTGCGAGACATAATATGAAGCTTTTTGTCGAGTGAGTGTAGCGAACGAGATCAAAAAGCCTTCATATAATGTCAAGCAGCTGATATTTTACAATATCAATATGCAGATAATCTGATAATCGATTTATCGGGCTATATTTGCGTGTTTCAGAAGTGTTTTCTTTGTTTCACCAGCACACAAAATATGACTTGATAAGTTCGGGTCAAAGTTATTAACGTCGGTTCAAACATTATGACGTCGCTGATATGTCCGGGTCGAAGTTATTAAGGCCGGGTCAACGTATATGACGTCACAAAGACATGATACGGAATAATATTAAGAGCTGAACAGAGTGATATAGACAGTGGGACGACCGATAAATCTTTATATACCTACACGACACTTCCTTTGTTGAACATTTTATAAAATTATCATGTGGTTTTGTATGATCCTTTGGAATTTCTCCCTAGACGATCTAGCTCTTGATACGTTGTTAAAGATAATTTAATTTTATAATTGTCAATACAATCTACGTTATATCGTTTGGTGTCCCAATTTGATCTTTTATTATTTTCTGATTCGAACCCCACTGACGAGTCGTGTATAGTGAAAAAGCACGACTAGCAAACTGTTATCTTAGTTAATGATTGTTTAATCAAGAATATAATTCCTTATTCTGAAATTGTTACTTTCAGATTTGTAAATAAGTGTCATATTATAATATACAAATAATTTAATATGCCATAAACATGTATATATCAGTCTTTGAAAAGGACAAATCAGCACATTGAAGATGTATCGGATCGTCTAGAATATAAAGAAAAGTTATGTAATAATGAATAATTATATACATAAAAAGTAAAATCATAATATAACATATTCACACGCAAAAAACATGTCTATCTCTAGATTCGCCTTCCGTGACAAGGTAACACTACGACTTTGAAGTTATATGTTTATATAGAGGATGTAGTCGAGTGGTCTAGAGAGCTGAACATGAGGCTAAGCGATTGGTGCTGTAGTGTATCAAGGGTGTGAGTTCGAATCTCGCTAATGCGGGGTTCACACATTGCCGATTATTGCTCCCGTTTGAAATCAGACAGCGATACGACACGAAAAGTGAAAAAGTCGGATTAGTATCCTCAATTATCTGGAATGTCCTATTATTGTCTGAACGCAGTCGTTTTAGTTCGTAACAGATTCTTACTGGTCGGGAAGGGTCCGAATAGTTCGGCAAAGCACCCCGACAGTTAGGTGCGTCCCGTAACATTCGGGGAAACTCAGCCGATTTTGTCTAGTCGGATTACAATCGTGCCTCTGTCGTGACAGATTCTGCTGTATCGGATCGAATTCCTAACAATGTTCTGTGTATTTGGGACGGTGTCCTGTGGAACGGGAATGATCTGGAGAAATTTGTCATTGCTGTTTTTCTGCCGATTGAATCCAGATTGCATCCATATCTTGTCGATTGCGAACTGTTTTTGCCGAAACCGTTCCGAAACAGTCCCGTTATTAATTCTAAATACGTCAAAATGATACCCACGTCAGAGTCCCGACACTTACAGAATACAATACGACTGAGACCAGACAAAGCCGTTTGCAATGCGATAGAGCGGACCGTGATAGGATTACGTTCTGACAGTACCTGATCATCCCGAGTATGCCGACAGTTTTCGAACGGATAACTTCCGTCAGCGTCGGTTCACTGTCTTGTCACTATCTAATCTCTGTCGGATTACATTCGGTAGAATCGGGACGCAGTCGTGACAGAGTCGGTCGAATTTTACCTGGCGAAAGATACAAATCGGATTAGAAGCGGATTTAGAACGGGATTATCGGGATAAATTTGCTTGTAAACGGTTGAATATCGTTGCTTCCTGAACAATATCTGATTGTTGTCGTGATTAAATTATATTTTTTACAAATTTTGATTAAAGTTTGAATTTCCATCCACGATTCATAGGATCTTGATCAGACTTTTAATAAATTTTAATCGGGAATGGTCCTGTCAAGGACAGCAGTAAAAATCGTGAATGTGTGACCCCAGCTTAAGGGACGGACAAAAATTTGTCACCAAAAAACATCTAATTCTAACACTGTTGGGTGTTATTTTCAGACTTATATTTATGGCCTTCTGCTGTTGTCTGTTCTATGGTCTGGTTGTTGTCTCTTTGACACATTCCCTATTTCCATTCTCAATTTTATATTTATATATATATATTATTCATATTTTCATTGTACTTTGAAAATGCATGTGAATTTTTGCTGATAATATCAAAATTAATTTATTGATTACAAAGTAAGAAAGATGTTACACGAACAACATCAAGAAATTCATAATTTGCATAATCAATCTTATTAAAAACAGTGTTGTATAATGGGCTAATATCACCAACGTAGTTTGGTTTGCTTTTATGTTTGAATCTATCAAAGTATTATATCAATATCGTGATGAAATATTATACTAATAAAGAAATGAAATTCCACAGTTTCTGTAAAGCATACTTTACATATACCCCATACGAAACATACATGTATGTATATCTATGATAGAATATGATATTGAAATGATGTGAACGAAATGTCCTATCAATGCCAAAACAGGTTATTGTATTAAACTAGAACAGTAGGAAAACAGCATGAGAGGTATGTGGTCTGTACCCTTTATAAACCTAAGCCAATACCACCCATCATGAATCCGTTCACTTAAACGGACTCGAACTCACGCAACTGATAAATCGTGGCACCAAATCAGCTTGCACTATCATGCTATGCCAAACGCGCTAGACCACTCGACTATCTAGGCTCTACAAATGATAAAACTCTCGTCAATTTTTATCCAGCGTTTTTAACACAGTACATGATATATTAGACATAAAGATGGAATTTCTACAGATCAGCTGAACTATCAATCGCTGAGGATCTTACTAATTAGTGTAGGATGCAGTCAAACATAATTATCTTATAAGTACGTCCGAACCCGTGACAACTCTGCGACAGATTTAATACGTTATATCACCAGTGATGGTGATACAAGGCTGAGCACACATTCTATATAATACATTATCGTCTTAATATCAACCCAACAATGTTATATCTATAAATTTGCGGAATTTCAATGATATATATAAAACCAACCGGAAAATGTAAGATGTTCTGGATCGTCTTGAATAGACGTTACTACGCAGATAGGGTAAAATTATATAATAACAAATAGAATATATATATGTATATCATCTATATATCCAGTGTACTTAAAAGGTTACATGTAAAATTTCGCAGAGAAAAACAAAGACTGTCACTATTCATTGTTGCATACTTACCTAGTATAATCATAATCAGAGTACTTTTAATTTCCTAACACAATTGAATATATATATTAGAATACCTTAGCAATAGCATAATAACATAATATACAAATGAAAAAAATTACAATTACAGTTGAAAACAAAAATGAAATTGTGTTTCTTCATTTGTTCTTGTAATGACTTAGTATGGTTATGACATATTTAAAAAAAAAATACATTTAGAAATATATATTATTTAGCAGTTATGTCAAGAAACTAGCCCGAAAAAGGTCAAATTCCTTGTGTACTGGTAGTCCGATTTTACCCTGTTTAAAAAGCTTTAACAATTTTCAACCCATATTTTCCCGATATTAAATCAACTGATTTAAAATAATTTTTTAAAAGTTTAACCATTGATAAATCAAAATACAAAAAATCAGAGGGGTATATTTGAAAATGTTGCATAAGCAAATTTATCAAAACCATGGTTTTCTAAATTACTGTTTTCAATATTGTATCAAATAGAATATTTATAAAGTAAAACAAATGCATTATATGTCTGAAAATACTTAATTCTTCTCTCAAAAACAAGAAATTTTCTCAAATTAAATATAACACCTGCTTAATTCTAGAATATCGATTGAAAAAACCTTTTAGTCACCCTGTGTAACAGGAATAGCTTCCCCTGAATTAGTCTTCAGACAAGAACACAGTCACAAACGTTTTTGTGAGTCTACAGAAAACGATTCCACATGTGAGAACATGAAAAATGTACTCCAAAGTACTATCAACACAAAATAATGTGTTTTGTTTACAGCTCGAGGTTTAACCTTGAATACAACTGTTGAAACATTCCCAGTGGCAGGGCTCTACTGAACTTGTGAAAATGAAAACTGTTCGTCTATCGGATATTCTGACTAACTTTAACTGATATTATACAAATGTCTGAATTAATCGTAATGTTAGACATATTCTCAACAATTTTCAATCAAACTGAAGACAGGAAAGGGGGGACTCTGTGCATGGTATCAAGGGCAATTCAAAGACACCCAAGATGTAAATTATTAAAAGAAGAGGTCGGGCCGAGTAGTACCTGCAGTGAAACCGATGCAGTGATGTGAAAAGAAAAGGTTCTAAATACCTGTCAGAAAGAGACATACTTGTGGCACAGAAACTGTTTGAAACTGTATAAGCTGATTCGAGCCCCACTGTTGAGTCGTGTGAAGAGAAAAAGCAGGTCTGGCAAACAGTTGATGAATGCTAAATCAAGTATACTATTCCTAATTCTAAAATCGTTACTTTGAGCTTTACAAATAAGATATCTCTAATGTGCAGATAATTTAATATACCATATACATGCATACAAACGTCTAAGAAAAATAGAAATTTTAAGATGTACCTGATCGTCTAAAATATAAGGGAAAGTTATATGATGATAACTAATATATATATTATTTATATTTTCAGTGTACTTTGAAAAATACAGGTGAAATTTTGCTGGAGTAAGAAATATGTTACACGAACAACATCAAGACATTCACAATGTGCAAAATCAATTATATTAACAAAGAATACATGTAAAATTAAGCTGATTACATGATTCTCAATATATTGATGACGAAGTATGAAAGATGTTACACGTACAGCTGCAAAATGTACATGATTTGAAAATTCAATTATATTAACAAAGAATAAAAGGCAAATAGCGTGGGTTTTGTACTCCGTATGAACCCACAACAATAGAAATATAACACTACTTTCCACAGAGAAAATATAACAACATATTCATAGTAACGATAATAAAATCATTTCTTCTACCAACTATGTCAACCAAAGGAATCGGGTGTAGATATTTTCAATACAAATTTCTTGAGAGAAAGTATTTGTTAACAGCAACATATGTTTACGATGATAAAACCATTATTTCTAAAAGCAACAACTGGTCTTAAATAACAAAAATCATGTTGTGCATTTTACAAAGGATGTTAAGCATGTAGAGTAAATATTTTACAATTCCTTACATGGTATGTGTAATATTATCCTTAAATAAAAACAAATTGACGAAAAAAACAAAACAAAAAAGCTGAAATGTTACCGCAAATTCAATGTCCAGTTTTTCTTTTGTTATCAAACTATTATGAATTCGTGTTTTAAAACATAATTGAAAGTTTCGAAAGTTCTTTCATCTAAAGTAAAAATTTAGAATTTTAAAATTGGACGTTTTTAAAAAAAATAATATTTTCAAAATTAAACAAAATAATCAATTTTGAAGGCTCCAGTATGTTTTTCCAAATGGTGTGGCATATAGGAATAATCATTAAGAAAAAAATGATCTGAGGCATTCTTGACAAAAAGCTCACAGGGTATATTTAAAAAAAAAAAAAGGTTTTTTTTTTTTTTCCCCATCTTAAGAAAATATGCCAGACATAAATGTTTTTCATGCAATCCTTTTCATATTAAATGATCAGTTATAATCAAATAATAATTTAAAAACAAACTACTCACATTATGATACATTCCAAACATGTATACGTAGAAATCTTAGGTGAACAATTAAAATATTATTAGAAACTTTACCTGGGGGTTGTAATAGAGCGGCTGTGGAAAAATTTCTATATAATGTAAATAAAACTCTATCTGAAGCAGAAAAAAGTTTATGTGATAGTGAAATTACAAAAAATGAAATTTTCAAAGCAATTAAATTAATGAAAAGGGATAAATCACCAAGGGAAGATGGCATAACTGCAGAATTTTATCAGGAATATTGGTTTTTAATACATGATGAGCTTACTCAAATACTAAAAAGAAACCTTTTTCGATAAAACACTTTCCGAATCGCAGAGACTTGGAATGATAAGCTTATTATATAAAAGCGGGGAGAGGGAGGATATTAAAAACTGGCGATCTATAACATTATTAAATGTAGACTATAAAATTTGCTCAAAAGTTTTGGCTGAACGTATGAAAATAGTTCTACCATTAATTATAGAAACAGATCAAAAAGTGCAGAAATATTATTGATTCTAATAGAATGCTGCAAGATATTTTCGATTTTATAGATATGGAAGACGAGGAAGGATCCATCCTTTTTCTTGACCAAACAAAAGCTTTTGACTATGCAAAATGGGAATGGTTAGATGCATGTTTAGAAAATTTTCAATTTGGGGACACTTTTCGGGAATGGGTTAAAATGTTACTAAAAAATGCAAAAACTTGTTCAATGACTAACGATTTTCAATCAAGATACGTCCCAATTTCTAGATCAATCCGTCAGGGCTGTCCAATATCGCCGATGCTATACATTTTACAAGCAGAGCCGATGGCAGCCACAATTAGGGCTAATCCAAAAAGTAAAGGAATAAATTTACCCCACCCTAACATAGAAAATGAAAAGAAAGAGGTTAAGGTTAACATGTTTGCAGACGATACACAATTTTATAATAGAACAGAGGAATCAATCGAGGAAACATTCAAGGTTTTAGAAATGTATGAGAATGCATCGGGAGCTAAGATAAATTATGAAAAGACTGTAGGGGTATATTTTGGTCGTTCGAAAAATAAAACGCCAAAATATAAAGCAAATAAGTTGGCCAAGTGAACCAATTAAAGCATCGGGAGTCATGCATGGATACAGTGTTGATATAGAAGTTATATGGTTAGAAAAAATAAAGAAGATTTAGGTGTGTCTTGAGGTTTGGATATCTCGTGACCTAACATTGAAGGACAGGGTCTTAATATTAAAATCATTGATTATATCTAAAATAGGGTTCGAAATCGAAATGCGAGGTATACCTGAAAAATATAAAAAAAAAAGAAATAAACAATGTCATGTGGAATTTTAGATGGGAGGGAAAAGTAAATTTAATTAAAAGGGACGTATATTGCTTACCGGTAGAGGAAGGGGGGTTGGTATGATCAATATAGACTCGTTCAAAAAAATCAGATATTCACTATAATATTACCAGTTTCCAACAACTTGTATGCAAAATGTATATTTGAGTTGTCTAATCAGCGAATATACGTAAAAAGTCAACTGACCAGGATCGTTTGGAGGAAACTTCAGATATCAGATATTCACTATAATATACTAGTTTCCAACAACTTGTATGCAAAATGTATATTTGAGTTGTCTAATCAGCGAATATACGTAAAAAGTCAACTGACCAGGATCGTTTGGATGAAATTTTTTTTTTATCATTTTTCGTATTTAAACATGATATTTATATCTAATTATCATTAACTACGTATACATGTTTGGAATGTATCATAATGTGTGTAGTTTGTTTTTAAATTATTATTTGATTATAACTGATCATTTAATATGAAAAACATTTATGTCTGGCATATTTTCTTAAGATGGGGGAAAAAATGACCTTTTTTTTTAAAATATACCCTGTGAGCTTTTTGTCAAGAATGCCTCAGATCATTTTTTCTTAATGATTATTCCTATATGCCACACCATTTGGAAAAAACATATTGGAGCCTTAAAAATTGATTATTTGGTTTAATTTTGAAAATATTGATTTTTTTAAAAACGTCCAATTTTAAAAGTCTAAATTTTTACTTTAGATGAAAGAACTTTCAAAACTTTCAATTATGTTTTAAGACACGAATTCATAATAGTTTGATAGCAAAAGAAAAACTGGACATACTTGATTCCATTCTGTTAGAATAAAAGTGGTAAAAGCAGGGAAAAAACATTTATGGAGCTTTTTTTTACGTTTTTCAAGCAAATTCAAAGTTACTAGTTACCATGGCATGTTAAAAACAGCTGAAAAATAGAGTTCTCTTGTTTTTTTGTACAATGATGTTTTTAAATTCTCTCATCATTAATTTAGTCTTTAACAGAGAAAGAACTGAAAGCAAAATTTCGAATAAGGATGATCAAAAAAATCATTATTATTTTTTAAATGTTCAAGCATTTTAAACATTCTGCATAAACATATAAGACCAAAACGTTTCTTGAATTTGCGGTAACAATTCAGCTTTTTTGTTTTGTTTTTTTTCGCCAATTTGTTTTTATTTAAGGATAATATTACACATACCATGTGAGGAATTGTAAAATATTTACTCTACATGCTTAACATCCTTTGTAAAATGCACAACATGATTTTTGTTATTTAAGACCAGTTGTTGCTTTTAGAAATAATGATTTTATCATCGTAAACATATGTTGCTGTTAACAAATACTTTCTCTCAAGAAATTTGTATTGAAAATATCTACACCCGATTCCTTTGGTTGACATAGTTGGTAGAAGAAATGATTTTATTATCGTTACTATGAATATGTTGTTATATTTTCTCTGTGGAAAGTAGTGTTATATTTCTATTGTTGTGGGTTCATACGGAGTACAAAACCCACGCTATTTGCCTTTTGATGTCAAGGACGTTCACACATCCATCATCATCATGCAATTTCTTTGTTAATAGCGTATGGACCAATCAAAAACCCCAGCACAATAAATCTCCCATAATGCAAAATATTATTTTGGTGATTCATTAATCCGACTCAATTAGATATAAAAGATATCACCAGCATCGTGTTAGGCATTCTCTGAATTATCTTTCAGATAGCTAACATGGAAAAAACTGCTCTGCTCGTTTTGTTATTTGCAATAACAATGATTAACCAGAATAAAGGTAAGTGTTTCTTTTCAAGAACTTTTGAATAATGATGAAATAATTTTATAAAATTAGTGTAAATCGATGTAGTCAGAGATTGTCATATACCTCAATGAGTGGGTTTGGTAATCAAATATAAGAACAACTAGCATAAATTGTCTATGTTTGGAATGTCATTGCTATTTAGAAAAATAAATATGGAATACATTATTTTAGATGTTTTAGGTAAGTACACAACATGCTAAAAATTAAACAAGACTTCCATGTTCCATTTATCAACGGTTGTTAATAAGTGAGTCAGTTTTAAGGAATATGATTTTGGGATCGTGTTCTTTAATTGTTACGTTGCTGTGAAGTGGTTTCGTTGATTGCTCCAAATTTGCTTAAATTGAGGATGGAAATGGGGAATGTGTCAAAGAGACAACAACCCGACTGTAGAAAAGACATCAGCAGAAGGTCACCAATAGGGTCTTCAATGCAGCGGGAAATTCTTGCATCCGGAGGCGTCCTTTAGCTAGCCCCTAAACATATATATATATATATATACTAGTTCAGTGATAATGGACGTCATACTAAACTCCACATTATAGTTGCTAGTCGTTTCACGTATGGTCAGAAAGAGAATTCAAATATAAATTTAGCCGAAACCAAAAATTATATTGACAGGAAAGTGTTGTTTCGTGTTGTTTTTTTTAATACCAATAAATGAATTGAGACTTTCATTTATTTTCAACCTATCTTTACAAAACACTGTCACATTATGGTATTGAAATATTCTTCAACACAAATGTTTAACCCATAGTACACCTATAATTTATTCTATACTGTCGTGTTGTTCAATCACTATTTTTCTGTGAAGTGATTCTGTGGAGTGTTGCCTTTGTTCTTTTTTACTTTTTTCTTTCTTTTTACTTATGGTAAATATCTTGACTATCTAACTAAAGCAGTAATACATTCAACAGGAATATAATATGTTACTTAATATATATTAAAGATTTGTGAAGAAATACAGGGTTTGACTTATTTAAATCTATAATAAATTGTTATAAAATTACAGGAGAATCAAACTTTGCATGTACCGGACGAGGTGGACATTGTTCAGATTCCCATACATGTCCATCATTAGGAGGTAATGTGGAAAAACTATTTGTAAGGTGCAGGTGTGGGAAGGCATGCTGCAAATGTACTGGTAAGTAACAAATTTACTATAGAATAGTTATAATTATGTCTCATTGATTACCGACCGACATAACCAATGCTAAGGCCTATATGCTAGACATGAATACAAATGTCAGAAATGAACGATACAACACGCAAAACTGAATAACTTTAAAGATATATTCTGTGTCTTCAATATTTCAAAATATTATTTTAAATAAATAGAATTAAAGAAAAGAATTTTAATGATATAAACTAAAAAAACATTAGTTCACCAATGTTGTTAGTCGATTAAGAAGATATAATTAAATCTAGACAACAACTAAAAACAAAGAGAAACATATAATGTTAAGATTAATACGACCGAGTGAGTCAACAGGGTGAACGTATTCTGCAATACAAGGTAAGACACATTTTGTTACAAGAATTTATAGTTCTGATTAGCTATCCCTTAACAGTTGATACAAACCCTAGGCCTGGTACTGGGGTCATTCGTATTATGAAAAGGAGAATGATCCTAGGCAAAACAAAAGAAAACCGTCCAGTATAAACAAACTGACACATGCAATACTCTATTGGTGCTGCATATTCGGAAGTAGTTATCCATGATGTAGTTGATCCAACTGATCAATTAAGTACAAATGTGCATATCAGTTTAGAATGGTTAGGTTTTTGATCATTTTGTTCCCAGATCAACTCTACAAAAATGGTGTTTTTGTTATATTTTGTTTACTTTTTTTGTCATTTTGGTATACTTTATCTTTGAAATATAAATTTAGATTAAGCAATACTTTTAATAAATCCCAAAGAAGTCTCCGATGTGAGAAATCTTTTTAATCCCTCATCCTTTTATTTTCCTAGACACATGTCCTGTTGGTTCTACATGTATGAGCGAAGGTGAAACCTGTGATGGATTAAAAGATAAAAACGGTTGTTGTGGCAACAAGTTTTGTTGTTCACCTATTCCGGTAACGACACCACGTAAGTTATAAAATTGAGAATGAAAATGGAGAATGGGGAGACAACAATCCGACTATAGAACATACACAGTAACAGAAGGTCACCAATGGGTCTTCAACATGAGTCACAGTGGAAGTGAACCTCGGTATATATGTTTTCTTAGTCAAACAAATTAAACTGCAAATTCACTTTTTTACGATATCATTTTCTGCATATCTTAACAAACTATATATAAAAGATTCTTTTTATTAAAGCACATTACAATTTTATTTAAACGTGGAAAGGCCTTCAATCTGTCGTCTGAACATTATGTTTTGAAGTAGTCCTTATTCATAATATCATTATCCTTATTAGTTTAATTGATATTATGATTATTATTAGTAATAGTAGTTTTAGTATTGCATTGATAAAGACACAAGTATTATAATTCCTTCCTTCACTTTTAAAGACATTTTGGTCCGTACTGTTCTTCAACTTCGTACATTATTTGGCCCTTTTAACTTTTTGGATTCGAGCGTCACTGATAAGTCTTTTGTAGACGCAACACGCGTCTGGCGTATATACAAAATTTAGTCCTGGTATCTATGATGAGTTTATTTGGAAAATATATTTCATCATTCAATTTGTACTTATTTGTTTTTAGATGAAGTAGATTGCGTGTGTAAAGACACGTGTAATAGAGACGGGGCTGACGAGGAGTATGTTGATATAAATGAAGGGTGTTCCGGAACTAATACATGCTGTAAACCCTGTTCTAGTATGTTCTCAAATAATTAGCACACAATAACCCTCAACAAATATATAATGCTACTAACATAAACTACTATAATAGTAAAACTTCGTTTTTGGTTTATTACACATATTTTTTATATAATTTAATTTTGGATGTAACGCGTCTTCTGATTGGCTGACGGTATTTTGTTATGAGCCCATAGACATAATTTAGTCATGTAACCGTGACGTCATCAACGTTTTTTCATGGTTTTTTACGATTTAAAATGGAATTTAGAATTAAATTATAAGAAATGACTGTAATATTTTTTCTGTCTATTCGAAATAACATAAAAAAAAGTGGTGCACACTGTTAAATAACCCGCTACGCGCGTTATTCAGTGTGCACCAAATTTTTTATGTTATTTCTTCATAGATAGAAAAAATATTACAGTCATTCCTTAAATAACAAAACAAAATTATTCATGATAATTAAACTGCGGTGAAATGTTTCTCAAGTGATTTCTATCAAAGGGATATCAGCTGAGTGTTATTCATTTGAAAGCAAATTTTTTACGTGAATTTCACATGGATCTCACATGAAATTCACGCCAAACTTTCTACGTGAGATACACCTCAAAGTCATACATTTACATGAATCTCACGTGAATATTGTCACAAAAATGTAATGTTAACTTTAAAAACACTTTTTGTATATTTTTTATCTAAAAATTTACATGCTATATAAATTTCTTTATTTAAACCCATCATTTGATTCTAAAGTGACATTCACGTTCTCTTGGCCTAAAATTCACGTGAAAATCAGACGAATTGATTTGACCAAAGTTTCAACTATAATATAAAAAAAAGAATATATTGCCAATGAGACAAATCTCGACAAGAGACCAAAATGACACAGTAATTAACAATTATAGATTATCATACGGCCTTCAACAATGAGCACAGCCCACACCGCAAAGTCAGCTATAAAATGCCCCGAAACGAAACATTTATAACAATTCAAACGAGAAAAACTAATTGCCTAATTATAAATAAACGAAAAACAAGTATGTAACACACAACATTAACAAACACAAATCACTAAATTACATGCTCCTGGCTTGAAACATAATGTGGCGGGGTAAAATGAAGGCGGCATTTAAACCCTCCCCCTTGGACAGTGGTATAACAATACGACATTAGACCGAACTATAAAAAGGCCTAAACTAATCAGATAGATACAAATAACAATAAGCTTGTCTGTAACAATAAGCTCGTTTGAGGTGAAACTGGTGTGAGGTTTTTCTACCAGTGTATGAAAGTAATTTGATTGACAAATTGGTTAGAAATGAATGTCACTGTTGTATTCCATCTAAATTATTAACTTTGCAGGTACATGTGGTGGAAGTTTCACCGAACCAATGGGAAATTTTACATCACCAAACTTTCCATCCAACTATTGCAATAAACAAGATTGCATTTATAACATCACTGTTGAGGATGGTAATAAAGTATTATTTAACTTCGCAACCATTCATTTTGATGACGTTTTCGGCAATTTTCCAGATTTTATTAAGATATATTTATTTTAAATTGCATTAAAATTAATTTAAGATCTCGTATAATGATTCTCTTAAGTTGATATTTGGATTTCAGGTTATAATACTGAACAGAAAAAAAAACAATATACTAGCGGTAAAGATGTTATACCACAAACATTAGGTGCAAACATTTGCACACCAGATCCGGTCTCTTCAGTGATGGTAAGGGTCGAAAGGTATTTGAAAGGCCAAATAATTTACCTCAATGTAGGATAGACTCTCGAATTTTAAAGAGTCAAAATAGGATGAACGGATCATATAAACCGGAGGGAAAATATGATTCAAGCCCAAACGAAAAAAAACGTAAACAAGTGTAAATTGAAAACTACGTTCTAACATATAATTGCTTTGAATAAAGACCGCTATTTTTATACGTGTGCATGTAAACCAAATTGTGTTGTAGAAGAGTCTAAATACAGCACAAGCAACATTTTAGTTACAACAAATAAATTGTAAAACCGGAGTCGTAGGATATGCAATTAATTGTACATAACGCGAAAAACATATATCTTTTTTGAAGGTGTATAATGCAGAAACTATTTCAGAAAGTACATGGAAACGTATATATTCAGGTGGGCCCCGTCCGGAAGTAGTTACAATTGCTGACAATCCTTCTTCTAACACAGTTATCGTCCACTTCCAGTATTTTGACACACAAACCAATCCTGGGTTTCAAGTTACTTATAAAACAATTTGGTAAGTGCATATGGTATATAATCACACCTCATTAGGAGAATGATATTGATAGTGCAGTTGAAGAGATTTTAATACTGTTGCAGAAACAATGCTTAAGTTAATAAAAAAAAAAATACATGAACGTATATAACAGATGTAGACGAACAACTGTTTACACAACTCTACACATGAATGTTTTAAGTTTGAGTGACACGAATTTAAGTGAATAGGAGGGCTTTGACAGAGACAAGATGCACATCTATTTTGGAAAACGGGAAAATCGGAAGATTGACCGTGCAATATAGATAGTACTTTCATTATTATAAATGCAGGGTTTTGATACTAGCATAATAAAACTTCAGATGTATATTTTCATTTAGTTTTTTTTATTTTTCATGTTTTTTCGTTAGTTCTTGTACTGCATTGAAGAATTATAATAATAAAGAATTTTTTTTTACCCAATATTAAGAATCAGTTCTGTGAACAATCAACAATGGAAAGAAAGAGTCCAGTACAACCGAGGCTCGGATCAGACAATTGTATTGAGGAAAAATATCCAAACACTTTTGATGCATGTGTGTATGTTTGAATAAAATAAACTATGACAAATTAATATCACAGCGAATGCATTGTTAACAACGACGTTGCGGAGAGATGATATAAAAGTAGTGTCTGTCTGTCTCAGTCGGTATGGTGTTATAGATTACATTTCTATAAATATTGAAAATGCAATTTCCCATAGGAACTTTTTACTGCTAAAACTGTACCACTTTTACTATGAAGTCTTGACAAATATCATACCCTAGTTCATATGCACTACTATTTTTTTCAAAGGTAAAAATATAGGGCTGTGCGGCATATTTTCAACATACATATGCCCCGAACTTCTCAGAGTTCAAACTAACACTAATTTTCGTAACTACCCCTACCTCGACTGCATATTTTCAACATTTTCATACCCTGAACTTCTCATAGTTTAAACTAACACTAATTTTCTTAACTACCCCTACCTCGACTGCATGGTTTCCACATATTTCAATATAAACAATATAAACATGATACACATGTATATTTACTGTTCCCAAGTTATGTCTCTGTGAGATGCAACACACAGAAAATAACTGGAAATTAGTATGTAAACAAAATTAATTTTCTATGAATATTCTAGATCTCCCCAAAAAGAGGCGTAGTTTGAGAAGCAGTTGTATTCACAAAGTGCAACCTATACATCTAATCTTCGTCTGTAAGCACGCTGATTCTTCGATCCCTAGGATTTAAAAGAGAATCTTTGAATCTTCCTCCCCAAAACAAAAAATAATGTAAGCAAACACCAACCACTTTTTAAACAAATACAATACATAGCTCTTGATCATTAATACTAAGTAATATCTAGTATATTTGAGGATTGAAATAAAAAAAAAAGTGGCCAGCATAACATTTGTTGCAATTTCTATAAAATCTTCTCTACATAGTCGTGTTTCAAGCGGTAGCAATTTTGTCCAAGTTGATATTTCATTTTTCAAGCGGTAGCAATTTTGTCCAAGTTGATATTTCATTTTTCAAAGCAATTAACTCGTATTTTCTAACTGATCTTTCAATTAGTTATTTATAATTGATCAAAACAAAAGTTAGATACACAAAGAGTACAACTTGCCAAGATTCTTTTCTTATGAAGTACATATTTGGGTCCTAAAGGAATAAAATGCTTCTACTCATTACAAAACGGTAGCCAATTTGTCCAAACTTCTGAGAACGTCGAAAAATCAGAAAAACGCTAATTTTCGACGTTTCATATGCTAAAGTTTTAATTACATGTTCATGATAATTAAAACAAATCGTGAGGTGAAATTTGGAAAAAGATGGTGATGGCTGCCGAAAACAAAAAGAATAGTGCATGTTTTTTTGCAATTTTTATGAATCGTTTTTAGCTTTTACCAATTTATCTAAAACAATTGTAAAATGGACAAAAAATAAATCTCATTACATGAAGTTCGTTCAACTTTTCTAAAGACAAATTGGAGACACCAAGACTGTCCTCTTAATGTAAAATGCGAATTTTAATGTATGTTGCGAAATACTCCTAAATAGATCATTTAAAGTCGTCACTTCAGTAAGATGCATTCACCAATATTAGAAGACTTAATACAAGTTCACGGAATGTTTTACTTTGCGATTTGTCCTTCTATCCATGTTATAACTGTCGTGATTAAAGTAATTTCTGTACTAGCGAAGCCGGAGTTTTTCGTTAATATAAACTTGTGCATGAAATGGAGGTAATTTCCCAAACAGCGACGAATGCACATTAAAACTAAGTATACCATGATAAAAGTTTTGTTCATCTAAAAAAAAACGTATTCATGGAAAACCGTATACATGTTCTTCCATCCCATTTTCCCTTCCTACATTACTTGCGACAGTACTGCATATTTAGGTGAAATAACTTAAATGGTAAACATTATTAAATCGATTTCCACAACTTGAGGTAATTTATGATAAAATGACGTCCCAAAAAGAACAGAACCAGAATCAACCAACAACATATGAAAAAACCGAATAAAACTTACAAAAAATAATCTAAGTCAAAAACCATCTTTGACGCTGCAGTTTTAGTGTAACGTCGTGTTGTAGGAACATCGTGCTCAAAGTTGTTACGTTCTGTATTGCGTAATCGAGACCTCTTAAATACCTTAAAAGTACTTAAAAAAAAACGTATTCATGGAAAACCGTATACATGTTCTTCCGTCCCATTTTCCCTTCCTACATTACTTGCGACAGTACTGCAGATTTAGGTGAAATAACTTAAATGGTAAACATTATTAAATCGATTTCCACAACTTGAGGTAATTTATGATAAAATGACGTCACAAAAAGAACAGAACCAGAATCAACCAACAACATATAAATAAACGAATAAAACTTACCAAAAAAAATCTAAGTCAAAAACCATCTTTGACGCTGCATTTTTAGTGTAACGTCGTGTTGTAGGAACATCGTGCACAAAGTTGTTACGTTCTGTATTGCGTAATCGAGACCTCTTAAATACCTTTAAAGTACTTCAAAAAATCAAAGTGGCTTTAAAAACTGCTAGAAAACCTGTCGTAGCAATTTGAAATCGAATTTATCATGATATATAGGTAACTATAAAACCAAGTGTATAAATGTGACACAAAATAATGTGAAACCAGTGTACTTTACAATAAACTAATTGTTAACATGTTTATTATACATGGTGTTTGGTGTGAACACGACCTTTATTGATTATACTGTTGGTCGATCATCGTTATATGGCAAATATATCATGCAAATACAGGTTGAGAACAACTATACAACTAAATGTGATGTTTAAAGTTTAAACCTGCTGCAAATGTTTGCACCTGTCCTAAGTCAGGAATCTGATGTTCAGTAGTTGTCGTTTGTTGATGTAGTACATAAGTGTTTTCGTTTTTTATATACATAGACTAGACCGTTGGTTTCCCCGTTTGAATGGTGTTTTCACCAGTCTAGTAATGGCCTTAATAGCTTGCTTTTCGGTTTGAGCCAACTCTCCGTGTTGAAGACCGTACTTTGACATATAATGGTTTACATTTATAAATTGTGATTAGGATGGTGAGTTGTCTCATTGAAACTCATACCAAATCTTCTTAGATCAACTAACATATACAAATTATTTGTATATATGAAATTTACATGCGAGTCTGGTGGGATAAATGACGAATTCCTCCTTTCATACCAAATCTGTTGAAAAACAACATCCAAAAATTTATTACTTCTCTCTTGTTTCATTTCCACACAATGGAGCCTAAGAACGAGAAATGGACAGAAAAAAATAAAGAAAAAATACTCTTTAAGGAACTGTATTCAAGAACAATAAAGTCATGGTGGTTTAAGGCCAGAATTGCTGAGGACATAACTATGACAGCAATAAAACGTCCTATCATACCATTTTTATGTAGTTTCAAAATATTATACAATTATTGACTTTTGATGAGGTTGATACAATGATTTATCAACCCCAGAGATGTGATATTCACCAAGGCCAACGGCCGAGGTGAATATCACATCTCTGGGGTTGATAAATCATTGTATCAACTGATATCAAAAGTCAACAATTGCTTTATTATATGACTCTTTAGTTCTCAGTGTCATTTTCATATTTTTAGATTGTGAAATATATCCTTGGTTAGATGGTATTTTGCCTAGACTGTTTTTATTTTATGCTTGGGTTTGATTTTTAGGCATATTTAATTCTGCATAATTAAAACTAGAAGAATATTGTATCATTTCAATTTTTAATACTGTCCAATTCATTGTTTGGCAAATTCTCGAAATCTTCAGGTAGATTTTTCTCTCTTAAATAAGATTTAAATGTCCTCGCGCTAGAATCTGTTGATCGACGAGTATTTTTAGAATCCTTTTCTATCAAAATCTTCTTAATTTCCTCATTATTTAACGATGGAAAGCGTTTTTCAGTAGCTACTTCTGCTGCTCCAGCCATACTTTGTTGCCGGAAACATGTAACTGTCGTCTGTTAGATCGAAACGATTTTATGTCGAGAGCGCTGATTGGTTGATATTTATTCGGTCGTCCAATTAAAAACCATTTTATTTATACATCCCTTAAATAGCTAACAAGAATTCCCCGTTTCTATATTTAGGTACACGGACGCTGTTCCAAATCTTATATTAACCTCTCGTGATTTTTGACGCGGTGAATATAATGTTTTATCAAAGAGGATTTCCTATGCTTTTAGCCAATGAGAAAACAGAAAATTTATAGTCATATAATAAATGATAATATATATCAATAATTTTGTTTTACTCTCCATTTTCCATCCAGCAAGTGGGTGTCAACAAGACGTCTTTGTAATATTTCTCTAAATGTTCATACGCAGTTGAATTTTTATCACATTTCAAATTAAAGGTGTTTCTCACACAGAACATGTAATTTATAAAATTGTGAATATTTTATGTAATAGTTAACCCATTCGGACTTTGTGTGTCAGGCTAAGATCACCCAATGGCTTGAGACCATTATCCTTATAATATACTTTGTATATTATTATATAATGCATAACCTTTTTGAGATACGGACAAACTGTTTTAATATTTTAAACTAACAGTAAGTTTTTTTATAAGTAGTCATTGTGTATCGTAAGTATTTATGCTGTAAAAAAAAAGAGAGACGAAAGGTACCAAAGGGACAATCAAACTCATAAATCGAAAATAAACTGACAACGCTCAGGCTAAAAATGAAAAAGACAAACGGACAAACAGTAGTACGTATACACACAACATAGAAAACTAAAGAATAAGCAATACGAACCCCATTAAAAAACTAAGGGTTGATCTCAGGTGCTCTGGAAGGGTAAGCGGATCCTGCTCAACATGTGACACCCGTCGTGTTGCTTATGTTATAACAAATCCGGTAAATAGTATAATTCGGTAGTTCACATTCATGAAAGCAAGGGGGATTGTAGTTACGACGTAAGGAACATATCCGATATCATTTGTGAAACGGTTATTCCATAACGGTCAACCGACTCGTGATGGCGTCCGTAAAATTTATGAAGTGATGATTTCAACTTTTCTAATTGGAACTCTTGGTTTAATAGCTTCCTTGTGAGCAGCAACCCTCTTTCAAGATCTTTCATGATAGGAAATGCAAGCACGGGAGTATTGTTTCAATTGGGAGATATGTACCCCGTATGCAGGTGTTGCTGGAATGTTGCTACTTAAAAATGGAAAGTTCACATTTGAAAAGCTGAAATCATCCCTTTTGTGGTAAAGTTTTGTTTTCAACCGACCCTCATTGTCAAGGTCTTGTATTCGAATCACAGCATAGACACTGGATCCTAACTGAATCTTATAAGATTAGATAATAAAACATTTACATTTCATGCAATCTAGTTCAGACCACCACATGATCCTTATAATATACTTCTTATATATTTATATAGTACATAGCCATAAACTTTACGAGCCTCGAACACAATCTTTAAATATTTTAGATTAACAGTGAGTTTTGTATCAAGTAGTCATGGTGTAGGGGCGTGTATTGTATAAGCTTAAGGTCTTGTGTTCGAATTCCATCGTAGATACATTGGATCCCAACTGTTTTAGATTAGATAATAAACCATGTACGTTTCAGGAAATATCTATACTTATACATGTACATCCCATCATTGTGTTATTGTTCTATGATCATTTCTGTATTCTGCTAATGTGCTTTGTCTGTCTGCCTTTTTGTGTTACTTTCGTTTATGTGACGTGGCTCTGTACTTATGCATTTCGTCATTTTGTTATTGTGTCATAGTAAATGTTTGTTTATATATCTGTTTGTAATAAGATAATAAAACAACGGTGACAGCTGTATCCATATGTTTGACGTTTTTTATCTTTCATGTCTGTTCCCATATCGTTATCAATAGAATGAAATTTACAATTGAAAGGTTTAGCTAGCTATAAAACCAGGTTCAAGTCACAATTTTTCTATGTTGAGAAACGTATGTACCAGGTCAGGAATATGACAGTTGTTATTCATTCGTTTGATGTGTTTGAGCTTTTGATTTTGCCATTTGATTAGGGACTTTCCGTTTTGAAATTTCCTCGGAGTTCAGTATTTTTTGTGATTTTACTTTTTGATACGACTGTCATACAAGTGAGAGGTTAAAATAGCCATAATCCAGGTTTAATCCTCTATTTCTACAAAAGAAAATGTATGTACCTAGTCAGGAATATGACAATTGGTTTTCTATTCGTTTGATGTGTTTGAGCTTTTTATACATCTCGTAGCTAGTGCCCCCTTAAATATCGAACGAACAGTTAATTTTGTGTCTATGAAATTGTAAATATTCATACATACTAATCTAGCAATGATGTTCACAATATTTATAATCTATAAAAAAAAAAAAAAAAAACGTTAACGAGCAAGCACATATTAAAGTCTGAATTCCTTAACACTTTTTAACTGAATTAACAGCAATAAACCAACATAATCTGATACAAGTTTTTAATAGCTAACAAAACATATCAGAGAGACGCGAAAGATACTGAAAGACATATACCAATTCATAGTCGATGACAAATTGACAACGCCACGACAGAATTGTCTTAAACACAAACATTAAAATTAAAATCATTTTTTTTTTTGCTCTTATGTTCAGTTGTACTGTTACACCACTATCACGGTTAGTAGGAGGGAACGGTGCATTCTATATTAGTTTACCATGACATACTGTTGTTTGATTTAATGTTTCATGGATATATTTTTCTGCATACAAGCCAATAGAAATTATGTTCTTCGTTGAACATTTAAATTCATTGTTCACATATTACCACAAAATCAACGAAAATTGGTATCCCACGAATATTAATGAATCCACAGTATTCTCTACTTGACAGTCCCAATCAGGAACCTGAATTTCGGTTATTATCGTTTGTTTCTGTATATCATTTTGTTTTTTGTTCATTATTTTGTACATAAATCAGGCCGTTACTTCACAATTGATTTGTTTCCATTGATCATTTTGAAGCCTGTATCATCTAACTATGCGGCGGGTTGTCATTGTTAACGGCCGTGCGGTGGCCTATATATGTTAACTTTTATGTCAGTTGGTCTCTGGTGGACGTTGTCTTCATCTATCCATATTTTCTTGTTCTAAGGTATGTTTGTAAATTTTACAGGTGTAGAAGGTTGTTAAAGCGATTGTATGGAGGAATGTATCTCCGACTATCCCGGAATTACCAGTATGGATATACCTAAACAAAAGTGCTTTGATTCTAACATCAGGGTAATTAGTAAGCATTTTACTGATTTTTATGTCATATACATCATATGTGGTTGCCTTTTGTCCAATTTATCTGTGGTTGTTTTAAAAATTAAAAAATGATTCAAAATCTACATTATACGCCTTAAAGGCAAAGTGTACGTTATTAACTACTACACAGATTTTTTTTTGTATTTACATGTTGGTTCTGCTTTTAAAAATACATCAGAAAATAAAATAAAAAAGGGGTTTTTGTTTTTCAGATACACGCCGTTAGAATTATCAGCACAATACGCCACAAAAACAAAGGATAAAAGGGAAAAGAATTATAATAGGCAAATTTATTTACCCTACCAAGATTTTCTAATTCGTTGGTCCAAAGATTTTTATTTTTTAAATCGAAATGTGATTCAAAAATGAATCCATTGGTGCAAAGAAAGTCCTCGTCAACCGTTCTAGTTTTCAAGTTTAATCCCCCTTGAAATTTGATTTTTAGTGGAAAATATAAAGGAAAAAATCGGCGACGTTATTGATGTCTGCTGAAACGTCACTACAAATTCTACTCCTCACTACTTTAAACTGTACAGCAGTGTCATAACCAAAAGAGTCATTGTGTATAACACATTTTCCAAATTATTTCAAATTCTCAAGCGTAATATATTGATATTGCGTGCAAATCTATTCTGGGTTTTTTTTTCAGGTTCATACACGAATACTTGACACAACTTTGCAATTTTATTCGAACATTTCCTGTCTCGCTCACTTGCTTTCCCTTTTCTTTAAATAGACACGAAAAAGCATAATATAAGGTTTGTTGGAGTTCTTGTTTCATTATTTTTTAAAAACATATCCATATATGTACGACTGAAAAAAGAAAACTGTATTTGCATATTATCTTGAGAATTTAAATGGCTGAAGTAAGGTCAAAAGAAGAACCCGTATATGAATTTCAGAAAAATACAACATATCTAAGTTTTTGATATAACTTCGTCCTGTATATAGAAAGTGCCCCCTCCTCTTTCTCGAGGAATGCAGTCAGCAATTATTATAGTCGTTTATAAAATGCCCCGAAATTTTAACATCATTTTCCTCACCCCTCCCCTTCTTCTCCTACCTTATATTTGTATACCGTATTTGATAAAAAATCTTCAATTAGGACTTGAAAAAGAAAAATTTACTTCAAAATTGTATACACCAATACTGAGTGATACACAAAAGAACAACAAAAGAATAAAAAATGGATTGTTGGTTACACCTTAGTATAATCAGTATCTTAAATATACTTTTCACATAAACATGAATCCTCTTTAATTTTCAAATCCATAAAACAAACGGCCTATATATTTCAGCATTCACACTCACATGCAATATTATAAATTATTATTTACCTACGATTTTACACTATGATTGGTTGATTTTTTCAAGATTAATACTACTAGAAGTATCACTTGTTTATTTAGTAAAATATTCTTGTTAAGGCGTTTTTATTTTCTGTTTAATTTAACACGAGTCGTTTACATGGTATTGTGTACTTGCAACTGCAATACTGCATGTCTAAAACAAAAAACCAAAGAACAAAAAACAGTGGTAAAAGAGTCAGACTAATTCACGATACAATACGAAAATTTCTTATTGGAGACATTCTGATAATTCTTTTGAAGTTTTTAGATAGCTCAGACATACTTGTTTGTTTTCACGATAATCCGTACGAAGTCGTTTCTTTTATGTGCCCATTTTTCCTTTGAAGTAAGGGAGGTAATTTGCATAGCTTACGACGAACGTTTTTCATCCCAAATTCTGCCGGAGGCGTGCAATTACGGTCACTTCGTTTTAACATAATTCCTTTTTTTGTTATAAATCGTGCTTGTTTACATTGTTTCACATGTAAATATGTGTCTGAGTGTTTCCAAATAAAGTATATTGTTTATTGTTTATTGTTTAAAGTTAAAAAAAAAGTTTTTATATATTTTTTTATAGACCCCTTTTGAAGACTTTAATTATGTACATATACATATGCATCAGTTCTTATCGATCTATATCCTTTATCACCGTTAATTAAAAGCTGAATGAAATACGTCATGTAAATGTCCTGTATATATTTGAAAATTAAAATTAAGTCTCCACTGAATGACGTTGCCAGAATTTCAAGGTCACTCTCTGAATATCAATGTTATTTTGTTCATGAACTCAAATCACAGTTAACGAATTACTCTGAATGAAACCGGGATATTTTTGCAATACATATTTTAGAAATTTCGCGATTTTCCTTGCCTTATATAATGTTTTTTGATGCTGTGGTAGCGACATGTGTGAGAATAGTCAAATTATGATTATTAATTGTTTTCCTTATGTCCGAACAAATCGAAATAGTTTTGAAAGACCAATTATGCATATTAAATATTGCAAAAATACAAACATGATAATACATTCTATAAACAAATAAACTCATCATAGATACCAGGATTACATTTTGTAAAGACTCATCAGTGACGCTCGAATCTAAATAGGCAAAATGCATGTTTTTTTTATTTTCAGTTCTAAAAAATAAATACTCACTGAAGTTTATATACTGTTTTTATCAGCTCTCCATTTCAAGTTTTAATAGGTTAGACTGTGTTTTGGTTTAAAAAATAGATGTTATTTATTGCATTATACAAACTGATCTATAAAAATCAAAATATTTGGATTTGTTCTATCGAGATTGTCAACTTAGTCGTGTAAGGGGACATAAATCAAAGTGTTTTAAAAAACTTTACTAATAAATGTTGTTTTTACTTTTAGCAAAAGACAATCAAAATCAAAACCAAGGAGTAAACAAAGACTCACAAAAACCAAAGGCATTTACATCAACAGTAACAAATAATAAATAAGAAACAACATGAACTCGGTGAAGATCGGTGACATGAATTATTTTTTTTTTTAATTACTTTAAACATATTCTATAGCTTATGTTCTAAATCTGCATTTTGGCAAAGTAGAACAAATTAATTTCTGTCTGGAGAAATATATACGAATGATGCAATCTAATAAGTTTTTTATGAGAAATGTATAGCTAAGTCAATACAACAGAAATCTTTTTTTTTTATCTGCAATTTTATCATTTCAGTAGGTTCTTTTGTCTAGGTCTGTCCTGTGCCATGAAGCAGACAGAAGACTTATGTTTTATTGTGCGTATGACACGTGTTGTTTGAAATCTTTTCGACATTAAGAAACCACATAAATAATTAATACCAAAAAACGCTGAAATACAAACCGGCTCTTATCGCTAATATCGTTAATAAGATGAAGAAGAAGCACGGGGAATATTAACAAAATATATAAATTCTATCGAGTGTGTATAACATGTATAAAGAATTATAAGTTAGACGTCTTGTGTATACTGGATATATATATATATAGTACTAGTAATATCCTTACTTCACTTGTAATGTATCATGGACAGTAGACGAGTTATCCTCTCGTTACTTTTTGTTTATGATAAATAACATCCTTGCGTCATGTTTCTGTGTGATGAATAGTAGTTTGTCGATTTTCTGTTTTAAAATTTCATACTTGTTTTCTTTCAATTTGAAAATAAGAAGTGGATAAGACATTAATCGTCCGGATCGATCCGTTTGAGGACTATCGAATGTTGTCTCTCTGCAGTGTATACTTTAAACTTCTGTGAGATGTACGTGTAACACAAATCTTTTGAATGAATGAGATGAAACAAAACTCTCTTGTCTGTTTCTTGCTAAAGATGCAAATATTTATTTTTCTGGTTATAAAACGCTTAATAAGCAGTGCTCTATTTGTATGTGAACATTGAGCATGAGCTATCGAGAGGTTGAGTTATACATTTTTGAGATTCAACACACAATCACACAAGGTTGCAATATAAGCACAACGGGTGACACATATAATGAAAACAAACTTTCCAGGGCATCTGAATAAACATGGGTTCCTGTTGGACTATTTGTAGTTTTCTATTCATTGAATTATAAAATTGTATTTGTCCGTTCTTTAATTTATTAATTTTTATAGCGGAAGTATTTGACCTTGTAATTTTATTTCCTTCATTTTCTTAATTTAGTTTTAGTCTTCAAATCTTAAAATAAAATAATAATAAATATGCGTTAAATCCTTTTTCTTAATCAAAAACCGTCTACATCAAAAATCAACCTTCACCGTTTATAATAAGTTAATTTCAGGTACTAAAATTAGATGTTTTATCTTAAATTCGTATTATTGACCTGAACCTCCATCAGAATATACCTTCTCCAGATCGTCTAAAACTTGTAGTGTTTGGTCAATAGTGAAAGAAATATATTCATATTGCTAAGCCTTTAGTGTTCTATGTTATGTCTTGTGTACTATTATTTGTCAGTTTTTTTGTTTTTTAGCAATAGCATTGTCAGTTTATTTTATATCTGTGAGTTTCGCTGTCCATCTAATATCTGTTGTCCCACTTTGACTGAGGGCAAAAAATACAAAAATGGCTTTCAAACTCAAAAGTCGACAATAAACTGACATCGCCATGGTTACATAGGGAGAAGAGTAATATAACAGCAACAGCACATAAAACACAACATTGAAACCTAAAGGAAGAAACACGAAACCCACAAAAAACTGGGAGTTACACTCCCTTATCAATCATCAAAAAATGTCTGAACTGCACATGAACATAGATATTGTACAGAATATGGAACAAAAAAGAAAGACATGAAGACACTTCCCCATTTAACTAAATGAGTTTGATAGGAATGACACAAACATTCAAAAGAAATTCAAAAGTTTAAGTGACTTGCATTAGCAGAAACAACCAAATTGATATGTTTACTTGCTATAGTTTCCTGATTTGTGTCTTTCCCTGAATGTTTGATATTGATCTATAGACTTGACAAATGATACATTTCATGTTTTAAAAATACGAGTATTTTATTTTACTTTATAAAACTATTATCAGTTATACCAGTACAAACAATTTCTGAAGATGATTAAATACGTCAAGCATATGAATTTTAAAACTTTGCATTGAGCTAAATGAAATAGCTATTTTGTTTTTCTTTCTAGTTTTGTCATTTGAGTATGGTACTGAACTGTTCTTTTACAGTATGTATTCAACTCGTTATCATTATTTATTTATCGCCTTTATTTATTTGTTGAAGTTATCATTATTTATTTATTTGTTGAAGTTATCATTATTTGTTTATTTGTTGAAGTTATCATTATTTATTTATTTGTTGAAGTTATCAGTATTTATTTGTTTATTTATTTGTTGAAGTTATCATTATTTGATAAATTGTTGAAGTTATCATTATTTATTTATTATTTGAAGTTATCATTAATATTTATTTGCTGAAGTTATTATTATTCATTTTCTTGTTTTACCGTTTACATCACATTACCATTGCATCATACATACATGTATTTGTCTATGTTTTTAATTAATGTAATACATATCTATCAAATTAGACCTCGAACTTAAACAATACATTGAAACATATTGCAACTGTCCTTAAGAAATGAATAAGATTTTCAACATAAGTCTTACGTACAGAGTACAAAGTTGGGTCCTTGTGTATTTTGTGAGTTTTACATATAAACAAATGCTTGAACAATTTTTATATAAATATTTGTTTTCATTTTTTATTGAAAATGTCTTTTGAAAATAAATTCTTTAACATGTGTAAAATTTGAGAATATGGCACTGTAAAAAAGCATTATATGAACACAATAGATATTGTAGAAATAAACGTTATGACAATTCCAAAGTAAAGAGGCATCCCCAAGAAATTTTACGGTCGCCAACATGAGCTGATTGGCCATTATGACAAAAGTGTGACAGAATAGCAATGGGAACTAACTGTGCACCACTTATTGCGGACCTAATTTTTTTTTTGCTTGGCGTTAACAATTTATGACAAAAATCAGCAAAGAGGCTCGAGGGTATAAAAATTTCAGAAAAAAATCAAACATTTGTTTTTCATTACAAATTTTATTTATTTCCTTTTGTAGTTGTTACTTTATCATATGGTACAAAAATCATTCAAAACAATCAATTCGTGTGGCCCCAGATGACTTTCAAAATGTATACATCATTGAAAAAGTTCCAAATTATCTCCCTTTGGTGGAAAAATGCCATTTTTTGGCTCTAAAATTGAAATATCTTTTTCAACTCATCGGTGACCTATCTTTTTTAATATAATTTCCATATAAGCTGTACTTAAACTAAATTATTGTAAAATTTTAGCGATTTCTGTAATAAATTTCTTTTTTTTTTATTTCGATATTACCTTTATTTCTCCTATTACATCAACAGAAAAAAAACCGCATTTACAAAAATGTATGCTTCTTTCGAAGGCAGATTGTGAGCGCAAATGAACGGTGACCCCACTTTTTTATTTTATTTTTCTATTAACTATAAGATAAAGTTCATTTATAGAAAAATATAGAGAAATCCTATATAAATGATTTAGACCCGCGAACCCCCTAATATTTACCGTAAATATAAGAAATATACCCTGGTGAACTTACTTTGAATAAAGCTAATACTAACAATAACCACTGCCCTTTCCTCTATTTTAATATCTATATCATTAACGGAAAGCTTTATACTAAAATTTATGATAAAGAGATGATTTTTATTTCCTATCGTTAATGTCGTGTATGTCACAACGTTTTAGATTTTAACAAGAGGTCCGAGACCACAATTATTTCGTAGTGCATTTCTTTTAGAACATAAATGAAAATCAAAAAAATCCCACCTGCGCTTTCTCAAAGAAACTTTTACAGTGTGTTGTACTACTTTTGGGACAAATTATATCAAAATTATAGAAAACTTCATCGGCTTTAACTCAAAATATGGACAATTTTATGTTAAGAGCGTCTTGAAATTTTTTGACAGCTTCCGAAGTGCTAATTTTAAACCTTTTTCAGCTGGACCAAATCACTACTTTCCTTTAAAATTCTGGACCCAAATTTCGAATTCTTTACAGTGTAATTTAACCCCTACTTGCAATTTGAGGTATTAAACATTAAAGGGAAATTCCGCGATTTTTTACTTATCATCTAATTATGTTCATCTTAACATAAAAAACACATTTGCAAAGTTTTAAATTTATATTCCTTCTAATAACGGAGAAAATCAAGTATTTGTAACTTTTTTGGTTGAATTCTCGAGTGGGTCGTGACGTTTTAGCCCGATTTGTTGAATTCTGGGAAAAAATAAAATCTGTTTAACTCTTATAGCTTATCGACAATATACGTAATTAAAAGCGCACAGCTGACGAATGGTCGTAGTTATTAACCACAATATAAGAATGAACGAAAATGAATATGCATATACCGTTTTGTATTGATTGAATTAAACTCCTATAAAATTATCTCTAGTAAATGTTTTCGAATAAATTTCATTAATTATTGTTGAGATTTTTTTCATAAAATATTTATTGAACATTTTTACTGATATTGAACTGAAAATATTTCAGTTCTATTTACCGTTATTGTTTTGATAATCATTTCAATGCAACTAATGTGTGAGCAGAGTGTGTATATTATTTTGTAAAGGTCACTGTATATTTCTCGGCTTGAGGTCAATTCGTTATTTAGCCGCAGGTGTGAGTTCAAGCGTACACAGGTATGAATGTTGTTATTTGGAAAGGATAAACAGAAAGGATTAGAAAGAGTTTGCTGTATTTAATACACTAAGATTTAATACACGATGAGAATAAAGATACAATAATTAAATTGTGTAAATTAATTGAAAATAAAATTCAGATTCATAATTCCGAAAGTGTATAAAAATAAAAGGAAACAATTTTGGATTACTTTCTTAGCGGCAATTGGCATAAAGATTCAAATATGAAGTAAAAAATAGTAGTTTTAATCTTTAATAAAAACTAAATGCAATATTTCCCAATTTGATATACCATTGCACATCTGTTTGATATCATTGACTTTACCCGAATTTCTTAACTTGTATTCAAATCTGGCTGTTTAATGCTCATAAAACTATCGCAATTTTAAAGTTTTTAATTGAAAAAAAAATACAACATACAACATGCATGATTTTTTTTTAGTTTCTTTTTAACATTTCATTCTTACATAATTAAATTCATTTGACAATCATTTACACGAACTTTTTGTGAAAAGAATACCAATGATCTAAGCTAAGGCATTATTTTTTTTGAGGATTTTTGTACATTTTTTTTTTTTAAATTCTATGATAATATTTGTGCAATGTTGAACATGATAGCCGTCATTAATCCAAATAAGTAATACAGTAGTTGTAATAAAACTTATATTTCAGTCATGCATAACTGATATTGACGAATTTAGAATAGTTCGTCCATACATCGTTGTTCTTGAAACAATCATTATTAGTATACATGTAAGTTTCCTGACGTATAAGCACCATTGAGGATGAGCTCTAGAGAAAGCAGACAAGTAGCGCTTCGTTAGTTTGTTTGTTGTGAAAGAAGAGCAAATGCAACCACTTGTACAGATAAACGACAGAATTACCATACATGCATTTATAGTCAACACAACCAGAAAGAGTTCCCATCGTTGGACGGGGAATATGAAGGCTTCCAAGAATGAACAAGTGACATGTCTAACTCTGAACAGTTAGAAAACGGACTATCGACATCGACCGCTTGTTCTTGATATTTGAAACTGAATGCATATATATATGTATACGTTTATGATAGTGATGAGTTCTTGTGTCTGACAAAAACTAAATTCCTTCATGGTTATATCTTGCCATACGTTTATATTGGTTTGTAAGGTGATTACTCAAAATCGTTATTTGAAGATGTAGATTCATTTCAATACAGAAATTTCGTCTATATATTAAGTTTCACAAGTGTATACCACGGAGAAGCTCTGAAGGTACATTACTCCAATTTTGTTTGGGTGTGAACCATCGATGTTTACAGCAATATCAAAGAATAAGATGATGATGGTAGAAAGAACTATGGGCGTCATGTGGCAAATATTACATGCATATCGGACCATGAGTTGTCAATCTGTATGAAAAGATTTCCAATACAACCATATTATTGAGAAGGAATGTTTACATGCTATACTCCCGTACTAGTATTACAGGGTTTTTGTGGCGTCCACCTTAGACACACATCTTTTTAACGATGTTTAAAAAAAAGACAGAACCAATTTAATGTCATATTCCCCTTGAATACCAAGAAAGAAAATAAATCCCGAAATTAATTTGAAACTTTGATACTCAATAGTTTCCCAGCAAAATATTCACATCCCTTGGGGATAATTAGTGTTCGTCCAGTGGCATATATAACAATTGTGATGACGAATTCTTTCCTTTGTTCGAGAACAATCTTATTGAAATATAAATCTGTGATTTTACTATGTCCACAACTTCGATGAACCTAAGCAAATTATACATCGACCTGTATTTAAATCAAATTGGTTCTCCTCCTCCTCCTCCTCCTCCTCCTCCTCCTCCTCCTCCTCCTCCTCCTCCTCCTCCTCCTTCTTCTTCTTCTTCTTCTTCTTCTTCTTCTTCTTCTTCTTCTTCTTCTTCTTCTTCTTCTTCTTCTTCTTCTTCTTCTTCTTCTTCTTCTTCTTCTTCTTCTTCTTCTTCTTCTTCTTCTTCTTCTTCTTCTTCTTCTTCTTGTATACAATAGTCTATCGACATTCGATGATTAGCCTACATACTGTTGGCATACGTGGACTAGTCTATTTACAAAACTTTTACCCCAATTTATTCAAAATATATGTTTTTTTTTCTTACGTTCAATGTATACATGTATATACTTTAAATTGCGCTATAGTTCCGTAACTTTCTACCCAGTCGTATAAACGAATCGTCGCCGTGACAAGTGCGTACATTTTTTTAAATCAATATTTCTGGTATGTTCCAATCTGTCCTTCACTATTGACAATGAGTATATATTACATTTTCCCAGAGACATATATACATATATATGTCTCTGATTTTCCCAAACCTCGTATGAGTTTAGTACTGACAAGTAAGACGGAGTTGTATATTATACATCTGATAGTTCAAAATGGAAAGTTATAAGTTATCCGCCGTGTACACTGATCAATACCTGCAGAGGTGAAACGATGCATGAACTTGCAAGCCCGACAGGAAATCGCTTGAATACCTAGACGTGTCACCTCACACCCCTCACAATACCTTTGGATGTAATACCTTTAGCCATGCTGGTGATCAGATGAGGGAAGATCAGAATTTATTTGAAAAAAGATTATTACTTTAAAGAATTATGAACAAATTAGATTTTCGAAAACAATTTTCACGGAACACTTATTTATGATTTCAACTTTGACTTTTTACCTAATTCCAATATCAACAGTTTAAAAACAACAGATCATGGTAATTTAAAAAAATAAGAATATTTTCCGTATCAAGACAGTTAATTAGTCGGATAAAACAACCGTACGATTGACAAGATATCGACACGCAATTACGACTACATCGGTTACTGTAGTTTTGTTCCTTTGTGGTTTATAGACATATTGTTGTTATTGATCGGGAAAGAAGACAAAATGGCCGAACGCAGAGAATTGATACTCTAAATTTAAAATCGATGGTGATCGCTTATCTAGCGCAATAAAACTTTAATAACTATGAATTTGAGCATTTCTATACTGAATGAACATAATATCAATTTTTGATTTTTTTGCGAAGTTTCCCTTTAAGAAATAAATTTGGAAGGGGTATAAAAATTAATGGCAAGTAACCCACTGTCAACACTAGGGACAACGAAATATCAAGGGACGACAATTGTGGTCTCGGACCAAGAGAAATTTATGTATAACTGAAAAATTATAATAACAGGGTTTCCGATATCACAAACTAGTCAAAACATTTACTAAATTTTATCATCGGTACAAGGACATTATTCGTAAATATAGCTGAACATGCAGACTTTTGCTACGTTCTGGTATTTCACATCCAATCTGTTAAGGTAATATTCTTTAAAAAGCACAAAAATGTCAGTATTCACCTCAAAAGCTAACCTTTATATAGACTTATTAAGAAAGGATATAGTTAAGATACTGTCGTCAGGTCATTAAGGATTGCATATTTCGGCTTAAGTATTGATTCACTCATAGGGTCTTTGCATAGGAACTAAATACATTTATTTGAAAACCAGTTGTTGGCATGACACGGGTTATGTTCTTCTCATATAGATGGGTTTACCTTTAACTGACCTAGAAAACATGGGCGCATCCATTAACCTCTCACGTGACCGATCCGCCATTACAACCGTGAAAAATAACGCACGTGTATTGATCAAAACATTATCGATTTTCTGTTTACATTTGTATTTCCTTAATTTTCTTATTTATTTTACTATGAATACTGTCGAAAGTTATAAAAAGGTTGAGGTATTTCTTGTGCATTTAAAAGTTGTACAAATAATCGTAGAAAATTTCAGATGTGGAAAAACTCAATAAATAAAATATGTAACTATACAAGTTGTGCCGACTACACACAATACGTTTAAAAAAAAAAAAAAAAAACTTGATACACTGGCAGACGAATGTTGACACGTCGTCAAACTTAAATTATCTATGAAAATTATTCCGATGATTACAGTTCATCTGCCTCTGTTTGTATAGAATACCTACACATCAGATGCGGATCCAGGATTTTGAAAAGGGGGGACCACGGGTCCCCAAACAAGACACAATTTGTAGTGGAAGCGGTAAAAAAAATTGGATTCAATTGGTTGCTAATGTGTCTAATGTTTGTGTTGTTCGACCACTTGTTTTTGTTTTGTGGTCTGTTGTAGACAATATCGTAAGTTCCAGATCTTCTGTTGTTACTTCTTGTGTAGTTGATTCGAACGTTTTTGATTGCGTTGTGCTTGTTATTGTTGGCTGTTTTGTGGTGTCGGATCTTGTTGTATCACCTTCCTTTGTGGATAGTGTTTCAATTCCTGTCGTCGGATTTGTTGGGGTTTTTTTTCTAGTGTAGTTTTAAACATATAACTAGTCGAAGGCAAAGGTTTAACGAATGCTGACTTTGTTGCTTTATCGGGCGCAGAAGTTACCTCATACGGTGTTGTCTGCGTTGTCTGGTCAGATGTAGACGTCATCTCATTTCTCTTCGTCGTTTTTGTGGTGATGGTTTGTGAAGTAATTACATCAAATGTTGATCGGGCTGAAGTACGTTCACTATTCACTATTCAAATGTTGTAAGTTGTGTTAAATAAGATCGAGTAGTCATCTCAGGAGACGTCACCAACTTTGTTGTGACGTCTAGAGAAGTAGTTTATACATCATATGTTGTAGGCTGCGTTGTTAGTTCAGCTGTGGTCGCCAGCTGATCAGATGTCAGTTTTGTCGTAGCCTCTGATAGAGTAGTTTGTTTATGTGTAACTGGTGTGGTAGACACCTTGTTTTGTCGTCACGTCTGATGTAATTGTTGCATCATATGTTTTCTGTTGCGTTGATAGTTGATCTATGGACGTAAGTCATCAGTTGTTGTCGGTTTTGTTGTTACATCTAGGAAAGGAGTTACGTGATATGTTTTAGTCTCTGTTGTAAGTTCAGCTGTGGTCGTCATCAGTTGTCAGTTTTGTCGTAACATCTGATGAAGAATTTTGTTTGTGTGTTGTCGGTGTGGTAACACTCTCGTTGTCTCTTTTGTCGTCATGACTGATACTCCAATGACGATTTTGGCAAAGTTACGTTCTAACTGGCCAGGGAGTTTCAGGGAGAAATTAACATACAACGACGACAACAGACACCAAGTGATGATAATAATAATTGTGGTAAATAAAAATTGAAAAGAAGGATTTCATGAACTTTTTGGGATACAGATTTTTTCCTTCAGCTGGATCTCAGTTTTCAACCTTGATTATTGAGATTTTGCGTCTAGCCGGAACAATATTCCAGGAACGGATATTTTAAGGGGTGGGGGTTCTAGTACGATTGTGACCCATGTTTATGTCGGCTTTATTAAAAACAAAAATGTACTATACTACGGAAGCCGATAAGGGCCATTCAAAAAAAAAAATTATGTCGTAATTACGACATAGCATGTCGTAATTTCGACATAACATGTCGTTATTACGACATCGCTATGTCGTAATTTCGACATAACATGTCGTTATTTCGACATAACATGTCGTTATTACGACATCGCTATGTCGTAATTTCGACATAACATGTCGTAATTTCGACATAACATGTCGTAATTTCGACATAACATGTCGTAATTTCAACATAACATGTCGTTATTACGACATCGCTATGTCGTAATTTCGACATAACATGTCGTTATTTCGACATAACATGTCGTAATAACGACATCGCTATGTATATAAAAGAATATGTATTATGATTGCCAAGAGACTAAATGACACAGAAATTAACAACTATATGTTATCATAATGCCCCCAATAATTAGAAAAGCCCCCGCATAGTCAGCTATAAAAGAGGGACGAAAGATACCAGAGGGAGAGGCCCCGAAATGCTGTGTGGCAGACAGTGTTAACATTATTAATTATTAGCTCCCTTGGTAAAACTCCAAATTTCATATTTAAAGTATTTCATTGTTGATTAATTTACATGATGCTTAATAAGTATATATTTGTTAATTTGCATAGCTTTTGCTATTTGAATTCATTGGTTAAAGATATTTATTCATATTGTAAAGTTTAATATTTGTATCGTTGCAAAATCTTTGGTCACCTTCTTTGGTTACCTTCTGTGAGAAACTTATATATAATTTATAGATCGTAATTAAGTGCTTGAAGATACCGACCGTGGAAGGGATGCAGAGTCAGTCAAGGTCTTATAAACCTTCTACTTGTTCGAACAAATTAGTGTGGAATTACGTGAGAACTGACACACAGTCCTACCTATAAACAAGCGCTAACTACATGCCTTCGTGTAATAAGGGTGAATTGAAATATTGATTGCTCTTTTTCTACTTTCAAACGTTGGACACGATGTTCCTACAACCTCTAGGATTTAAAACAGAATCTTCGAAATTTCATCCGCAAAACAAAATAAAAATATTAGAAAACACGAACCAATATTAAAACAAATTCAATATATGCTTCAAATTATGTTTTTACAGCTCTTGATCATATACTAAGTAATATCTAGTATATTTGATGATTAGATTAGCAAAGCTATGTGAAAAAAACCGGATGTCCAACGTTACATTTATGAAAAACTGTTTTAAATCTTATGTATAGTGATCCTATTTTTCTTGATACTTGGCAGGAACAACGACAGGTGTCGGTTCTTTGTGGCGTTAAAGCCGTTATTTTTGCCAAATTTTATTTGACTTCGGTGGCTTCATATTAAGCGGGAATAAGAAAAATGTCCAACGACGTTTTTCGTCATCTCAACGACTGAAAGTGAATTTTGTAAGTAGCAGAAAATGAATAAAAAGAGTAAGACAATAATAATATCTAACAAAAGTACAAATATTTGCCTCATTGTTCGTGAGTTCAAATATTGCTGATTCAATAAAATCTTCTCTACACAGTCGTTTTTCAAACGGTAGCCATTTTGTCCAAGTTGATATTTCATTTTTCAAAGCATTTAACGCGTATTTTTTTATAATTATTCAAAACAAAAGTTAGATACACGAAGAGTAAAAAATGCCAAGATTCTTTTCTTATTAACTACATGTTTGGGTCTTAAAGGAATAAAATGCTTCCACACATTACAAAACAGTAGCCAATTTGTCCAAACGTCGAAAGTTTGAAAGACGCTAATTTCCGTCGTTACATGTGCTAAAGTTTCAATTAAATGATCATGATAATTAAAACAAATCGTTTTATGAAATTTGGAAAAACAGGTTGATGATTGCTGCCGAAAAAAAAAGAATAGCGCATGTTGCTATAGACTCCACCCGGGGACATAGGTTCGACACAGGTTAAATTTTGCAATTTTTATTAATCGTTTATAGCTTTTAACGATTTATTTAAAAGAATGGTGAAATGGGGAAAAACATCTCATTACATGAACTTCGTCCAACTTTTGCAAAGACAGTCCTCTAAATGTAAAATTCGAATTGAAATTTATATTGTGGAAGTACTCCATAGATCATTTAAAGTCGTCACTTCAGTAAGGTGCAATCACCAATATTAAAAGACTTATACCAGTTCACGGAGTGTTTTACTTCGCGATTTGTCCTGCTATTCATGTTATAACTGTCGTGATGAAATAAATTCCTGTACTAGCGAAGCCGGAACTTTTCGTCAATATAAACTTGTGCATGAAATGGAGGTACTAGTAATTGAAAGACAAATCCCAAACAGCGACGAAAACCGTTTCATCGAATTTTAAAAACCCGGGATTATTTAAGCTGTTTTCGCGGACGATCCAGGAGTAGATTACTATATTTTAAAATGTATATCAGAAATTAAACACTATAGATGACTTGCGGAAATAATTCTCAAGCCAAGGTTCAAGTAATTGAAGGGGTGTATTTCGACAACTTATGTACCAGGGAAAATACAATTCTATTCAAATTTAACCAAGGGTAAAAATGTTCGATGTACTTGCAGAGTGTCCGATATATTTGTATTGGGGTTGAGTTAAGATATAGAAATTTTACAATGACAGATGATATGCACCTTGAAAGTTAAACATCATATGATAAAAGTTTCGTACATCTAAAAAAAAATATCTTTTTTTATGGAAAACTGTAACACATCTTCCTATATCTACTTCCGTCCCATCTTTCTTTTCCACATTACTTGCGACAGTAATGCATTTTTAGTTGAAATAACCTAAAGGGTAAACATTATTAAATAGATTTCACAACTTCAGTAATTTATGATAAAATGACATCACAAAACGAACAGAACCAGAATCAGAAATTTTAAAAATTTTGTAATATAATGAATAAATCAACCAACATATAAAAATACGAATACAACTTGTAAAAATTAATCAAAAACCCTTTTTGACGCCGCTTTTTATGTGTATTGTCGTGTTTTAGGAACATCGTACCCATGACAGTAAATACAGAGCAATCGATACGTCCTTTCACCCTTATTACAACAAACCATGGAGTGGTGCGCTTCTTGAAAGAGAGGTGGAGAGCTTTGTTTGCCTTGATAGGACATGACATTAGTTCTTATAGTCCCGGTTTCTAATTACTTTCAATCAGGATCTATAAAATATATATGTTTCTCACAGAAGGTAACCAAAGAAGGTGACCAAAGATTTTGCGACGATACAAATATTAAACTTTACAATATAAATAAATATCTTTAATCAATGAATTCAAATAGCAAAAGCTATGCAATTAACAGATATATACTTATTCAGCTTCATGTAAATTATTTAACAATGAAATACATTAAATATGAAATTTGGAGTTTTACCAAGGGAGCTAATAATTAATTAATAACACTGTCTGCCACACAGCATTTCGGGGGCTCTCCCTCTGGTATCTTTCGTCCCTCTTTTATAGCTGATTATGCGGGGGCTTTTCTAGTTATTGGGGGCATTATGATATGACCTATAGTTGTTAATTTCTGTGTCATTTAGTGTCTTGGCAATCATAATACATATTCTTTAATATATATAGTGATGTCGTTATTACGACATAGCTATGTCGTTATTACGACATGTTATGTCGAAATTACGACTTAGCGATGTCGTTATAACGACATATTATGTCGAAATTACGACATAGCGATGTCGTTGTAACGACATGTTATGTCGAAATTACGACATGCTATGTCGTAATTACGACATAAAATTTTTTTTTTGAATGGCCCTTATCGGCTTCCGTACTATACTATAACAGTTACGAAACAAAAACTCATGAGTTATTTGAGAGAACCAGGCGTGGGTGTATTGTAAGTAAACCAAAACATTTACAAGATATTTTATTAAACATGAACAAAACTTTGTTTTCAAATTTTTTCATATGAAAACATGAGGGGTGGGAGAAATCAAAGGAGAAAAGGGAGGGAGAAGGGAGAAGACTTCACCCTTTTCTCTCCATCCTTTGTAGTCTGAAAGGTGTTATTTCCTTTCGGATCGTGAAGCACTAAATAAAATCGGGTCAACGAAACATCTTAATTATAAGTAAATAGGAAATGTGACGTCATGAACCCCATATAAAATCTTCTGATCCATATGGATCCATAGGATATCACTATGTGACGGCGTTAAACCAATCATAACGTCAAATTTTATCCGAGGTACGATACAAAAACTCTTAAAACTAAAAAAGTACTGCTGTCCAGGAAAAATATGAATTAAAAATATATATATATTAAATTGGTTGCCATGGTAACGAGAAAAACAATCAATTTTACTTCCCTTACAGTCATATATTCATTTTGTATTCATAAGATACTTGAAATTTATCTTATGAAAGATTAAAACAGATCAACTAAAAACATTAAAAAGAATTAAAATTACTTGATTTTCTTAAGAAAATGAAGCCAAATATTCACTCTTTTGAGAGAAAAGATATAGTTTTTTTTTTAAATACACATAATCGAATTGAGAATTGAGGCTTTGAAAATTTTCCTTTCAAAATAATTACTTTAAAAATATAAAACAACACGTTTAATAATTTATTGCGTCCGAAGCGCTTTTCTGGATTTACCTTCATCAGGAACGCTCAAAGCCAAATGATACCCATTTCATATAATTTGGTGCAAGTGAAATCATGTTAAAGATGATTTGTTGCCAAAAAATGTCAATTATATATGTCTAAACGTTTGGATTTTTTTTCGGAAAAAAAATGCAAAAGTTCAATTTTCAAGACTTCAGATTAAAGTCATCATAAATATTTCATCCAAGAAACTTTTTAAATTTTGGTTATCTACCTACCTGCGTGCTAATATATTTAAAAAAATTCTATATTTGACTTAATATGACTTAAGAATAGTACACTTGTAAAATGTCTAACAATTGAACATTTGTGAAATCGACATAGATAAATTATCCCAAAATGCCCTTAATTTTATCAATTTAAAATTATTCTGTACTTTTAGTCTGAATCAACAATCTTGAGAGATTTTTTCACGTGAAAGTAATATCTCTAACTAAATACAGTAACTGTTAAACTCTGAGGGGATGGACAAGGGGAAGGGAACATGGGAATGAGGGGATGGGAAGCGAGGGTCAGGGTGGAGGAAGTGGCACAGAGTCATGGGGCGGGAACTGGGGTAAGAGGGGTAGTAAAAATTGGAATATTCCGGGAAACATTCTTTGACCAATTGGCATGGGAGTTAAAAAAAAAGGGGGGGGGATAGTTGGAGTTGGAGTTGGGAATGAGAAATTGAGAACCCTTTGTTCACCACTTTCTCTTTATAACTGTTTATAATTATTTCCACACTATCCCTACTCATTCTTCGCTTATTTAACTTTAATAATAATTATACTGTTTAGATACTTAATACAGTATGGATAATAAAGGACGACAACTAGGCAAAACTAAGTATAATGTCTTTCTATTTTTAGATATAAACCATACCTGAAACGGTAAGGTGGCAGAAACCAGTTATTTTACAATAAATCTTTAGAATTTCATGGATTTATGATTTTATTTTCTTGAAAATTCATTCAAGCTTATATACAAATAAAATGTATGGTTTCAAGGAACTAAGATGTGTGCGTGCTTATGTAAATATATAGAAAACCTTTTAATTTGGGTGTCTGTCCAGCATGGAGATTTAAAAATTTATAAATGCATTACAAATAAGGCAAAAAATGTGATGATCTGATACCAATCTAATCCTCACCTGCAGAATCCTGCTAAAAGCCGACAAGAATTTTAGCCAAAATTCAAGAGAGAAAGGATATTCAGTGAATTAGAGCCTTGTCCGAACCTATCCTTACCATCAAAATCTCAAGATATTTTTGTTTACATAAAACTGAATTTTTCCCCCACTTTGATTGGATGCCGTCAAGTGAGGAGACCACAATTTTGACATCTGATTGGACCTATATGTGAAGGAAATCCCCAACCTGTGTATGCAACTACTTACTTGTGTAGTACAGTAGCCTAGAATTTACATTCATTTATTTTTTCAGTCCACATGATGCAGTTATATACCTCAATACTTAACTATAACAAAATTTCTGCGTGGGACACATGTTCTGGTACACCAAAACTGGTACCTGCCACCTAAACGTCTAGTTATTTTTCCTTCCGGGTAGCCATATTTGAGGTTGATAAAGATTACGGTAGGTTTGGAAAGTTTGATTTGGAATTACAAATTAATATGTGTGTCATACCACCCAATATTTATTATTGTCAGTTCTATTTGTTACATTGATATTCATTATTTTCACTAAACAGATAAAGATGAATAAATTGTTTTATTTACCAAATAAGTATACAAGTTGGGGTTGATTTAAATGTAAAGGACTTTGAACCTTAAGCCTTTACCTTAATTTATTTCGTTATAAAACAAACTGGTGATATCTTTTAACATAAACACTTTCTAGTAACTCATTTCAAAAAATATGAATGTGATACTATATAATGTTTAAATACTTATATTGCTTTCTTCATCATTATTTTTTTGTCGATCTTGTCTTGTTTTTATTGGACTTTTGATTTTCGAAGGTCCCTTTTTGTATTTCTCGCTCTTTTTCATCTTAAGTTATAACTGGAAGCAGCTTTTTATGAATTGTCCAATTTCAAATTTCTCAGCAGCAGCATACCATCCGCCAAGCACGTTCGTATACGAACTATGTAGAATGCTCTCCTGATATATAAAAAAAAAACACTGTCCCAACAGAGTTATGAGGAAAAACGACTAAAATTGATATTTAATACTTTTACGGTCAACATCACCACGCCTGGTAAACCACACAATCTCAAATGAATGGTTAAGCGAGAAAAATGTTTACTGACACTTCCTGTTGAGTTTTGTCTGGTACAAAGTATCAAAAATATAGATAGGAAAGGTCGATCTTTCACCAATTTATTGTCAACCTGTAAATATTTTGTTATACAGGATAATGTCATGCCATAGATAACTAAATGATAGCTTGTCTCGTTCATTTCTCGGACCAATAAGATTTAAAATGACATCGTAATGACTTTTCTCCCGCAGGTAAGTGATTTTTTGACAAGAGGACAATGAGTTCATCAATTATACATAACTTATATAATCAGTGTATTCGTGTTTTTCTTCGTCACTATAAACTTTTAATAACATTTTTTTTCTATTTCTTAACGAATATAATTTTAAGCATAGAAAATGAGATGTGAAGTCCAGCGCTAAACAAGAGAGCGCTAGAGAAGAAATAAAGTATAGCGCTCAAAATGTACGGGTCTAGCGCTACAGATGTAAAGTCGAGTTATAAAGATATTAGGTAGCAATACACAATAAGAAGTTTGGTTTTGAGATTCGGCCAGAGTGAATTTGTCCAATAAGAAAGTTGGTGTGCAAAAACGATTATTGTTTGATAGCTGAAGAATAATATAACTTCAAAAGGCCTTATATGAACTTCAATTTGTTCTCATTTTTTGTCTGCAGTTATTATTCTGTACTTCTGTCACCAAACTAAGTAAAAACTTGTTTGAACTCAATTGGGATGGTACTGGTGTTTAGATGTAAATGTCACTCTTTGTCTGATATCTAGAGCCGGAAGCAAGAATCTTGTGCACTTTCTTTTGGGTGATTGGAATAAATAACACAGTTCTGTAAAGAGGTCTGCTGTGGTCTTCTCGCAATGATGAACTCTTACTATACCCCTCAGTGTTGACAATGTCAAGTTACACCTTCCTTCGAAATTGTTTCGTAATTATACCATTGACCTACCGAATTAGACTGTTTACCGGGTTTGTAATAACATGAGCAACATGACGGGTGCCACATGCGGAGCAGGATCTGCTTACCCTTCCGGAGCACCTGAGATCACCCCCATTTTTTGGTGGGGTTCGTGTTGCTAAGTCTTTAGTTTTCTATGTTGTGTCTAGTGAACTATTATTTGTCTGTTTATCTTTTTCATTTTTATACGCCCGTCTTTTAGACGGGACGTATTATGGTATACCGTTGTCCGTCCGTCCGTCCGTCGTCCACACTTCGGACAATAACTCAAAAACACTTTCACCAATTTCCATGAAACTTAAGTGAATTGTTTATATCTATTGATGTAAGCTTCCTTTCGTGTTTTTTTTTTAATTTCAGATTTTAAGTTTGGGATTTATGGGGCTTTATTCATAAAAAAGGGGGGATTTTCAACACTTCGGACAATAACTCAAAAAGGCTTTCACCAATGTCCATGAAACTTTGGTGAATTGTTTATATCTATTGATGTAAGCTCCCTTTCAATTTTTATAAATTTCAAATTATAAGTTTTGGATTAATGGGGCTTTATTCATAAAAAAAAGGGGGATTTTTAACACTTCGGACAATAACTCAAAAAGGCTTTCGCCAATGTCCATGAAACTTTGGTGAATTGTTTATATCAATTGATGTAAGCTCCCTTTCAATTTTTATAAATTTCAGATTTTAAGTTTTGGATTTATGGGGCTTTATTCATAAAAAAGGGGGATTTTTAACACTTCGGACAATAACTCAAAAAGGCTTTCACCAATGTCCATGAAACTTTGGTGAATTGTTTATAACTATTGATGTAACAAATAATACTTAATAAAATCTGATGAAAACATAAAATTTGTAAAATCTTTAGCTCAATTTAAAACATTAAATTTCTTGTAAAAAATAGGTTCCATGAATGTCATACGTTTATTGAATGGTTGCAAGGATGAAAGCACATTAGCAGTCCCTGGGATACTAACTGTTCCCTGAGGAATATATCATTTTATGATAACATTTTTACTATCTAAGCTATGGATAAAAATCAAATACTGTTTTTGCATATAGGATGTTTTACTCTTGTTAAAATTGGTCGCAATTGAAATCACAAATGATACCTTAGCATTGCAGCTTTTTTATAGAGTTCGGTTTCGGTGGAAGGGTTGAGCGCAATAAAAAATGTTATAAAACATAACTAGTCTACAATAGCACATAATAAGTGAACAAGTGACAACATGAAAATCCTAACATGTGACTAAATATTCCTTAAATGTTAAAGGGTGTCATTTTATGAAAAAAATAAGGAAATGAAGTCTCCTAATCATTTATCAATATGATCATCTTGTGAATATTCTAAACAATAAAAAGGTAATAATCATTATCCACCATATTAAGCACCATTTGAACAACTTTTGCATACATCTTTGTATAATTTAGTATGGATTCCTTACTGTGTTCAACAGAATCTAACTATGAGCAATATACCCCAAGAAAATTACCTTCTTTCAAACTACTATAAAATTTGGAAATCAGCCATAGAATTACTAAAACCCATAATCATATATCACTTTCCTTATATTGCATTGAAGACTTCTATGTTATATGCCAATGTTAATGATATTTGTTTTTTATGCTAAATATTGAAAAGCTGAACTAGGTTTAATCATCAGTGTCTTCTTCACTGTAATCACTGTCCTCATCATCAGAAAAATCCTCAATTTCATTCTCAGAAGAGGCCTCCTCATCATCAATGAAATCTTTATCTTCATCATCAATGAAATCCTTACTTTCATCACCTACTTCCTCATTTAGATCATAACTTTCAGTAGAGGCACTTTCACCATCTTCACTTTCCCTGTTATCTTCTTGCTGCTCCTCATTGTCATTGTAGTCTTTTTTGCCATTTTTCTACGCCCGTCATCAATGAAATCCTTACTTTCATCACCTACTTCCTCATTTAGATCATAACTTTCAGTAGAGTCACTTTCACCATCTTCACTTTCCCTGTTATCTTCTTGCTGCTCCTCATTGTCATTGTAGTCTTTTTTGCCATTTTTATACGCCCGTCGTCTTTCAAACAACGGGTGTATCATGCGCGAAAGCGTAGCCCTTTATTAGCCACGTCGTTGTCAGTATATTTTCGATCTATGAGTTTGACTGTCCCTCTGGTATCTTTCGACCCTCTTCTAGATCATGCTGTAATAGACCGTATGACGGCCTAGACTATTTCCCGCTCATCCCTTAGTGCCGGTCTCTATTTGACGAAGAGCAACAATGTTAAAACAATGACGTAATTTCGTTAGTTGTTTCCTTTTAAAACGATATTTTGGGGTCACCCATTTCTTGTTCTTAGTATTTATTGTATATGTGTTATGTTATATTATCAGCATCATAATCATTAATACGTGTAATGAATAAGAATTAACATATTGTTCTTGATGTTTCATAAATAACATAACATCCGACATAATTAATAACCATTTAATTGTACTTAAATATACTTAATACCGATAGTTGATCATTTGTGACATTCATCGTTCAAAATTTTGCAGACATCGATGTGATCAGTTAAATCAATCAATTTATTAATAAAAATCAACTGAGGAATAAAATGTATCTAAAAGGTTTAAAAGACAGTACGTGAATAAAATGAAATTAATCTTCTTACCTGGGAAAATATGAACGAATCATAAAAATTGTATTCTTATATTGTCTATTTTACATGCGTTATTTTGGCTTATTAGCATCATAATGATAAACCAAAATGCTTCTTGTATATAGGATACACGTGATTACGTATTACATCTAAGCAAATGTACTGAAATTGAAATTTATAATACAAATTTGGAAATGAGCGTCTATAATTTTGACTAAACTTTACTCTGTCACAATACTTCACACAATAAGAAATAATTAGGATTCAATTGTGGTTTTCAGCGCATATTGGGCTTTCTGGGGTTGATTTTAAAAACTCCCATACTCAGTCACAACAATAACAATAAAGAAATAACATCCAATTTCTTTTATTTTGTTTACCGTTGTAGAAAATGGAGAGAGTTAAATGTGAACCATGTACAAAACGTTCCAGAAATAACGTTTCTATTCATTGGTGTGTAATTTGTGAAGAGTCTCTATGCTCTGATTGCACAGAAAACCATCGCTCCATGAAAATGCTACAGCACCACGAACTCATAGATATCAAAAGAATGCCGACACACACAAAAATCGAAGAAATTATTTGTGTCAAACACGGTAAAATGCCATTTGAGTATTTTTGTGTCGATCATGATGTTCTATCTTGCAAAGAATGTCTAGCAGAAAGCCATCGCTCTTGTCATAAAGTAATGTCAGTTGATATAGCATCTAAAGGTGCAAAACAATCTCAGTCATTTATAGATGCGATGGAACTTATAAACCATGTTTTAGAAACAACACATACAATTGGTATAGACGAAAAGAGTTTTATTGAAAATATCGTTAAGGAAGCTAATTCAGTCAAAATAGCTGTAAGGATAGTAAAAGAAGAAACAATCAGGCATATTGAAGCTCTAGAAAAGTCACTGCTTCATGACCTTGATCTAAAAAAAGATAAAATAATACAAAAATCAAAGACAACAATAAATGAAACAGAAGAAATTAGAAAGATGACAAAAGACAAACAAAACATTTTTGATCTTGTGGAAAAACATGGTTCTGAGAAGCAAGCGTTTCTTGCTTCTCATGCGTACAAAGAAGATCTGACTGATCTGGAGAAAAGAGTTACTTGTTTCACTGAAAAGTCGACAAGATTTACAATAAGTCTAAATCCAAATAAGTTACAGGAATCTATACATTCTATCGGGTCAATAGAACTTAGCGAAGTACCTTCTACCGTCATATTTGTTCCGCAGAAAAAGCGTCAATCTCAAATGCCAATTGTTCAACCTCAGAATTTGCCGTTCTTTGTTCATAAGCGAGATTTAGACTTGAAATCCGCGCTAGTATTCGGATTGACAGTAAATGAGAATGACGAAGTAATCTTAGTTGACTCGAGTGAAAGGGGTGGACTATTAGTATATGATGATAATCATAATTACCAGTATCTAATTAATACCGAACATCAACATTGGGATATAGATCTAATCCCAGGAAAAAACATAGGTGTTTTGACATCGTATAAAGAAGAAGTCTTACATTTCGTGGACTTTGATAAGAAGACAATTTCTAGAACCGTGTCAGTAAAGAAAAGTAAACAGGGAGGTGTTGCTGCTTCAAATAAAAACATATATGTTGGAACCAAAGGGAACATCAACATTCTGGATCTTGATGGAAGATGTATTCGTTTAATAAAAACCAAAGATGAGACAAGGACCCCTTGGTTCATCTCGTTGGATAAAACTGGAAACATCTATTACACTATCCAAAAATTACTGGGTTGTATTACAAGCGATGGTGCAGAAGTTTATACATATTCCACAACAGATAACGATACTCTGTGGAAGTTAGCAGTTGACAACAATGGTTATGTTTATATTGCTATTCAGAGTAAAGGTATATGTAGACTAAATCCAGATGGAACATTTATGGACATCGTAATAAAGGACGAACGATCACCATTTTTTGTAGGATTTAGCTTTAACATTAAATTCACACAAATGATCCTTTCACGAACCAGCTTTGTATCCGTGTTTAATCTGAAATAATACAACATATGCGTATTTTTTCTGCAAACGTCTAAAAGAGCATATCCATGTGCATATTGTGTCTACAGGAAACATTTGAATTTATTGAATCATATAATCATATCATATAAGAGGACTACATCATAGAATTTTTTCAGCTATCAGGGGATGGCAAATTGGTTGAAAATGTAGATTTTGGGTTGTTTGAAAAAGTAGTATTATAAATATATATGTATTTTATTTTTACACACATTTATTAAAGTGTAAATAAATACTCGAAATAATGATCATAACCTCACTAGCAATATTTTCAAGTCCAGCTATTTATAAAGTCAGGCAGTTGGTGAAGCATGTTGAAAAAAACAGTAATAATGTTATAGTTTTGAGCTGTAATATGATAACATAAATATCTAACATTACTTTCCAAAGATCTTTCTTGTTATTGGAATAAGAATTATAAAGAATCATGTATTACCAAACGGAGATTGAATTTGTCATTAAATTTATTTTTAAAATGTGACAGGCTCTTAGACCAAAGAGATTTTCATTAATTTCAGCTGTACCAGTTACTTAATGAGTCCTGTGCCATTATAATGGACCCTGCCTGTTGTTTTAGATATAGGTGTACTTGGAATGTTAAAAAAAGCTATCATACGTACATGTACACACAACAGGCTGATTTCCAGTTGAAATTGAACAAAAAGGGAACTTTTTATAAGATCAGATAAAGATCGCCGAAGTTGATGTATTTTAAATTGAGAATAGAAATGGGGAATGTGTCAAAGAGAAAACAACCCGATCAAAGCAGAAAACAGCCGAAGGCCACCAATGGGTCTTCAACACAGCAAGATTATACTGCACCCGGAGACGGGCTTCAGCGGGCACCTAAACAAAAATGTGTACTAGTTCAGTGAATATGGACGTCATACTAAACTTGATGGAAGATGTATTCGTTTAATAAAAACCAAAGATGAGACAAGGACCCCTTGGTTCATCTCGTTGGATAAAACTGGAAACATCTATTACACTATCCAAAAATTACTGGGTTGTATTACAAGCGATGGTGCAGAAGTTTATACATATTCCACAACAGATAACGATACTCTGTGGAAGTTAGCAGTTGACAACAATGGTTATGTTTATGTTGCTATTCAGAGTAAAGGTATATGTAGACTAAAGCCAGATGGAACATTTATGGACATCGTAATAAAGGACGAACGATCACCATTTTTTGTAGGATTTAGCTTTAACATTAAATTCACACAAATGATCCTTTCACGAACCAGCTTTGTATCCGTGTTTAATCTGAAATAATACAACATATGCGTATTTTTTCTGCAAACGTCTAAAAGAGCATATCCATGTGCATATTGTGTCTACAGGAAACATTTGAATTTATTGAATCATATAATCATATCATATAAGAGGACTACATCATAGAATTTTTTCAGCTATCAGGGGATGGCAAATTGGTTGAAAATGTAGATTTTGGGTTGTTTGAAAAAGTAGTATTATAAATATATATGTATTTTATTTTTACACACATTTATTAAAGTGTAAATAAATACTCGAAATAATGATCATAACCTCACTAGCAATATTTTCAAGTCCAGCTATTTATAAAGTCAGGCAGTTGGTGAAGCATGTTGAAAAAAACAGTAATAATGTTATAGTTTTGAGCTGTAATATGATAACATAAATACCTAACATTACTTTCCAAAGATCTTTCTTGTTATTGGAATAAGAATTATAAAGAATCATGCATTACCAAACGGAGATTGAATTTGTCATTAAATTTATTTTTAAAATGTGACAGGCTCTTAGACCAAAGAGATTTTCATTAATTTCAGCTGTACCAGTTACTTAATGAGTCCTGTGCCATTATAATGGACCCTGCCTGTTGTTTTAGATATAGGTGTACTTGGAATGTTAAAAAAAGCTATCATACGTACATGTACACACAACAGGCTGATTTCCAGTTGAAATTGAACAAAAAGGGAACTTTTTATAAGATCAGATAAAGATCGCCGAAGTTGATGTATTTTAAATTGAGAATAGAAATGGGGAATGTGTCAAAGAGAAAACAACCCGATTAAAGCAGAAAACAGCCGAAGGCCACCAATGGGTCTTCAACACAGCAAGATTATACTGCACCCGGAGACGGGCTTCAGCGGGCACATAAACAAAAATGTGTACTAGTTCAGTGAATATGGACGTCATACTAAACTCCAAAACATATAAATGAACTAAAATTTAAAAAAAAAAACATACAAGATAATTAAAGGACAGAGGCTCGCTCCTGACTTGGGACAGGCGCAAAAATGCGGCGGGGTTAAACATGTTTTGTGAGATCTCAACCCTCCCCTATACCTCTAGCCAATGTAGAATAAACAAACACACAGCTATCATGGCTATAGGCACAGTACAATTCAGTTTAAAAAAAGTTCGAGTCCGATGTCTTAATAGGTAACAAAAGAAACTAAGCAAAATGACAATGTTAGATTAACAAAGGACCACTAACAGTTACTGACATGCCAGCTCCAAATCTCAATGAAACTGACTGAAAGATTGAAAATCAAACATTATTTCTCCCGTTAGGGGTTTAGTATCATATCATCATAAAGTGAATGAGAAGAAGATAACCCGTATCCTGCATATCCATGGGAGACCAAAGTTTTAAGTATCAGTTTATATAAAATAAGGAGATGTGGTATAAATGCCATAAATGTGAACCTAAATATCGTCCCCCGTCAGTTATTAATTGGAATGAGTGTCGTAATATCATCCACGACTCACTCCGTACATACTGTTTGAAATGGATAAAACGGGAAAAAGCTGACAAAAAATCTTTGGACTCTTTCTTTAATTCAGTAATGAACATAGTTGATATACGTATTCAACATTTTAAAGAACATTTTATTATTAACAATAACCACAATAAACCTATTTCTCGTATCAAACATAAACTAAAAGAACTAGCCAAGGAATTTGTTTTTGTCCCGGCCGATAAAGTTGCTAATAATATTATTATTGTTTGACGTAAATTTTACATTGAGGTTCTGAAAAAAGAAATTACCTATTCACCAACATTCCAACTGACTCCATTTTCAGAAATCGACATCTGTAACAAACATAAACTTTTAGCTACCGCTTTACAAGCAGAACCGAATACAATGAAAGTTCCTACTATGTATTGGCTTCCGAAGCTACACAAAACACCTTACAAATATAGATTTATTTCGTCTTCAAGCCATTGTTCCACTACTAAATTGTCTATTCTTACCAGTACACTTGGTACAATCAAAAACCTGATAATAAATTGTTCAAATAAGGCCTTCGAAAATAGTGGAATTAATTATTTTTGGAGTGTCAAGAACTCGTTGGAAGTACTTGATAAATTGCATGCTTATATTGGTGATTTTGAATCTGTTCAAAGTTTTGATTTTTCTACCCTGTATACCACATTGCCTCACATTCTCATAAAGAAAAAATTCACCCACCTAATTAAATGGGCATTTAAAAAGTCAGAATGTGAATATATATGTTCAAACTCTTTTAGGTCATCTTTTAGTAGCAATAAACAAAAAAACAATGTCAATTGGACATGCTTTGATACTATATATGCCCTTGAATTTTTACTAGATAACATTTTTGTTCGCTTTGGAGATTCCGTATATCGTCAGGTTATTGTAATTCCAATGGGGACTAACTGTGCACCACTTATTGCGGACCTGTTTTTGTATTGCTATGAGTTACAATTTATGACAAAAATCAGCAAAGACCCATCGAAACAACATTTCATAAACAAATTTAATAATACTTTTAGATATTTGGATGACATTTTGGCTCTCAATAATGACGACTTCAGTATGTATACTAAAGAAATTTATCCTGTTGAACTTACTTTAAATAAAGCTAATACTAACAATGACCACTGCCCTTTCCTCGATCTTGATATCTATATCACTAACGGAAAGCTTAATACTAAAATTTATGATAAAAGAGATGATTTTTCATTTCCTATCGTTAATTATCCATTTTTAGACGGTGACGTTCCATTGTCACCATCTTACGGTGTTTATATATCTCAACTTGTACGATTCGCTCGTAACAATGTTTTAGATTTTAACGAGAGAAATTTATGTATTACTGAAAAATTATTACACCAGGGTTTTCGATATCACAAACTAGTCAAAACATTTACTAAATGTTATTATCGATATAAGGACATCATTCGTAAATATAGCTCAACATGCAGACTTCTTATACGTTCAGGTATTTCACATCCAATTTTTTATGGACATATTCTTTATAAAGCACAAAAATGTCAGTATTCACCTCAGAAACTAACAAAACCTTTAAATAGACTTATCAAGAAGAGATATAGTTACGATACTGTTGTCAGGTCACTAAAGATTACTTATTTTGGCGTTAATATTGATTCACTTATAGGGTCTTTGCATCGGAACTAAACACATTTATTAACAAACCAGTTGTTGGCATGACACGGGTTATGTTCTTCTCATATATGTTATGATGGTATGATACTAAACCCCTAACGGGAAGGATTGTGCCTGATATTCATATGATGAAATCATAAGCTTTCAATCAGTTTAATTGAAGTCTGGAGCTGGCATGTCAGTTAACTGCTAGTAGTCTGTTGTTATTTATGTATTATTGTCATTTTGTTTATTTTCTTTGGTTACATCTTCTAACATCAGACTCGGACTTCTCTTGAATTGAATTTTAAATGTGCGTATTGTTATGCATTTACTTTTCTACATTGGCTAGAGGTATAGGGGGAGGGTTGAGATCTCATAAACATGTTTAACCCCGCCGCATTTTTGCGCCTGTCCCAAGTCAGGAGCCTCTGGCCTTTGTTAGTCTTGTATTTTTTTTAATTTTAGTTTCTTGTGTACAATTCGGAAATTAGTATGGCGTTCATTATCACTGAACTAGTATATATTTGTTTAGGGGCCAGCTGAAGGACGCCTCCGGGTGCGGGAATGTCTCGCTACATTGAAGACCTGTTAGTGACCTTCTGCTGTTGTTTTTTCTATGGTCGGGTTGTTGTCTCTTTGACACATTCCCCATTTCCATTCTCAATTTTATTAAGCAACTATAATAGGTCATTTTACGACATTCAACAATGAGCAAAACTCACACTGTACTGTCACCTCTTACAGACCCTCGACATGACAACATACGAGAAAAAAAAATGGTTAGATGGATAACAAAACAATGAACCATACATAAAATATGACAGACAACAACCAACATCACAAACTGAATTACTAGTCCTGGCTTGGAACATGCGCATATAAGCAATTTTTTCCCCGTACATAATAAAGGTGTAACAGCACAGTCCACATAAGAACAAGCTGTAGATCTCAGTTAGAAATACCTTTACCAACCAGATTCGCACAAAACCAACAGTCATTCCAATGAATATTCAATAATACAAAAACTTTCTACAAAAAAGTTGACTTGTTGTAATACGGAAGAAACCTGGAGCTCTTTTATATAGAAATTAAAAAAATCCTTGTTTAACTTTGTTAGAAGTAAAATGGACAATCGCAATATTTGTATTATCTGCACTTGCAAGAATATTTCGTCGAAACTCGGGCGCCGTATATGGAAAATCACAATATCTTTATTATTTGGTTGATACTGCTGTTTCCTATTTGAATTAACGGAGCCCTGGAGAAAAATGATGATAATAAATTATGCTGATTGGAGATATTTGTCTAATCAAAATAAGAAAATAGTCGAACTTTTATCCATTGAGATTACTATGATTCATTTTGCTTCAAACACAAATGTAAGTAGATTATCATGCTCTAAACACCTTATATGCAAATAAGGCAGTCCTTTACGAATACAACCTACATGTACCTGTAGCTGATGCAGTGTCACATCTTAAACGACTTGATTCGTTTATTAAAAATCAGTTATCATTTAAAACGCAATGCATTATCAAATTGCGATATTTTCATTGACTTCTTTGCAAAAATCTTAAAGATAGAGCAAGTAGTGCTTAAAAGCTAATAGATACATTTTCTTTTAAAGTACAACTTTTAATCTTACGGGAAATCCCCTTCCACTCTTGGTAAATGTTTTGATCATACGGCGGCTTTGTGAAAAATTGTGCATATCCTGCTACAAGCATGAAATTTGGCATAGACCTTCCTCATCTATTACTCTTTTATTTCAGATAGGGAGGCATTTGAAAAAAATGTCGCACTTCCGGTAAAATCCAAAATGGCGGACTTCATACTTAAATCAGCCCAATATCGAAGGCTAGTATGTGAAAAGGTGTTATAATCATGCTACTATCATAATATTTGGTACACATCTTTGTTTTTTACTACTTTTGGATATATTATATAGATTAGATGTCTTAAAAAACCCTACTTCCGGTAAAATCTAATATGGCGGACATTGTACTAAAATAAGCTTATTTTTTAGGGAGGGTAATTGAAATATGTTTAAACATATTACTACTATCATTACATTGTGCAGGAACCATTTCTTTGGTGCTTCTCATGGATACAATGTATAAGACATATTTCTTTAAAACCCTTACTTCCGGTAATATCCAAAATGGCGGACATAGAAATATCAATTTCTTTTTTTATATATTCAACTTTTTTCAAAATGTAAAGAAAATGTTGTGTATTGTGCTTGTTTTAAGTTATCCTCAAAACCACGTATTCTATTCTGCTGTAAATGTTTAAATACAAAGTTATCACTTCCGGTAAAAAAAAACAATCTTGCGTAAATTTCAAAGATGAGTGCTCAATCCATATCTTCGATGTAGAGTTTTGGATAGATTGATTAAAACAAAATAAAATTACTTAAGTACTAAAACATTTTTAAAACTACTACTACAATTCGGCCAAAAAAGCATGTTCATTTACGATCACCACCTCATGCACACAAGCAGGCCTGGGGCTATTACATTGCAATGTAATGCATTACATTACAATTACTTTGTGATTCTTCCATTACAATTACAATTACAATTACATTTTTTCTCACATGTAATGCATTACATTACAATTACTTTGCCTGTGTAATGCATTACATTACAAATTACTTTTTCAATAAAAAAACTAAAAACATTTCAAAAAACAGATTTTTATAAGAAATTGATAAATATTACAGGGGTATATGTAGATATTTATACAGTGTTAGTGACATAGACTTCAAATACTGGTTAATCAATATGCCCATTGAACTTTATTATCATAAGAGGTTCAAAAGTGATGTCATTAAGAGAACAGCGATCAGTTCTGTACACCTTTCTGGCAATACTAAAAAGCCTTTCTACAGCAGCTGATGTGTGTGAAATGGCCAAATACTTGATAGCTGTATTAGCCAAAGAAGAAAGGCACACTTAATCTGACTTCCACCATTCCAATGCATTGATTGAAATTTCTTCACATGGCTCAGACAGGTAGATGTCAACATCATGTACTGCACCATACCTGTGTCTATACTCTTTGATGGAGTAGTGGGAGGCATGAAACTGGAAAAGTCACTTTTAAGATTCTTAGGTGGTGGTAAAAAATAAATAAATAATTATATAATTTTGTTTCTTACATTGATCACTTAATGATTAAGACATCATTAAGGGATTTCGAAGGAATATAATAAATGTGTCATTAAAGGATTATTTTTTGAAATGCTTAAGGGCTCTGTGAGGACAAACATAAGTTGAGAAGATTTGATTGCAATAAAAACATTTTTTATATTAATTAGGTGAAATAACAACACAGACAGGACCCAAACCACAGTTTGGTTTAAAAATGTTGTTTGACATATTCAATCTTTCACTGAAATACATGTAAGGTGTGTATAGAATTATGAAAATTTCATCTTCATATTTTTTCCATTCATCTATATAGTTTTGTTTGATAAATTTTTATAAGATTTTTCATTGAACACCAAACCACCAAACACCAAAATATTCCTAATATCATTTTAAACAAATATCAGAAACCAAAATCAAGACTTGATAATTTTTACCATTTTATATCCATTACTTTAATGTGTGTTTTAAAGATCGATGTAATTTATTTAATACAGTAATTAACTGTGACAAAAATTATATTCCATACTTTCTTTTGTTTTTGTTAATATTTTATTTTTATTATACAATATTCTTCAATTTTATGTATTTTACCAATTTGTAATGAAAAGTAATGTACTGTAATGGAGGCATTACATCAATTTTTAACTAAAGTAATCATTACATTACATGTAATTGTAATGCAGAAAATGTGCATTACAAATTACTTTGCATTACATCCAAAAAATATAATATTACAATGCATTACAATTACAAATTACCATTACCCCAGGCCTGCACACAAGGCAGTCTACGGGAGACACGATTTTTCACATCATCCTTTCTTACATCCACATGTACAAGCTGCTGACAAAATGATGAGGCCTCAGAAAGAGTTTTTTTTAAAGGGATCCTCTTTGTCCCTTCGCAGTCCATTAGCGCCTGGACTGGGTAGTATAAGAGCCAATTCCAAGCTCGTCCCCCTTAATACATGCCTTAGTATATTCCACGTTTTTACATGCTGGAAAAGACTAGATCAAGTTGAGGGAATAGCCTCAATTAGCATTCCCTTTTGCGCAAATAGTTATTTTCTTGCTTCGTTAACCGTGTTAACCCAATCTGTTAAACTTGTGGTGCGATCTTATAGTAAAACCCCGGTGATTTAGGTTGATCAATCATCATTCTTTATGTTAACGTCACATCTTCAAATGCCATCAATGTCTCACACGCAGTCTTTTTTTCTTTTCAAGCAAAGATAGAACTGTATCACAACAGGAAAGGCATGGATCACAATAAGTGTGTGTGATCACTCATTGCCTAGTGCATTTGAAAGGTCATTGATAGATATTACTTCAAAGTTTGTTGCCCTCCCAAACACAATCCATAGTTCGTCTACCCCTGTGTCACAGAGTAGCGAAAAAGTAATGACAGCATCATCAGTAACGACTGTTCGAATCATGACTCGTTTAAGTTCTTGTTTCACTGCATCAGATACATGCACCATGATTCTAGTGTCTGCCTCTTAATGTGAACATAGTGCTAAACTTGAAATACATAACGTGGTGGATAAGATAGAATATCCTGAACATTTGTTGCTACAACTACCATACGCATCCGAGAATTCATCCACTCGTGTTACAGTTTCAAGGTATTTTATTGAGGTAAGGACATAATACCCAATCAGCATACTAGTTAGCCCGCAAATATATGTTTATTCACAATCGGAGCTGATTTTCCACATTTACAAAGACTGGTATTGTTTCTTACGTCCATAATGTACAAGCACCTGATAAGATGAAGAGGCCTCACTAAGAGTTCAAAAGGGTTCCCATGAAACATATTTGTTCCTTCGCCATTCATAAGCGTCTGGACTAGTTAGCATAGGAACCAATTCCAAGCTTGTTACTCATTCATAGCCGCCATGGTATATTGCACGCTTTACATGCTGAAAAAGACTAGACCGAGTCGTGGGAATAGCCTCAATAAGTCTTTCCTCTCCCAAAAACGCATGTTTTCTTGCTTTGTACTCCTTCTAAATGCTAACATCTTCAACCGCCATCCATGTCACCAACGCAGTTCCTTTTCCAGCAAACGTGTAATCTCTCAATGCCTAGTGCATTTGAGGTCATGTATAGATATATATCTAAAGTTTTTCCCACTTCCAAATGCAAACCAAAGCTCGTCTGCCCCTATGTCAAGGAATAGCGAAACAGCAATGACATCAGTATCGACTGTTCGATGGTGCTAAACTTGAAACATCATCAAGTGGTGGATAACACTGAACATCCTGAGCATTTGTTGCTACAACTACCTTTTCCTCAAATTTTTATTGAGCAAGCTGCTGTGAATGAAAACTTAAAATGTCTTTCTTATTGTCGTCATCTCTCAGAACACTTTGCCAATTTTGAGGAATTTATTTTGACCCTGGATTCGTCTGTGTATTCTCTTTCCCCAAAATGTAGCTCTTGCTTCTTGTAGCAGCATTCAAACTACCAGTATTGTCTATGTACGCATCCGAGACTACATCCACTACTGTTACAGTTTCAAAGTGTTTCCTAACGAGTATGCTGATTATTATGTCCTTACCTTAATAAAATACCTTGAAACTGTAACAAGAGTGGATGAAATATTTTATGAGTATGGTAGTTGTAGCAACAAATGCTCAGGATTTTCAGTGTTATCCACCACGTGATGTATTTCAAATTTAGCACCAATGGTGCTCAGGATTTTCAGTGTTATCCACCACGTGATGTATTTCAAATTTAGCACCAAGTTCACATTAAGAGGCTGACACTAGAATCATGGTGCATGTGTCTGATGCAGTGAAACACGAACTCAAACGAGTCATGATTCGAACAGTCGTTACTGATGATGCTGTCATTACTGTTTCGCTATTCGGTGACATAGGGGTAGACGAACTATGGATTGTGTTTGGGAAGGCTAAACACTTTGGATTACTATCTTTCAATGGTCTTTCAAATGTACTAGGCAAGAAGTGATCACACACACTAATTGTGATCAATGCCTTTTATAATACCGGTTGTGATACGGTTCTCTCTTTGCTTGGAAAGAAAAAAAGATTGCATGGGAGTCATTGATTGCATTTGAAGATGTGACTTTAACATAAAGAATGATGATTGATCAACCGAAATTACCGGGGTTTTACTATAAGATCGCACAAACTTGTCAGATGGGGCTAACATGGTTAACGAAGCAAGAAAATAACTATTTGCACAAAAGGGAAGGCTATTTGAGACTATTTCCTCAACTTGGTCTACTCTTGTCCAGCATTTTAAACGTTCAATATACTAGGGAAGGGGTTTAGGGGGACGAGCATTGGATTGGCTCTTATGCTACCCAGTCCAGGCGCTAATGGATGGCGAAGGGACAAAGAGGATCCCTTTTGAAAAACTCTTTCTGAGGCCTCATCATTTTGTCAAAAGCTTGTACATTGTGGATGTAAGAAAGGATGTCTCGGTCGTTGTTAATGTGGAAAATCGGGTCTCCAGTGCACTGCTTTGTGTGCATTTGGTAGGGACTGTGAATAAACATGTATTTTTGGCCAAATAGTAGTAATTTTAAAAATGTTTTAATAGTATTATACTGATTTTTTTTTATCAATCTATCCAAAACTCTACATCGAAGAAATGGATTGAGTACTCATCTTTCTTTTTTAAATTTACGCCATAATTTTTACAGGAAGTTTCAACTTTGTATTTAAACATTTACAACAGAATAGACTTAGGGGTTTTGAGGATGACTTAAAGCCAAAATATTAATGACCAGCACAAAAAACAACATTTTCTTTACATTTTGAAAAAAAGTTGAATATTTAAATAATGAATTGATATTTCTATGTCCGCCATTTTGAATAATACCGGAAGTAGGGGTTTTAAAGACAGATTTTTTTATACATTGTATCCATTTGAAGCACAAAAGAAATGTTCCTGCACAATGTAATGATAGTAGTAATACGTTTAAACACATTTCAATTACCCTCCCTAAAAAATAAGCTTATTTTAGTACAATGTCCGCCATGTTGGAATTTACCGGCAGTAGGATTTTTGTAGACATCTAAACAATTTAATATATCCAAAAGAAGTATAAAACAAAGATTTGTACCAAATATTATGGTTGTAGCATGATAATAACACCTTTTCAAATACTAGCCTTTGATATTGGGCTGATTTAAGTATGAAGTCCGCCATTTTGGATTTTACCGGAAGTGAGACATTTTTTTCAAATGCCTCCCTATCTGAAATAAAAGAGTAATAGTTGAGGAAGGTCTATACCAAATTTCATGCTTGAAGCAGGATGTGCACAATTCGTCTGAAATATGCTTGTAGCCGCCGGACTAGGTAGACCGTGCAAAGGCTGTATATACATGTATATATAGCCAGTCAAAGTAGTTGAAAACTTCCATTTGTTGTTGAACCTGTGCATCAAATTATTTTATATCAACAATTTTAGAATTTCAAAACTATTCCAAGCTTAAAAACTTTCACTGTGACCTTCCTCTTCCTTACCCCCCCCCCCCCCCCCCCCCCAAACCGCAATACTGTTGTCATTCTTTCAGTCAGCACTAAATTGTTACAAAGAAATCGGATTTTAGCTGCTGAGGATACATGAAACTTTCGCGCAGAAACAAGTCTGAGATTCATTTGGTTGAATAAAAAGAAAAGTATCTACAGTATCGTACAAATTTGTCAAAGAAACAATATCCAGGATGCTTAGGTTACACTGAGTTTATTATCTAAACTCATCTAAGAAGTGTTCAGGCTCACCTGATAATTTGCCTCGATCAACTTTGTTTGTGTCTGATTCTAACAAAACATGTTTAACCCCGTCGAATTTCAGCGCCTGACCCAAGTCAGTAGCCTGTTGCTTTTGTTAGTATTGTATGTTTTTTTTTTAATTTAAGATCATTTATATGTTATGAAGTTTAGTGTGACGTCCATTTTCATTGAACTAGTTCACATTGTGTTAAGGGGTCAGCTGAAGCCCGCCTGTGGGTGCGGTTTTTTCCGCTGTGTTGAAGACCCATTGATGGCCGTCGGCCGTTATCTGCTCTTTGGTCAGGTTGTTGTCTCTGACTCATTCCCCATTTCCATTCTCAATTTTATTAGAAAAAAGTCCTTTGTTCTATATTTATGCACTCCATTTGCATGCAAAACCTTTTACATTTTGATTTTTCGGGTCATTTTTGAAGGTCGTACGATGACGTATAGTTGCTAACACATACTTCATTTGGTTTCTTATTGAAATTTGTCCATTGACAAACCATACCACATCGATCTTTTTAATAAAGGTATTGTATAATTTACACCGTATTTTGATGATCATGCAAAAGGATCGTAATCCCGAAAATCGACAACAGGGGTTCCATTAACAGGTCAATATTTTGTATTTTGTAATTATAGACCTATTACATTGTTATCTTGTTTAGGAAAAGTTTTTACATTCATTTTGAATTATCGACTAAATATTTTATAGAAGAATATAAATTATTACATGAAAACCAAGCTGGTTTTAGGCATGGTTACTCAACAAATGATCACACATTTGCATTGTATGCATTATTTGAATTACTCCCTCTCAGAAAGAAAAAGCTGCACTGTGCATTTGTCGATTTCGAAAAAGCATTTGACTTTGTTCACCGTAACTCATTATTTTTTAAGCTTGTTCATACAAATATTACTGGCAATTTTTTAAGAATTAAACAAAATATGTATGAAAATGTAAAGTCATGTATTAAACATAACAATGAAACTTCGGAGATCTTTTTCTCTGAAATTGGAGTAAGACAGGGAGAAAATTTATCGCCTGTATTATTTTCACTATATTTAAATAATTTGTAATCATTTTTAGAAACAAAAGATATTAAAGGTTTAGAATCTATCAGCAAAGATGCTGAAAATGAACTTACAGTGTATTTAAAAATATTTTTGCTTTTATATGCAGATGACACCATTTTATTAGCAGAATCGGTTGAAGATCTACAACTTATGCTTGATAATTTTTCACAATATTGTCTCATGTGGAAACTTAAAGTAAATGTAGAGAAAACTAAAGTTTTAGTTTTTTCAAAAGGCAGGATGTCAAAACACACAAAATTTTATTTGAATAATAATGAGCTTGAAATAGTTTAAAGATTATAAATATCTTGGTATATTCTTTTGTAAAAGTGGATCATTCTTGTCTACAAGAAAGTATCTAAAGGAACAGGTAACTAAAGCTATGTTTGGATTATTGAAGAAATGTAGAAGAAATAACTTATCTATTGAATGTCAAATTGATTTGTTTAAAAAATTAGTAGAACCTGTAATATTATATGGATCAGAAATTTGGGGTTTTGAAAATTTAGATGTTCTTGAAAGTATACAGTTGCGATTTTGTAAAATCATATTGCACTTGAAGCAATCTACACCCAACTTTATTGTATATGGCGAGCTAGGAATATTTCCTATATCGATACAAATAAAGATACGTATGATAAATTTCTGGTGTAGACTTGTTAGAGGAAATGAAACAAAATTTTCATCCTTATTATAAAAATTGTTACATGTTTACTACACAGATTATGGTTATGAATCTAAGTGGTTAAATTTTATAAAGAATATTTTAGATGATTGTGGTATGTCAAATGTTTGGCAAAACCAAACTGTTTTTCGTCATTATGGATTTCAAAGTGTATTGAACAGAAACTTAAGGATCAATTTATACAATTTTGGTATTCAGAAATGTTCAAGTCTCCTAAGGCATTGTGCTATAGATTATTTAAAACTCATCTTTGTTTTGAAAAATATATCTCAGAGTTATCACCCTATTATATGTACATCCTTTGTAAATTTAGATGTGGTAGTCACCGATTACCAGTCGAGACCGGGAGATGGCGCAATTTGCCAAGAAGCGAAAGAGTGTGCTCTTTATGTGACTCTATGGATATCGGTGATGAATACCACTATATTATGACATGTAGCTACATGTACTTTATCAATGAAAGAATAAATCTGCTTCCCCCTTTTTGTCACGAAAATGTTAACATTTATAAGTTTGAACAGCTATTTACTTCCAACAATGTAATTGTATTAGAAAAACTATGTAAATCTATTAAGAACGTCCAAGAGAAGGTCGTTCCTCCAGGTTAGAACTTCTTAGTATCACTTTATATATGTATATGTAATTCACACATGCTATATAAGTTTGTATATTGTTAATATGTACATGTTCTCTGTAACAATTGTTTTAAGAGTATAAAGTATTCATTCATGCTTAAATAAGATTAAAGTTAATTTAAAATATTGATAACCAATAACAGCATTTTAAATCATCTTAAATGAGAAAACAGAAAACAGTGAATTCAAAAATTAGGGGTAATTTGTTTTCATAATACATGTAACTGTAAACAGTTCATAACAATGTCAATTTTAAGAAAACAGATAACAATAACAGCTACATTAATTTTTTAATTAGCAGATTAGTCAATAACAGAACTTTAACAGCACATAAATCTTTAAAATAACAGTTAACAAACGTTAAAAAATGTCTAAAACACCTCAACAGAAAAGATCTTGCACCCCTTCTCAAAAATCAAATTAAAACAAAATAGACTCAACTTTCTTCAAATGAAATTCACCAAATATATGCTAGTTATATTTTCTATCAATTACACAAATTTTCAACATCAATGATCTTGAATATTTGCCACTTTTAACTAAAATATGAAGGCACAGAACCAGGACCGTTTTTCTAATCAACAGCACGTCGTCAGGACAATTTTGTTTGGCGAACTTGCACGACTTTTGCAATAAAAAATCGTTGTAATATTCTTTGCATGGTACTTATGACGTATCAGAGAAAAACTAAGCAACAGAACGGTTGTTTTATTGCCGTTCTGATACAATGTAAACAAACCCACCAGCACAGAATCAGGACCCACCAGCACCAGTCAGGACCGAATCACCAGCACAGAACGTTCTCTCGCAGGACAACCTTACCCACCGTGAAAATATATGAGAAGAACATAACCCGTACCATGCCAACAAATGGTTTAGAATAAATGTGTATATTTCCGATGCAAAGACCACTATGAGTGAATCAATATTAATACCAAATTATTCAATCCTTAATGACCTGACAACAGTATCGTAACTTTATTTGTTCATAGGTTGTGCTGTTACACCACTGTCCCATGTTAGGAGAGGTTTGGGCGTCCGCAAACATTTTAAACCCCGCCACATTCTGTATGTGTCTGTCCCAAGTCAGGAGCCTGATATTCAGTGTTTTTCGTGTATCGCTGTATATCTTAGTTGTGTTATGTTCCTTGTTTTGTACATAAATCAGGTCGTTAGTTTTCTCGTTTGAATTGTTTTACATTTTCATTTCGGAGACTTTTATTTCCAACTATGTGGTATGGGTTTTGTTCATAGTTGAAGGTCGTACGGTGACCTATAGTTGTTAGCTTCTATGTCATTTGGTCTCTTGTGGAGTGTTGTTTCATTGGCAATTATACCACATCTTATTTTTATGATCATAAATGTGATTACCATCAAAATTGCAGAGAAAACTAGAGGTATTGATAAAAAAATTGCAGAAACAATATTATATTGCAGTTATAACCACTAATGCCTATTTTGATAGATATATTATTACAGAAACGAGAAGTCTAAATTAACAAGTATTTTAACATGTTTAATGTTCATTTGCCAAAAGTCTATTTATCAACTGCATAGTTGATTGGTGATTAACGTCCAGTGTCAGATATTTCATATGAGTAAATCTATCAACATAATACCTTTCAACATATTAGGAAAATACACTGATCCAGATTTAAATGGCATTCGTAAGGTCAAACTCAACAGGAATACAAACCAATATATCAGACGAGACCCATTATTCTGACTACTATTAGAACACTTCGTGCTTTTACTCCACATTTCTGATTTTCATTCAAAATTGAAAATAGCAGCTAAAACTTATTTGGTTGACCTGATCAAGGGACGAACATTTAAGTTAGACAATCCAATAAAAATACATAGTGAATGTTTCATCTGCAAACAGAGCATTCATATCAATCAAATTATAGTTATAACATTTAAGAAATTTGATTTTTTTAGTAAATAAAACAAGGAAAGAAGTAAAGCCAGGAAGCCCAGGGTAAGACCTTATTTTAAAACTCGTTTTTTAAAGTTACAGGACTTCATATTTAGCATTTTTACAATAAAAAGTATATCAATTGATTATGGCCATATAAACTTCAAAAAGAAAAAGTTAAATAAAAAAATAATAACACAATATAAAGAAAAGTTTACACATTTTTTCCATCAGTCCAGTAAATAGTCCAGAGTCCCTTTTCCTCAGTTCTAATGATTTTTTGATGTACATTGCGACGCTAATTTATTTACTTGTACTGATGTTTTCGGATTACGTATAAGAATCATCTTTTCTCTGGCAGACTTATCTTGAAAAAAAAAAGTTTACCTAATTCCCTAAACGGGGCGTTTCCCGATTCCTATTTAAATCAATCTAATAAGAGAAGGCTATTCATCGTCTTATATGTTACAGTTCAGGCAGAATGTCAAATCTTTTCAAATATAACAAGACTGTTGTGATAAGCATAAACCTACTTGTAATTCAAAGTATCGCAAAACAAAAAGTGAATGTTTAATAAACATGAAAAGCGCTCACACGTTATTATAACGTAGTAATGCCAAGCTGCCAACTAAAACAAGAAGTCATTCTGTCTATAGCTAGTAGTACTTGAGATAAGTGTAAATAAAAAAAATATTTCATATATAGAAAAATTGAAATTATCTGCAAACAAGAAGGTCTCCATAGATCCGAAAAATTCGCACACATGATGTGCTCGTCACTACCTATCTGCTAATCTGCTGACCAAATATGAAGTCAATGACATTCTGTTCAGAATTAATTTGAAAGTGAATTTAACATATTGAAAAATTTAAAGTATAAAAAAACATGAAGATGTTGTCTGACAGATCTGAAATGTGCTCACATATAAGATCACTGTTATAAAGTTGATGACAAATAGGTTAAGCAATACACGAGAATAGTGTGATAAAGAAATTTTATGGTTCATCCAACACATTGAAAAAAAAGTATTTGCAAACAGAAAAAAGGTGTCTAACACAACCGAAATGTGTTCAAGTTGCTGACCAATTATAAACTCATTTTGTTTTGCAGAACCCGAGAAAAGTGTGATAGAAATATTTGTTAGAGAAACTGATGGACGAAAAGATGAACGGATGGACAAGGTTAAGTATTAGATACAATACAAAGGTAACAAAGAAACAGTCCGGTAACAACCGTTGCCGGATAGTTTTTCTGCACGAGTAGTCCGGTCAAGGTCCGAGGCGCTAGCCGAGGACCTTGACCTGACTACAAGTGCAGAAAAACTATACGGCAGGTTGTTTCCGGCCTGTTTTTTTGTTACTTTTGTTTTGTATCTGACTTGTACGACGTTTCAAGGAAGAAGTATTACATTTTGCAAGCTTAATATTTGAGAAACTTAAATGGCCTCAAATCAGTAAATGTAAGTTATAGAATAAACACATTTTTTTCATTTTCCTTCAACGGAGTTTTTTTTCCAGAAAAAAAAATCAGGAATCTAATAATTTGATAAAAACAAAAGAAACCATTTCAAGTATAAGATTTAGGTTATCAAGTTTGAGACTTTTTTAAAATGCAACTTCGTTGAAATGTAATATATTTCAGAAATATTTTAGTGGTAAGTAAGCTAACGTTTAATTTTATGGGTGAAACGGAAAGCGGGAGGGGGCCTTGGATTTGAAACAAACATGCTGTGATCTTTACTTTGATGAAAAAATGCAGGATGTGCCATTTCAATTCCCCATTCCCCCTTTAAACATTTCGTGAAAATTGCACGTTTGCTGTCAAATACATGAATTTAATATTCAGTGGGGGAGGGGTGCCGGGGGTTGGAATCCCTTTTTTTGGACGATCAATGCATGTGAATGTGGACAAATAGTGGAAACCCCCTTTTTTCCTGGGTTGGGAACCCCTTTCTTAAAATGACTGGATCCGCCCCTGATAGATTTGAATTCAACTTATAATTAAATTCAATAACAATATAAATGTATCAAAAGAATGAATTTTCTACTTCATTATTGAGTGAAATGTTATATAAAAAAGGATTTTGTTCTGTTATTGTATATATTAAGACAAATACTTAAAAAAAAAATAAAATCATGTTCGGTCTTTGCAAGTGTTGATCGCGATTAATTAAACACGTGTTACTATATGACCAATCGCAGCCAACCGTCCAAATTGAGGCCTGACATAAGTTGGATGATTTTCTTCAAGAGTTGCTGCTTATTTGGACATGTATTACACGAACACTTTTTATTTATAGAATCAATCGTGCATTGGTGAGTTGATAGGGTTTTTATCTTTTGATGTGATTTGTTTCTTATTTACATATTTTCTGTCTTTTTTTTATTGAAATATAAACGTCGGTATCATCATTTCTTCACTTTCAGCATTATCTAAAATTACTATTCATATCCATGCTCCATAAAAAGGGGGAGGGGTATGTACTTTTCTAATTATATTAACTATTTACCTTTACAACACCATCACCCAATATATATATTTTTTATTTTTTTTTTAAATTAGCACTATAATATATATACGGTATTCGAAAAATCAGGAATCATTAATTTGTTATCTGCTTGACCATAGTAATTTTTTTCTCATAAAATTTGGGATCAAAATATCTTTTTATTAGGAGAAAAACATGCCCCCCCCCCCCCCCCTTTTAGAAGTTAAATGTACGAATCTATTAGTATACTGATATGAATAGTATTTTACTGGAAATGTTTTAAAAAACATATTGATGATAACGGAAATATTTATTAAAAAAAAAAGACAGGAAATATGTCGGTGAACCAAAAAGTTCAAATCTAATTGAAAGTTAAAGTGCCCATGAACTCATTGTTCATGCACGAGTGATTCTATTCATAAAAAGTGTCCGTGTAACAACTAAAAAGAGTCCGTGTATCGTTTAAAAAGAGTCCGTGTAACACCCGTTAATGTACTGTTTTTCTATAGCTCTGCGGGGGGTAAAGTCGTACAATGCAATATAGAAAAGGATATAATAAAGTCTGTGATTTTATTCATAAGTATTTCGCTCACACTCAGCTTAGTTGCAAGATCAGATTCATTGTTTTTAGTTCCAAATATAAATTTTACGGGACGGTTTTAAATGTCATTTTTCAATTGGATATTGTATTTTTATAATATGTAACAGTTTACGTAGGAATCAAATTTCGACAAGCTAAAACAAATAAAATAATTTAAAAACAGCGAAATCTTATCAGAACTGCTAATTTACTGATTTGACTAAAAAAATTCCATAAGGCAATTTTTAAACGTGACCTTGTGGCCTAAGTTGGATATCCAACTGGAGCCATATTTTTATTTACCAAGTATAGTTCTTCTGACTATAAAGGGGCTTTACTTTTAATATGGAAGTTGTTATCAAATAGTTCGTTTCTATGTATGTTGGCTTTTTTTTTTTGTTGCACTTCAGTGTTTCTGTTGTTTCGTTGTTTTCCACTTATAGTTAGGCTATAATAATGATTGTAGTTTCTTTAGGGTTTGATATGTATTGCCATTAATTAAGAATTAATTTAGTATGTCTAGTAATGTTTTACAATGAACAAAAAATGTCATTTACGTATCGTATGATTATCAAATTGTCATTCTTGTGTGATTGTTTATATTTCATTCAACTACCATTGATATTAAATCATGTGTCTGTGGGAATTGTCTAGATTCAATAGTGTTACAAGCAGTCCAAAGTCGTTTAAATTGGCATAAAAAAAACGATATTTCGTCTTGTCATCGCATTCTTTTCCAGGGAAAAACAAAGAACTTAGAACCTCCTCCTTTATAAAATTTGTTCCGTCCCTAAACATCTATTTACATTTTGCCATATGTCCAACCATAAATTCTATTATCTGTAATAAAAGAGCTTTTGATATACTTTAAAATCATCACGAAAATGCTGTACTTTGAAAGTGTTGACTATTAAATGTTTACTATAGTGCCTAACAAGATTTTGTGAGGTAGACGAAATTGACCTTAAAACGATCGTATTGACTTTTTTGCTCCAAAAATAGGTAGATCGGACATATTTTGACTTTATTTAATGACTACCTTAGTTTGGGATTAATTGTAATTAGCATGTTCCTATGAGACTGAAAAATGTAGTTTTTTTTGTAAGATAAATAATAATTTTACCTGGCGTAGCCGTGTGTAAAGTGTATTTTGGCATTTCTCTCCGAAAAATGACTTGTTGATTGGAATAAAACGTATTTGTAAACTTTTTCTGTTTTTCTCCGCAATTGACTATTAAAAAATAATCTATCTACTGTGTATTAGGAAAATTTTGTGAAAATAGGAGAATTAGCAATTCTTACCTTTCATACCTATACTTTCATTGATAAAACATAACATGGACTCATCCAATGTCCAGTTTGAAGGTCATTTTAGTTATTGTCACATTCATGCACGTTCTGATTTAATGAATAGTCATGTGTGTAAAGTATTAACAGTTTGAAGGTAAACTAATAAAAACTTAACCCAATCAAATTGCGTAATATTCAATAACAATGACTGGTCCACATTATAATAAGTAATAGGGATAAACTGGGTAGGGAGAAAATGTAAGATATTCAAAATTTATTTTTTGGCAATAACGAATAAAAATTTGTCAACCAAAAGTTTTGCCATAATTTCATAAACATGTCGTTCTGTATTAGTACAGTTTTTGGATCTTTCATTTATGTATTTAAAGCCATACAAAGTTTGGGCTTCAAAAGTCCACATAATTATTGACTTTATACTGAAAATTTGTCCTTTTAAAACATAACATGTTTCCAAAACTACGTTACTACAAAGTAAAATCATTTCTCAAAACACTGCAAACATTTTCATTTCGATTGGTACAGAAGTATTCTCATAAAGTGCGTTGAAATAAACAGTGGTATAGCAAACATCGAATTCCCTCACAAAATCTTGTTAGGCACTATAGCACACAATAATGGTCTGTTACTTACTTTTATAAATGAATAACAATTCAGGAGAAAATGCCAATAACATAAACTAACCAACTGTACAAGCTCTATTGTGTGGTACTCTAATATATTAACTTCTAAATCTTAAGAGAGTATCCTTACACATTCATTTTTTCTAACATCAACACTTGGATTTAAGGAATCAAAGTGACTGTAAAAAGGCACATAAGACCTAGTAAGTTTACCACTAAATCTATCATGCAACTGTTAACTCTGTTTCCATTCCGGTAACAGATAATTGATTTTATATACGTTTTCATCCAGATTTCGTTTGTTTACCTGCTTTGCAGAATTTATTTATAGATGTGATAATTTTTATACCGAAGAATATCATATAAAAAAAAAATAATTTTCTTCAATTGGTATTTTATATTCAGTGTTATTACAACATTTAAAGTAAATATTCCAAAAACATTCTGCAAAAAAATGTTTTACAGAAAATATAGTTTTGCTATTTGCATAAAATGTTTTATAAAGTAAAATTAAAATGTTTTACATAAATCATCTGAAAAACATCAGCTAAATGTTTTCTATAAAATATTTTGACATATAAAAAAGAAGATGTGGTATGATTGCCAATGAGACAACTATCCACAAAAGACCAAAATGATGCACATTTTTTAATAGTCTTACTGATATTTTATTCAATATTTTACGGATATAAGAATAACATTTTATCTAAATTAACTTAATTCAAAACCCCACACAAATCGTTTTGTGGAATTAGCTCGGTTTTTTTTTTTCAGGATATAAGATATAGTACTACATTTCATCAATATCATGACAAGCAAGATACATGTAGTATTCAGAAAGGTGATATAGTCAAACTTTACAATCATCCTCGTGTATTTAATCCTAACATACCTACTGGATTTCTTAACAAGGTGTTCTTTGAACTCATTTTGTATTTTTGTCGTAGGGGACAGGAAAACTTGAGAAACCTGAAAGTGTCCGATTTTGACATTCTAACCGATGATTCCGGTAAGCGCTACGTAAGTAAAGTTACATCAGAGTTAACTAAAAATCATCAGGGTGACCAAACTGAGGAATTTGAACCCGAAGGTGGTAGGATGTATGAAACAAAAACTGCAATGTGCCCACTGGCATCCTTTGTTAAATATTTAGAGAAAAGAAACCCAAATTGTTCTGCGCTATTGCAGAAACCTAAGGATGACTTTGATGAGGATGGTAATAGTTGGTTTCAAAACAAGCCATTAGGTAAAAACACACTTGGTGATATGATGACTTCTATTTCTAAAGCTGCCAGTTTGTCCAAAGTCTATAGTAACCATTGTATTCGTGCAACTTGCATTACTCTTTTGAATGAATCAGGATTTGAAGGACGTCATATAATCACTATATCTGGCCACCGTTGTGAGGAAAGTATCAAATCTTATTACCGTGACACAACAAACAAACAGAAACGAGAAATGTCTAAATTTGTGTCTGAATTTACCACCGTTACTGAAACTCAAAGTGAAAATCTGACTGTAGAATTCGACAACAGTGTGACGGAGGATGAATTGGTTCTTTCCGCTTCACAAACTGATCAAATTATTGATGAAATTGTGCAAGGAGAAGTGGAGCTTCAACCGTTATCCGATATCACGAATATTCCAAACACAAATCAACAGGTGAAGATTGACTCTAAAGTTGCACCTAGTTCAACAGGATCTGGTTTCATGTTTCACGACTGCAATGTTACAATTAATATGGTTCAGCCATAAACATTTAGACGTCTGTTGACTTATTGACCGAAAGTGCTATTAATTTAAAAGTTTATCGTTGGAATTTTAAATTTTACATTTACAAGTAACTGACTCGTTACATGTATTTTGATTTGTTGAAAATATATTGAAATATTTAATATCAATTATCAAACATATATTATGATTTGTGTTATATAGTGCCTAAGTGTCAAAATATGAATTCGAAATCAGAAAGTCCAAGTTTCGTCTTTTTGCAACACAAATTTACTCATAAAACACGCAAAGAAAGTCACGAATGTATCTTTTATTGCTGTTCTTCATCCAGATGTCACTGTTAGGTTTGAGTACCTATATCCAACAGAAATTTCAAGATGTATCCCCAGCATGTACATTGAAAATATTGTTCATTTTTTTAAATTTTTTTGCTATAATTCTTCATCTTGAATCATATCACTGTGGTAGGATTTTGTGTCATTTGAGCCTATCACACAGTAAGTTTAATCTGTTTAAGTCACGATTGTTGTCCGGCTTTGTCATTAGTTGTGTTATTTAATTTGCCCCACTAAAAAATCCGTTATGTAATACAATTAAAATTTGCTACCAGGCTATTTACAGTTTAGTTTAGGATTATTGTACAGTGAGGAACATGGAACAGCTGATAACTATATATACATTTACAAATAGCAAATATTAAACAGTCAAGCAGGACCTGATTACAAAAAAAAATCTGAAGTCAAGACTGATACAAAAAAGCATTTGGTGGAGCCTAACGGCTCTGGAAATTTGTTTACCTCTCAACCGGTATTTTTGGCAAATACCCCTTGTAAGCATGATATATTTGTATAAGAGTAACCGGATGTAAATTCTATGACATCTCAAATAAACATTAAACTTAGACATATATAGGTGTAATACCACCATTGTTTTCCCCTATTAGTCTTTGTTAAATTTGCACTTTTAAAAAAAGTTGTGCAGAACTTATCTTCGTTTCAATTTTTTACAAACTTTATAAGTTGTGCTACATCTGTCTGATGTGTATCGATTAACATTTAAATCTTGGAAGAACACAGTTTATTTATTTTATCAAAAACCTAGATATGAACGATGCCCCCTCTGCTATGCCATATGCATGAGTATATAGTATGTAGTTCTACATACTTGACAAACAGTGATATTGAAGTACAACTTTAAATTGTTGCGCTGTCTGTAAGACACAAATAGTGCCCTCGCCTCAAAATAAGAAATTATAAATTTAACACTATGTATGAGGATCTATTTATCATTTTTGTTCTGAATGTGTACACTTGTAGGACTGAATGTCCAATCAAAAGGATTCAACTTTCCGGTTGTAGTAGTCACCAAGTTCAACTTTATATTTCCAGTGGTCACTAAGTTCAACTTTCTGGTATTGATTAAATATTTGACAATACTAAAAAATGTTATTTATTGCATTACGATCATTAAACTGTAGTAGTACAATCCATGTTTTCAATCATATAGCAAGTCAAATGAAAAATGAAGTCCAGATATAGGTTATTGTGAACACCCCCTTTTCTGACTTTAGTACACAAAATTGCCTGGCATTTTGAGAATATTTGACAAAAAACAAAAATCCAATGGACATGCACACCTATATTATGTGAACAGACAACCTATAAAATATTAAAGATGTAGCTCAAAAACTATAAAAGGAGATAGCCGGAAAAACCACGATCTCTTTAAGCAGCTAGTACCAAAAGAAGTCAAATACCTGACATGTTGAGAATATTTAAACAAAAATACAAATCCTGTGGACATGCACACCTCTATTACGTGTACAAATATCCTACAAAATATTAAAGCTGTAGATTAAAAACTGTAGGAGGAGATAGCCGGACAAATTATGTTTCTATGTCCTGACGGACGAACAGACGGACGGACAGGAGTAGATTAATATGCCCCGTACATGTTGTCACAGGAATATAAAAAAAAATAGCTTTGAACTAGCCTTCGGTAGATAAAGGAACTGTACTTAGTATCGATATGTTGGTAAAGCCCTTTCAAACTACATGATTTTTACAGGTTGTACTTATGTTGTGTTGTTATACCATTGTCCCAAATTAGTTATATTTAGGGGGGGGGGGTGACCTCTCACATATTAAACCCTGTCACCAGTGTCACAAGCTAGTGATTATCGTTGGTAGCTAGCTGTCTTTTATGAATCAGGCCTAGTGTCTTCTCTTTTGAACCGTACAAGCATTCCATTTTGCCATACCGCAGTCTGTTAAGGTGTGGTTTTGCTCGTTGATGAAGGTAGTTATTATTGTTCACGTGAATGATCTATACAAACCAGTTTCTTCAGTTATATATCAAAAGCAAGTGTAGGTCTCTTTTTTTTCCGACGTAGTTGGTATAGTTTCGGTTTGTGCCCTTTGAACTTAAGGACGCTTAACTTTGGCAACAGAATACGCATGCTCGAAAATCCTTTCTGTGATTGGACAAAATGCTGTCATGGTGGGTGATTTGGTTGTGTTTGAAAAAACGTCTCGTTAATTATATCGTGATGGAAAGCAAGTGAACAACTATAAATATTTGAACTAGATCTTACAAAGATTTATATTTTTATTAAAATAATTGTTTCTCCAATAGCTCTTTGCATCCATGACAGCTGTTTATTCGGGACAATTATATAATTTTTAATGTAAACTTTGTTGTACGAACGTACATGACTTTTAGAACGCACCTACGCATGTGAGATTTCCACGGGGTTTTGGTGAATGTAAACAGAAAGATACGAGGACCGAGAATACTGAACACAAACAGAGAAAACGTTATTTAAATGGTAAATCACTTATTTAAATATGATCGGAATATTCACAAAACAATTTGTAACGTTCTTTTGTTGGTAATTCATTGATTTTTAGATAGTTAGAGCATTGTTGTTCACAAGATGAAGGTAGTGAACGGGCGTTGCCATCAAGGACAAATTGTGTCAAACTATGCAGGTTTTCAGTGCACTGCAATCGCCTTCTTGTAGTTACATTCAGATGGAGATTTAATTAAAGAGGTCCTGCATCTTTAAGTCATTGTGCTTCTGAAGGTTATCGAAATGATATTTTGAAACATATACTCAAATTTAAATACGTCGGATATCTTTTTTAAAGATAGTTCTTGTTATAAGTAGAAATTTATTGGAGTCAACACTAAATTGGACTTTTTATATAAATGAATTTGAAAATAAAACTTTATAAGTTTTTCGTGATTTTCATTCATCAGGAACGTTCAAAGCAAAAGTTTCGAAGACCTATGGTGTATAAGTACAAAAACAATAATTGAAGATTAATATGACCAAAAGGGACCTTAAATAAAAGCAAAATCCATCTAAAGTAAATTTCGACTATGGAACTTTAAACCTTTAAGGGCGAAGTTAGAGGCAACAGTATTTATTTAAGCGTATTATGATGATGAAAATTATCATTTTCAAAGGTTTAAATAAACAATACCATTAAAACGTTTAAACCCGCTGCAGTTGTTTGCACCTGTCCTAAGTCAGGAATCTGATGTTCAGTAGTTGTCGTTTGTTGATATGGTTCATAAGTGTTTTCTCGTTTCTTGTTTTTTATATAGATTAAACCGTTGGTTTTCCCGTTTGAATGGTTTTACACTAGTAATTTTTGGGGCCCTTTATAGCTTGCTGTTCGGTGTGAGTCAAGCCTCCGTGTTGAAGACCGTACGTTGACTTATAATGGTTTACCTTTATAAATTGTGACTTGGATGGAGAGTTGTCTCATTGGCACTCATACGACATCTTCTATATCTACATATACATTTACTGATTTTCTGAAATTTTACAATAAATTTCAGTTTCCAGTGATCATATTCTGTATCACAAGTGCAAAAATATTCCGAGTGATATCTTTCACGTTTGGTGTGTCAGTGCTATGCATTTGGTCAAGTAAGTAGGATACAATACTATCAATCAAAACGCTTCCTACAACATCTGCTCTTAAAAGGGTTTGAATAATTGTTGAGCTACCATCCATGTCATTTGGATCACGTCCCCTGGCTTCCTCTTCAAGGAAAAATGGGAGCGCTTCTGTTAAAACTTCCGTTAAAGCTTTTCTCACATTTTCTCTATTTTCAAAGGCGAATCCTTTTAGTAGTGAAACGACAGATTCGACTATGCTGGTCTCACCTGGATCGGTATGCATTTCTTGGAATTCTGTAATTTGGCTTCTGGAAATAATGTCAAAGTTAACTTCATCAGTGCTTTGTCTTCTGAAAAAAATCTTCAAATTCCCTATAGGGTTTTCCTGAATTTCAGCAATCTTCGATACTATGTCATATATTTCATCTTCATGTTTATCGGCAAAGAGGTTGCTCGGAACAAAATAATGTTGCAGAACATTTTCACACAAGCAATCAACCATATACGCCAAAATATTTTGAAGGAATATTAAAATAGTTTCTTCTGTTCGGTTTTCAAGTATGTGAGATTCTGTCTTTTCAGACACCCAGTATACAACAGTTTTCCAGTGAAACGTTGTTAGTATTTCACTATATTCTTGTAATGAACTTTTCTGTAAGGCTTTTATGATAAGAATGACATTTCGTTGTAGTTGAGTCATTGCTTTAGCTAGCTTGATTTCTCCTATATTACATGCAAGACAAAAATCAATATCTTGTGACGGTTCAATAAGAGCAGGTTTAGCAACTACGAAAAACTCACTGTTATATATATCTGTAACGACATCTGTCGGAGGCCAATTTCTTTTTCGGTTTTGCCACTCATCTAAATACTTCGGTTTTCCTTTAAGAGGAAAGACTGGAATGAAATCTTTGCTTGTTTTATAGCTGTACTGAATAAGGACTTTATCCTCTGCCTCATTCCGTCGACCTTCACCCTCACTATGACTTTCATTATTCATTCTCCGTGGTAAACCAGAAGTCGATGGGACATCACTATTGTAAGACTTTGACAGATCATCGCTAGAACCTAGTTTTGGTTTCTTTGTTTGTGATGGAGATGTTTCGTTCAATATGTCTGTACTGTTTTTAAATGCTTCAATGACGGAATCGTATGTTTGATGGAAAATCGTCTTGGCGCTGTCACTTGATTGACTTATCTTTTCATATTCATTAACAATACTACTGATTGCTTCAACTGTGCTACATGTCATTTGTTTAACCTCACGTGATTCTCCTTGAAGATTTTTCTCGACAGTATGTTTAATTTGCTCGGGGTCTTTCTTTTGCTTGCTTTGTGCAATACACAATTCTGGGCATTTAGGATCTGCATAATCTACCTTTGACACCCCAGGTTTTATTTTATGATTCAAAGCAACATGTAATGTGCTTCGGCCACGTGTTGAATCTATCTGAGTTACAATTGTATGAATATTTCTGATATGTTTGAATGCTTCCGATCTAATATTACTTAGTAGGTCACTTGGCAAATATTTTTCGTCAATCAGTTCTACTCCCGGAAACATGTCCTTCAAAATACTTCCATTAATATTTACAAAACAGGGTAATTTCTCTCTATATTCTAAGCATTCAGTTGGAATAGAAATTCTCGAAATTATCAAATAATCAAAATCCCCTTCATTTTCTTCTAGTCTCAATCTTGTCTTCTCTTGAGTACTTCCAACAACGATGCATCTTTCTTGTCCAAAATGAGATAAAAACATGGATACGTATTTGCAATATTTCTTTTGTCTTTTGTCGTTTATAACCGGTTTTGCCATAACTTGCAGGCGATCAATTAAATCTAGTATGCCTGTGGTCTCATTGCAAATTCCTTTGCTTGCCATTCCTAATGGAAGTCTGAAAACCATTACAGAAATCAATATTTAAATAGACGGTTAATTTTAACATGTCGTGAATATTATATGAACGAATTGATTATTCAAGTTGTTAAAAAACTTTATTTATGTAATTACTAGAACCAAAGTTCAAATCAAAACGTCTATTCGCTTTGGTGACCTTAAAAAATGTGGATAAATAAAATCAACATAGATACCAGGATTGAAATTTTGTATTGGCGCCAGACGCGCGTTTCGTCTACAAAAAACTCATCAGTGACGTTCGAATAAAAAAAGTTAAAAGGGCCAAATAAAGTACGAAGTTGAAAAGTATCGAGGACCCTAACAGTTTTGCCAAATACAGCTAAGGTAATCTAGTCCTGAGGTAGAAAAGCCATAGTAATTCAAAAATTCAAAATTTTGTCAATTTATAATTATGAATATAACTTTTACCCAAGTGTCATATATATAATTATTAATAATTTACCCTTTGCATTTGCTTTATATGCTCATTGTTTTTCTATTTTGCATTTCTGCTTCTTGCAGTATTCGTTAACCATTGAATTTATTTTCTAGATAAAAAAAAGTTCAATAAATCAATGTTAATGTCGTAAATTCTGTAATGTTAATGTTTGTAACTCAACTAATTTGAAACTCACCAAACCCTGCACCTCTCGCAAAACGTGTATCTCCGAAATAAATCTAAGCTAACTTTCTGCATTTCACATCATAAATTTTCTCTGAAATTAAAGTGGACTGATTTTTTTTCTGCATTTTTAAAAACACTAGGGAATAAATATCTGTAAAGATCAAAACTAATAGTAATCTAATACCCGGTCATATCTAAATTTAAATATACATGATATTAATGCCAACAACGTAGGATTTAAAAGACAGCAATGGTTCGATAAACACATTCTCGTTGACTGTACAGGGGCATTAGCTGTCATCAATTCGACTCAAATTCTCATATTTAATTTATATCCCACTTAAACGTATATCCAAATTTCAAAAGGTCCCATAGAAACAATAAACAGTACACAGTCTCGTGATTTCGTTTGCACCTTATACTAGATGCCGTCTAATTAACTATTGAGATGATAGTTGAAGAATTCCGATAGTCAAAATACTTGACGTAAACATAAATATAAATGTAAAACACAAACGATGACTATTGAGTTTATTTTGACGAAATTGAACCGAACTTACAGCTCATAGCGAAAAATTATATCACAATTTTGCTTTTATACATGTTTGACAAAAAAATCATATTTCAATTTGTTTGTCAACTTTGTATCTATTCAATATGCCAGTATAACATTTTAAAGTATGGATATATAAGAGTCTCCAAAGAGCATAAAACGCACATCAGATTACATTTAAAAGAAATATAGCAACAGTATAACAAGTGACTTATCTAGTGATATACATGTAAATGTTAAAAATTAACGAGTCATTGATGTATCAATGTATAAAAGCCGCATTTAAGTCAAATAAATGTTTTGAACCAATGCATGTATATATGCTAAACTAAGTTCTCTATGAACAATAAAATTAGTGTAGTGAATCAGGTAAATAACTATGTGCGCCTTTTTGTAGGTGCTTTCGATCAGTATTAATTCAGAAGACGTTTCAAGACTGTGAATTGCAAATTTACTTATTTACTCAACCAGAGACCAAATAACATAGAAGTAACCAAAGCACGGCCTTCAATAATGAGCTAAACCCTTACCGTATGTCAGCTATAAAAGGTACTTGATACTTCTTTTTTTTAAACAAATATTACAAATTTTATCAAATAATAATGAAATATGTAACTAGCTATGAGCAACACAGCGGGTGCTATTAGTAGAGCCCTTAGGTATTCATCACATAAGCTCGACGCTTTATTCATTACCCCTTTCAAAACTTCACTCTCTGTACAACTTATGTTTGGATACCACTGTAACTAACCCTCACTCGCATTGGAAAAGATGATAGGAGAAAATATCCTTTCTTAAATTTTCGATACCATCAATTTTGGCAATATCCTTCATAATAAATTTGTTCGATCGAAAATACCTACATATTTTAAAGATCAGTCTGTACCTATCATTTCTTATACCTATACCAAACCAATTGCAACTAAAGTTTGCATCTGTGCTAGTTCCCCATTCATATATAATCCGGTTTACCTCGTTATTACCGTTGACCTAAAAAATTTTAAATACACTTCTCTGCGAAATATCGTAAACCTAAAGCCATCAAGTGGATATACAACTTCAAAATACCGTTGGATTCAGTCGAGGATTACGCCAAGAAATGTTATAAACACATGAAAGAAGACGTAGATACTCTTTCCGAATCGATTAAAGCTATGAGGTCGTTAATACAAATCAGAATTAAGTAACTAAATGAGTCTTTTAATACCCATGCTTCATCAATCTTTAAAGACCCAAATGTTGCAAAACACTTGTCTTACCTCCATGACAAATATTTTGTTGTCCCAGCAGATAAAACCACAAACACCACCGTTTTTGTGTGTAAATCACATTATAGAAACTGCTTGATAAATGAATGAGGTATTGACAATTTGCTTTGAAACTCAACATATACCATAACGACTCTTACTAAAGAGGAAATCCTGAATATTCATAGCTATGTTCTCTGTTCCTTTGGAATTTCAATCAAAGATGAAAAACTGTATCTTCCATCACTGTATTTGATACCTAAACTACATACGTGTCCTTACAACCAATGGTATATTTCTGGGTCTTCCAAGTGCTCCATGAAACCTCTTTCAAAATTATTAACATCAGTTTTATCAGCAATCAAAGCCGGGACTCAAAGTTATTGTGAATCTACCTATTCTAGAGGAGGCGTTAATCAGATGTGGATACAATAAAATTCCAAAGATCTTTTAGAGTACATGCAATCTAAGACTCCTTCATCTTTCAATAGTATTAACACATTTGACACTTTACACAAGTATTCCCATTCCAAACTGAAAGACAAACTGAAAGAGTTGGTCCTGCTTCGTTTTATAAGAAAAAGAGGCCAACGTAGATACACGTATCTTGTCTTAGGGAGGGATAAATCCTACTTTGTAAAAAATCACTCGTATTCAAACAAAATATTCTCTGAAACTAACATTATCAAGATGCTTGATTTCTTGATTGACAACATATTTGTTACGTTTGGAGGACGTGGTTTACAAAAAAAAAATTCGGCATTCCCATGGAAACAAACTCTGCACTCTTGTTGCCGACGTCTTACTTTATTCATATGAGGTTGACTTTATACAAAAACTTCTTAGGAAGAAAGAAAAGAAGTAAGTAGTATCCTTTAACTTTACTTTCCGCTATATTGATGACGTTATCTTACTTATCCCATCGAACTTGAGCTAAAGGATACAGCAGATACAGTTAAGTCTGCCTCCAATCTTGACTTACATCTAGAAATTGACAATGAGATGATTTCAGCTTCTCAATTTTGAACTTTCCATTTTCTATGTAGGAACATTCCATCAGCGCCTGCATACGGAATATATATCTCTCAGTTGATATACTATTTCATTGCTTGTAATTCCTATCATGATTTCCTTGATAGAGGTTTGCTTTTCACAAGAAAGCTATCAAACCTAGAGTTCCAAGTGGAAAAGTTGAAATCATACCTTCGTTTTACGGACGCCATCACGAGTTTGTTGACCGTTATGAGATATCCGTTTCACAGATGATAGCAGATATGTTCCTAATGTCGTCACTACAATTCCGTTCCCTTTTCCCGAATGTGACCTACCGAGTAAGACTTATTACGTTTGAACTAACATGAGCAACACGACCACTGCCACATGTGGAGCAGGATCTGCTTACCCTTCCAGAGCACCTGAGATCAACACCAGTTCTTGTTGGGGTTCGTGTTGTTCAGCCTTTAGTTTTCTATGTTGGATTTTTGTGTACTACTGTTTGTCTGTTTTTTTTATTTTTTTTTGTGATGAAGTTGTCAGTTTATTTCAGACTTGTGAATTTGAATGTCCCTCTGGTATCTTTCACATCTCTTTCTGTAACTGAGTTTATGCTCTAAGTTAATGTTGCTCAATCGTTTGTTTTCGGTTAAGTGTGTTTTATATGTAACGTTATCTGTCGGTTTTGGTTTGTTCATGATGTGGTCTGATCTTCTTTCAGAAATTGTTTGTATTGCCCTTTGCTTTTTCTCTCGTTTTTATGCTGATCTTCTTTGAGAAATTGTTTATATTGCCCTTTGGTATTTTCTCTCATTTGTAAGCTAACTTTCAGACCTTGTTACCAATGCATAATATTCAACAGGACATTTAGATAAAAAATGACTTCAAGTAATATATGAACGTATTCATTTGTTAATAAAATTATCATTTGAGGGAGTTTTACAATGTTTTTAGTTAAAATTGTAGGGTCAAAACTGACGCTTTTAATTTTCCTTAAACTTATATTTTTTTTATATATATAATCAGTTGCTTTAATCTGAAAACATTAGTGCAAAATAATACTTGGTATGTCACTATGACCTCAATAGCATGTCGAAAGTTACATGTTTCACTTAAAATGGCAATTTCTAGCATAAATATAAGTCAATATATATCTGTCGCAAATTTAAATTTACACAAAATAGATTACACATATTTAAAACACTTATTTAAAATACATTTTTTAGTAAAATATCTTTTTGGTTTAAACTTTTGTTCATACCCTAATATCAATAACAAAATCCCAAAAAGAGAATATTTTAGCAGATTTTAATGTTTGAATGCCATGATGTAAGAAAAACGTGAACTAACAAAAATAATGAACTCCAAGGAAAATTAGAAACGAAAAGTCCCTTATCAAATTGCAAGATCAAAAGCAAAAAAAAACACAAATTACCGAATTACTAATGTTGAAAAGATATATTAGTATACAAATTAAATAGCTACCGTGACAAGTGTCGTATTTCGTAAACATATGGTTAACATTAATTGGTCACTACCATTACATTAAAACAAATTTGCAAATCTAAATTACAAGGAGCATAGATATGGAACAGAACAAAGCCAAGAGTCGTCAATTAAAAACAATCGGAGGGATAATGAATTATTAATTCTTCAAAATGTTAAGTCGACATTTTTTTTGAGTTTTTTATTGTAAAACACAAAATTTTTTAATGTTTAATCAGCACTTCCAATAACTTCTCTGGAAACAGAAAAAACCCATATTGTGATCTAATCCAATGCTGATTCGCAACTACACCTGCATCACTTTGACGAACTTATTTCATGTCATTTATATAATTCTTAGACATCCAATTTTGACTGAATAAGTAGGATTTTAATAGTAAAAAATCAGAAGTTATATTTACAAGTAGTATTATGTAAATTGTAAGTTTTACAAATAATAACATTTCATATTGCGAGTAAACAAAATTTTAGCAGTGTAAATACCGACCTTCTAACTTACAATTCAGGAATAAGAACAACACATATAAATCCTATAAATTTTACCAAGGTGTCATATGTACTATTATTTTGATTATTTCTCATAGCAGTTTCTTTATATTGGTATACATTTTTTTTTTAATCTGCATTCCCGCTTCTCCCAGTCCTCGTTTAGTATTATAGAATCTATTTTAGAGAAAATATATAGCAGAAAAATAAGAAAGGATCATAAGATCAATGTTAATGCTTTAGTTTCTGTAATGTAAATATTTGCAGCTAACTTACCAAGCCTGCACCTCTCTCAGCCCGAAACTAATCTCCGAATATAATCTAAGTATGATCAACAAACTGCTTTTTGCACTTCGCAAACTTTCTTTAAAATGAAAGTGAACATGGATTTTTGAAACAATTCAATATCTGAAAAGTTCCAACTGTATAATAATCCAGTATTCAATCATAGTTTAATATAGATAATATATACGTCGAGACGCAAACTTTTAAACGTTTCGAAGGTCGATAAGCAATTGCCCGTGAACATTCCTTTTAAATCTATTGAAGATGTATATCAAATTAAAGTATGTATATGACAACTAGAATCTCCAAGGAGCCTAAAACGTTCACCGAATTGCTAAGGTTGAAAAGATATATACAATTAGCAACAGTGACAAGTATCGTATTTCGTTAACATATGATTAAAATTAATTGGTCATTAGTATTGCAATGGAAACGTGTCACATTAAAACAAAAATTGGCCATCTAAATTACAAGGAGCATAGATCTGGAACCGAACAAAGCCAAGAGTCGTAAATTAAATACAATCTGAGGAATAATGTAATTATTAATTCTACAAAGTGTTAAGTCGACATTTTGTTTGCATTTTCACTGCTGTAAAACAAATTTTTAAGATGTTTAACCTGCACTTCCAGTAACTACTTTGGAAACAGAAAAAGTCATATTGTGATCCAATCCAATGCTAATCCGCAACTACACCTGTACCACTTTGAAGAAATTCTTCCATGTCATTTATAAAATGCTAAGATACCAAATTTTGACGGAATTAGTAGGATTTTTATATTAAAAAAATCAGAGGTTAAATTTACAAGTAGTATTATGTAAATTGTAAGTTTTACAAATAATAACATTTCATATTGTGGGTAAACAAATTTTAGCATTGTACATACCGACCTTCTAATTTACAAGTAATGTATAACTACAACACATATAAATCCTGGCTAGAAACCAGAACTTAACACAAAGACATCTTTAATAGACGTCTGAAGTTGTTCTGTTGAAGCCAAATTATGTTGATACTGCTTGACAGAGCAGTTTGATTTTTGTTCAAACACGATCTGTGATGGACACTGAATTCGATACCCAACCGTTTTGTGGCATATTACAACAACTGACTCATTGACCAACGGGGAATTAACCTTTAAAAAGACAGACTCACATACAAAGACAAACCAAAGGTCTGGATGGGGATTTTCGTTTTTAGTATTGTCTAATCTATAAGTCAATTTTTCTACATTCTTGATTTTGTTTGCCTATTTTCTCTTATTTCGGTCAAATATTTTGTAAACTCCCATCAAAGACTCTCATCTCTGTTATATTCTGAATAAAATGTTTAATAAATTACAGCAAATTACTTTCCATCCCAGCTCCTTTGTTCTAACAGGGATGATCTGAACCATGTCACTCATACCTGATCACCCTAGCTTCAGTTTCTTTGTTCTGCATGCTTTCCTTTGTTATGTTATATTTTGGCAGGGAATGCCAAGTCCACAGTAATACTTAAAATTATACATACAGAAAATGCTAGCTATCTAAATTTATGTAGAAAATCCAATGTCGATTCTGGGATTTGAACACCAACCTTTAGCATATAGACCCACGATGCATACCTCTACACAAGGACGACTGGATAGATCTGAAACACTATCTGTGGCCTTTAGGTTGATCTATCGGTTTACACACCGCGTCCTCATGGGATAACAATTGCATACAACCGAGCGTATCGATGATATTAAATATAAATATACTCACCATAGATACCAGGATTAAAATTTTGTTTTTGCGCCAGACGCGCGTTTTGTCTAAAAAAAGACTCATCAGTGACGCTCGAATCAAAAGAAAATTAAAAAAAGGTCTAATGAAGTACGAAGTTGAAGAGCATTGATGATTAAAAATTCTTATTTACGATATAACTTGTATATGAAGTTTTGACAACTATTCATTTAATAGGAATTAAAGGTCAGTTTTAAATCCTACTTGTAAATGTTATTTAAATTTCAACAGCTAGTATATTAAAAGTTGAACGAAAAAATATGATTTAAGTTCAGACATTTGATAAATTAATAAAATTCAAAATCGTGGGCCAAGATACCAGTATGAAAATTTCTTTTGTATCAAAAGATCTAATAAACTTTATTATCAAATAATGATGGGCATTGTTATTTACACTATAACGTATTGTAACTGCTAAAGCCTACAAATAAAGTAAATATTAACATTTTTAAAGATAATTGGAATTTTTCCAAAACTTAAGTCTGGCGAATTAGAACATAACTGCAATTATCCAAGACCGGTTTACAATAAAGAAGTACTTTGGCTATCTAGTAAGCTTTTTAATAAAACTAAACTTAATATCATTATGTGTATTATCATATTATGAACAATTGAGGGATTTTTTTTTAATCATTTGCCATTTTTTATTCAAAAGAATAAAAATAAAACGCCTATATCATGCCCATGTCTGTTTATTTTTATGTTGTTAAATATGTATCAACAAAGTTTGCTAAAGATTAGTGTCTGTAATCTGTGTAAGAAATTGTAATTGTATTAGTTTTTTTCCTAGCAAATTGTCCACCAGTTTTAATTTGACTGACGATGAACTACTTGGCAGTTGCCATAATATGATTATTTTAATATAAACAAATAAGTTTTATGTAATATAGTGTTTAGATAATTAACGTTACAAAAACTTATTTGTTTATATTAAAAGAATTGATGAAATAAAGTTACCAGTTAAAAATTATGTAAAATTTTAATACTATAGAATTGTTTAAACAAATTTTAAACAAAATATAAGTACCCCCCGGTATTTAAAATCATTGCATTTAACTTGTCCAAATACAACTTTAAATTTAGTTTGGGCTAATTAGATAATTTTTCACATGTCTGATTTATCTTTTATCTTATATATTGCTCTACAGGGAATACACAACTGGTAATTGCAATAAAAACAACCCTTAATTTGTCTCCTACCTGTCAATTCAAAGTTAACAAAAATCACAATATTAACAAAAAATTATAATTCAGGGGTTAAAGAAAAGTATTATTTGAATATAATAGTCATTATCAAATATATATGTACATCTTCAAATTGATAATATATGTACAATACCTTTTACTAAAGCTAATGATGACTTTTTCAATTCTGTAACAGTTTACTTTTTACTGACAAAGTATACAATTCAATAATCATGCTTAAAGTTAACAAAACTATTTTAACATGTTAATTATTTATTAATTATGAATAAAAAAAAAGGTTCATTTATTGACCATAAACACAGTTTTAGATTTCTTTCATTGTAATCATAATGTAATCAAAATGTAATCAGGATTACAGGGTATTTTGAAAAGTAATTGATGAAATGAAATTAGATGTAATCAGATTTTTGGCTAATAAATGATTACAATGATTACTTGAAAAATTGTAATCAATTACAGCTGATTAATGATTACAATTACAAGTAACCCAAGTCTGCGTAAAACCTTTTCTAAATTCTTCCATAGATATAAAGATTTGGTTTGGAAGTTGGGTTGTATCTATAGAAAACGTATTTCAAATTGGATAGCACATCAACAGTTTTACAAAGATGTTATTTACCGAGCCCGGAAGTTTAGATACGATCCGGGTGAACTTATCGATCCTTTAAATAAACTTATTCTAAAAGGTTACCCATTCAACACTATAATTATATCTTTGAATATTGTTTTTATTAGTATTAATATTGATTTTGTTATCGGTAAATTAAAATTAAACTAAATATTATTTTTATATACATGAGCACAATACAGATTTACAAGATATCGATACCTGTATCTTGTATCATTTATTTTTCTGATTTTTAATAACGTCTTTTCACTTAATCTATTTAAAGTTGAATATGTACTGCTTGTTATTTACGTCTAAGATGCATGATTTTGTTGTAATTGGCTTTGAACTAGCTGTCAGTACTCTCAGATCTGTTCTTAGTATTTGTTTGTTGTTGTGTATAAGTACTCTGCAGCGTCAGATGTATTTCTGCTTTGTTCGATCTGATGAGTTAAACCCTTTTCAACTGTTTATTTTAGGGGGTTTTTTATGTTGTAGTGATTGATACACCGCTATCCGAGATTAGGGGAGAGTTGGCTATCATACCACATGTTCTTATTTTCATAGCTAGCTACAAATCTAGGGTGAATTCACAATTTTATATAATAATTTACATATCAATCCTTTTCTTTTCAATTGGTAAACAAATCATTTCAAAATAAAGACGATAAATGTATTCATTTTTTTTTTAATTCATTACTCAGTGCATGTAGCTGTTTACAGATATGATAGAGGAGCAGAAGTGCAAATCATTAATTCAATAAGGTAAAAGAACATGTTGTGTGACTGTTAACTTATAGCGAGAGTGAATAATTAATACTATTCCATATTAATAAAACTTTAAAAGTATGTTTTTTTTATATGAATGGAATTTTGAATAAATAAGCATATTTAGCTGCGGAAAAAGTATATTCACACCGCGTAAAACGTCGCCTGCATTTACGTGTATAATTTTGGTTAAAAAAAACGTTTGATGTACAATTGGTTTTGGTAAATAATTTCCTTTACAAACATTTTTCTCGGAAAATGGAATAAAACAATTACTGTTTTTTTGTTTTGGTAAATATATGGTTTTATTGACTTTTGAAAAACAGATATTTACTGCAGCTGTTGGCCTTAGTAAATATCAGTTTTTCAAAAGTCAATAAAACCACATATTTACCTCATCAAAAGACAGTAATTGTATAAGGTTTTTTATATTCTGTTATATTTGAAATTATTTTTGGATTTATCCAAACTTTACATTTTCTTGATGATTTTTGGGCCTCGTTTTCCAAGTGGTCTAAGTAGTTCTACTACTGTAATCACTAGCCAGTCAACACTGAGGTTGTGAGTTCGAACCCCCCCGCTCTTGCGGGTGAACTCGACTTCAATCATAATTGACTAGGATTGTCGTTTTTCCTTTCGAATGTCGGTAGTTTTCTCCAGACACTCCGGCTTCCTCCAACCATAAACACTGACCGCATCGGAATAGCTCAAAATGGAAGTTCACGTCATAAAAATTGAAGTTAATTCTTGAACTTCAAACATAAATTAGTTTAACATCAGATCGTTGTTTATGGAATAAATACATGGTTTGTTTTTCGTAAAAAAAGTTTCCACTCTATGTATTGGTTGTTCCACACTTGGCCGCCATACGGCCACTGTCGATTTGGCTTGAGTGGTACTGATGAGTGGTATGTAGACGAAACGCAAGTTCGGCAAACTAAATCATAAGCAAGATATCTTTGATAAATTTATTTACTTTTCTTGTCATCGCTTACTCAATTGGTTTTTTTTAACCAAACGCCAACGCCAACAAAAAAAGTTAAAACAATGATTCACGAAAATTACACTTATTTTGGTCGACTAATAGAAGTTCCTATGTATGTTTCTTGCTTAAATACATGAATGTCAACGTATATTTTCGTTTCCTGCTTTACCAAGTGTGTAGAATCTAGAAGCTACCGTGTTTTTACCTCCAAATTGAAGAGTTCAAGTGCAACCATTGGTCCAAGAATAATGTATTCGGAATGGGCGTGACTTTAATCTACCGATAGGTGGCACAAAATTGTTATCACACATGCTGGCTTAATCTGCCAAGGGTGGAGAAGAGGGAAGTGGATCGTAACCCTTGGCTAGCGACGATGATGTTTAACATATCAATTTATAAATTTCTATGTATTTAATTGGTAAACAAATTATACTTCTTCTAATCATCTTCCTTTTTAAAAGTTGGTACAAAAAGAAGGAAAAGAATTTTCGAACAAGAAAGCACCCCTTTTCCTCTTCAAAACCACCGACCAAATATAAAAAGTATGAAACCAATTCTTTGATGAGTTTTTCCTTTACAAATTTGAATTTGAGTGCCCAGAGAAGAAGAAGATATGAAACAAATGTGTTTCGTTCTTTGGATTCACGTTCAACAAAATCAGCAAAGATACTGGTTAAAACATCGGTGAAAGCTTCTCGAAGTTTATCTTTCTCCTCTATATATCTATTGAAGACTGATTTAAAAAGTCTGAGTGTTAATTGATGATCATTGTAATCCATCAAAAATTCTTCCAATTTTTTCCGCGTCATTGTTTCATACTGCTCTAGACCATAGCCATCCCTACTCACAAACATCCGCAATTCCGTTTCCGGATCCTTTTGAATTTCAAGTATAAGCTGATTTATCGAGGAAGCATCCTGATGATCCATGCCTTCAAAAAGATTACTTTCAATAAAATAATGCTGAAGATTATGTTCAGTCAAACATTTTGTCATGTAATCCAGCACTCGGTGGAGTAGTACAGATACGTTTCCTTCTGTGTTTTGTTCAATGATTGGTGGATCTACACTCTCCGAAATCCAATACAGTGCAGTTTTCCAGTGAAATGAGGTAACAATTTTTGAATATTTGCGTAAAGTACATTTGTTGAAAGCTTTAACTATCAACAAAACACGTTTTTGTACCGTTCTCAGCGCCTCTGAAAGTTCCTTTTCTGCCATCCTATACGCCAAACAAAAGTCTTTCTCTTTCTCTGCTTTAACAGGCGCTGGCTTCGCAACAAGGAAAAATTGACATTTTGAAACTCTATTTACAGTGTCTTCAGGGGGCCAATGTGATTTTCGGTCCCGTTTTATCCACTTGTCTAGCCCTTTTGGTTTTCCTTTTATTGGGAACATAGGAATATAATCTCTATGTTTTTTTACAACTGTAAAATATTTTAATTTCATCATCTCCAATTTTATCATCATTTTCACATCTGGAAGAGGTGTCTTTAAGTAAACATTCGTTCCAAAATTGTTCATGATTGTCGTTAAATGGTACTGAAAGCGCCCTATGTTTTTGTAAGAATTGATTTATTTTTTTTGTGCTTGCTGATGGATTATCTTGTATAGCTTTGTGAAGACTATCTGCCAAGGTCTTCGCTTGAGATTTTGAATCGTCAGGCAATGTTATTCCAGGATCTGAACATCTCGAATCTTCATAAATCGTTATTGAAAGTCCAGGTTTGATTTTCTGATCTATGAATATAGATTTATTACTTCTTAACAAAAGTTTTATAATGTCTCCAACATGTTTGAATGCCTCGGGCTTAATCTCACTTAATAAACTACTAGGAAGATATTTACCATCCACCATTTCAATGTCAGGAAACTGTTCTTGCATGAAGGAACCGTTTACATGAACAAAACAAGATGGTCTATCCCGTTTATACTCAATATATTCTGAAGGAATTGTAATTTCTGAAATCAGTAGATAGTCATAATCGCCATCATCTATTGATGTACGTAAGCGTGTTTTTTCCTCTGTACTTCCTCCAATCATAAAACGTTCACTACTAAAATGACTTAAAAATCGAGTAATGCAAGAAAATAATGTATTTTGGCTATAATCGTTAGGCCGAGGGCTAGACTGCCTTTCGAGTTCTTTTATAATATCACTAAAATTCATTTTACGAATTCCATCAGGTAGTTCCATTTTTTGACCTTTGGTAAGTTAAATCACAATCTTAAATTTAGTAAATAGTATTAAATATCAATAAACAAATGTGTTACTAGTATTTAAGAAGAACATAGTATATTTTTAAATTCTAAATGGTGTTAAGCATGATTGTTCTGTCTTTGCATCTGTATTGATGATTTTTTGTCACGATCTTATGTATGCATAGCCTTTAAAATTTCAATATTTCAAATACACGACATTTCTTAAAAAGTATAGTGCTCAAATGTAAACCTTTTAATGAAAAGAAAAGTTAAAGAGATGGATAAGAGACATCTACCGAACAAATATATCGTGTTTTAACACGAATCAAGTTATTTTTATGGCGTTTATTTTGCCCACTCTTTAATCTTTGATGAAGAGTGATATTGACTGTGGTTTGATTTCATTGTTATAATTATTGAAGTTGCCAGTCCTTCGACTTTTAGTTTCGTTTCTTATTTTCCTTGAGGCTTCATTCTAATTGTATGTTTCTTTCTTTGTATCTTCATTTTTGTCAAATTCAAATCATTACATAACAACCTAAATTTCAGTTAAGTGTGAAAGAATACAAATAAGGCTCATAAAATATACGCTAAGAACAGCATTGATGCTATAGCTTTATTATATGCAGAAGCGTGTTACAAAATAAATCATAGCATAACACGCAATCCTTGGAATGTCGTATCAACTGTGATATGTCTACAATATTTATATGCCTATTTTGTATCCGACTTTTCTCCTAAAACCAATGTGAAAAATTATGGAAAAATTTTCACACCCTTAACGGTATAACGCAATTGCACTTTTTTTTTTAATAATAATATTGTTTTCCCCCTTCAGCAATGTACTTGGCCACTGCTTAATTTCAGATAACCATTGTGTATCGCAAATAAAAGCAACAGTAGTATACCGCTGATTAATAGCCATTATTCGATAGCAAACACAAATCCGGAAAACAAACTACTACCGATGAAAACACATCAGCTCTAAGAGGAAAACAACAGAACAACAGAAACACTGAACTTCAACAAAAGCAAACGCCAACATACATAGAAACGGAATGTGTGATAAAAACTGCCATATTCCGGACTTGGTACAGGACATTTGAAAAAAAAATGGTGGGTTGATCTTGGTATTATTGCAAGCCAAAACTCATGCATATATGGCAGTGTTAAAAATACAGCAAAAATGATAACACTACGTGACAGGAATACAGTACAAAAAGACGCAAGATCACTCAGTACAACGAAATACATTAACAAATAATATAATAGTACATAACTGCGTGTCACATGAAGGATCAACGTTACAAAACATGACGATTTTTTTTACATTTATATCATCATTGATAAATTTCTAAAAATAAAATAGATTTGTTTAATTAATAGACACTTAAAAGAATATAAATTGGTAGTGAGTTTGTAACGGTATTATTTTATGTATATTCTAAACATGACAATATATCAAAATGAAATTGTGTTTGTAATGGTGTTATTATTCTAACCATTTTGGTTTGTCGTCTAATTAAAATTGTTTATAAAAATATCAATCATGTGCGCATAGTTGTTTAAAACTTAGCACCATGCAAATGAAGTAGCTGATATCTTATTTTAACTTTTACATACATATAGGAAATTAAAAATAGAATAAGATAAAATAACTGTCTTATAAGGCAAGATCATGTATGACAAAACAGTAAACTCACATGAATTCAAACGACATAAAATAAAACCCTATAGACGAACCACAAGTAACTCTAGTATACTGACAAAATGACCCATCACAATTTAAAACAAAACCAAATACAATGTATATGTATATACATGTACCAACATGACCAACTTGCAATATTCAATCTGGTTTTCTGTTTCACATAGGAATTCAAACGACATTGATTTAAGAAAACATACCAGTAAGAAAATATTGATTTACCTTTTTTAGTAATCCTGTTCGTGCTATGGCGTAAAGTATCAGATATTTGACTTTCTTTCATTTCAAAGTTTTGAATCCTCTATCTGCATAATATTCTTAATCAAAATAAACACAAAAACACATATACTAACGTCATATTATATTATCCGGTAACATTTAAAATCATATATTGTTTTTTGATTGCTTTGAGGTGATATGCTTAAAACGTATAAAGGTATACAACATTATCAATTAATTAAAGTTTGATAAACATCTGCTCGTTGCACGAATTTGTGTTTTAATACTATCTTGAGTGTAATCGATTTATATTGTCATTCCACATACTGTAGGTCTGTTTAAACCTCTATGTTGGTCAGATGAATTGTGCGTTGGTAGTTAATCTATACTATTAAACGAGAAGACCTCATTTTGTGTGTCGCTTCTCTTCCTTCCACAATAAATCAATCATCATGACTCGGGGTACCATGGAAAGTCGTATTTGTCATCCTTGCTTATGAGAATTTAGTTTGGGTTATTTTGGGAGAAAAACGAAAATAAAGGTGTCCGGATATTGTTTCCGTCATCGGGCGGACTTTTAAGTCATAGACAAGACTTCCGTTTCGGACTGATCACAAATAATTTTCATAATCACTTAGGGACAGGACAGGTACTTCGCGTTTTTCTGTATCCTACGATCATACATATACTATAAAGGAAATGTATTTGCTATTTATTTATATCCATTCCAAGTTTACTAACTGCGGCTGTCACTTATAATTATTATATAAGGAGTCTCTACGATGACTATATTGCACAGGCACTTGTTTCTATCCATACGAAGGTCGACTATCCATATAAATAGAAGAAGGTGGCTAACGAAATTTTTTTTAGGTCACGACAGTCTCCGCTTGGGACGCTTTTTCTACCCTTCAACTTAATGCTAAAAATCCCTACCTTATATGAATCGATTCAGTGAATATTTTCCTTTAACACTAAACTAATTTCATAATCCCCACAGTGTTCCTCTTCACGGTAATCTACTCTCATTTCACTAAACCATGTCCAAAAGTTCAACTACCATCTTTTCAATGTATCTACTTCCGGTTGACATCGCAGTAAATTTATTTTGTTTTCATTGACTCAGTTTCTTTCCCCTAATTCTTATGAATCTGAATACGTTTTTTACCTCCAAAATAAAAGATCGATGAAATTCTTTAGAGTTACCATATACATTCGGAATTCTCTAGTATTATCGAATTCATTCAAATTAGTTTCTGACTTTCTGATTTTTTTAATAACAACGATAAATGTACTTATTTCGGTGAAATTTCATCTTTAAAAATATATTGATAATGAAAATAATAAACTGGTAATTTTAAAGAATCATTTCGTTTTTAAAAAGATAGCATTCTGCCCACAACCGGAAGTAGATACATTGAAAAGATGGTAGCAGTTTTGCAGTGATATAGGAATATATTGGTCCAATTTAATAAATTATCAAAATTCAAAGTCGTGGGTCAAGATACTAGTATGAAAATAAACTCATCATAGATACCAGGATTGAAATTTTATATTTTAGCCAGACGCGCGTTTCGTCTACAAAAGACTCATCAGTGACGCTCGAATAAAAAAACGTTAAAAGGTCAAATAAAGTACGAAGTTGAAGAGCATTGAGTATCAAAAATTTCTTTTGTATGAAAATAAACATTATCATTAAATAAATATGGGCATTGTCACGGCTGGTAATCTACACCTGCAGAACAATTGGTTCTGCAATGAAAACCGTGAGAGGATTTTCCGGTTGTGCTTGAGGGGAGTAATTGTCACCGCTTTAAAAGGTATGCACTTTTCTAAATCGCAATTTTTTAATTCAAATGATCAAAATATTGAAAATCGGAGAATGCTATGCTGTGCTGAATACTTTAACAGAGAGATGCATGAATCATTTACTGTTATGCATGGAGTAAAACTCATACAAAATCAATCGTCCCAGTCATTACCGAAAAAGGTTTAAATTTTGAGATGGTTCTATTAACAGATCTACAAGTTCAACTTTAGTTTTTTTTTCGGTGAACGCGATTGAATGTCGTTTTTGGCAGCGTGTACGCTGTTCGAAGTTGATAGACGTCTTAATAAATCTAAAAACTGCAATTCTTTTATTATTTCATGCGTAAGGGGGTCGGTTCTGATTGAGGACATCGTGAATGCGTGAGGGAAAGAGCAAACATTTTTTTAATCTTTTGACTTGTGACATTCTTGACTCAAAAAATAAACTAATCATAGATACCAGGATTAAACTTTTATATTTACGCCAGACGCGCGTTTCGTCTACAAAAGACTCATCAGTGAAGCTAAAATCAAAATATGTTTAAAAGGCCAAATAATGTACGAAGTTGAAGAGCATTGAAGACCAAAAATTCCTAAAAGTGTTGCCAAATACAGCTAAGGTAATCTATTCCTGAGGTAAAAGCCTTAGTATTTCAAAATTTCAAAGTTTTGTTAACAGTTGATTTATTATCATGAACATATTAATGATAACTCAAGTCAACACAGAAGTGCTGACTACTGGGCTGGTGATACCCTCGGGGAAATAAATCTCCACCAGCAGTGGCATCGACCCAGTGGTTGTAAATAAACTCATCATAGAGACCAGGATTAAAATTTTATATTTACGCCAGACGCGCGTTTCGTCTACAAAAGACTCATCAGTGACGCTCGAATCAAAAAATGTTTAAAAGGCCAAATAAAGTACGAAGTTGAAGAGCACTATGATCAATGCTGATAAAGAATCACAGATTTTTCTAGTGTCAATTTATATTTGGTATAAAAGAGGGACGAAAGATACCAGAAAGACAGACAAACTCAAAGATTGAAAATAAACTGACAACGCCATGGCTAAAATAAAAAGACAAACACAAAAATTTAAGTACAGAAGACAAACTTCAATAAAATTGTGCACGTTACTTGCCTTCATCGTTTCACTCCTCCGAAAATATTTTTTTCTGAACAATATATTGTAATAAAAACAAACACAGTATAGGGTTGTGTGTTCGCCAGAAGATCGCCTTTAATTTAACATGATCAACATAGATATTTACAATATAGCATACATAGATGCATCAATTTGTACCATAATGATACACAATAAAAAAAAAAAGAAGATGTGATATGATTACCGATGAGACAACTCTCCACAAGAGAACAAATGACACAGATATTAACAACTGTAGGTCACCGTACTGCGTTCAACAATGAGCATAGTCAGTTATAAAAGGCCCCGAAATGACAAATGTAAAACAATGCATACGAGAAGACTAACGGCCTAATTTATATACAAAAAATGAACGAAAAACAAATATGTATCACATCAACAAACAACTACTGAATAACAGGCCCCTGACTTGGGACATACACACTAAATGTGGCGGGGTGAATCATGATAGCGCGATCCAAACCCTTCCATAAGGTAGGACTGTGGTGTAACAGTACAACATAAGAATGAACTATAAAAATCAGTTGAAAAAGGCTCAACTCATCACAAGACGACAAGGTTACGTACAAGATGGATAAATTGATTGAGGAGGGTAAGAAATAGTATATCAAATAACCTGGTACTTGCAATCATATAACGAATGTCGCATTGATCAAACACACCTTTAATTGTCCTTATACTGACTGCCGAAATCGTTTATGCCGAGATGAGTTTAATGGGTATTACCCTTTCTTTTTAGATATAGAAAGACCGTTATATATCATCATAGGACTGTAAAGAAATGTAATTATTGTTTCATTTTTCGATATCACGATAACTATTAAACCTTTTCAACATCTCTCGACACCGACTAATGACACCTACAGTTTACAGGTAAAATGGATAGGTCGTCTCAAAGACAAAACCCATCACGATTATCATTGCGTAACATATTGGATTGGCGGTTATATACTGAGTTGACTATATAGCTTCAGAATATATATTAACCAAATGAATAAATAAATATATGTCTCTGTCATATAATCTTCTTATTTTGTATGTATTTAGATGACATTTCATGTTGAATTGATAAAAAAAATACCGCAATCATTCTGCATCCCGTCAATTTAATAATTATGTGAGTCTTTCACCAAATATTTGCCGCATGCGATCAATTTGTTAATAGGTTTTATGAAATTTTTTCAAAATTTATGAAAAATAATTTCTTGACTGTCCGTCCGTCTGTATCACACTTGTGAACACGACCAACTTTGTATTTTTTCACCGATCTTTACCTTAGTTGATGTACATATTCAATTTCTGGAGCGAAAATCACATAATGATTGTTAAAGTGGAAGCAAAATATCACATCTATTTTTTCATCGACGGACTTCTCCGCTTCAAAATTATCTTGTGAGAGTTGATGTTTTTCCTCGATGAATTTTGAAAAAAATATATAATTGACTTCTCGTTTTGAAGTTACAATATTTAAGCAGTGCATTTTTTGGGTACATAGTTGCGTATGGAATTAAATTTATATTTCAAGTTGTTGGTTTATACTATAGAGTTTGTTAACATTGCAAACTCTTTTTGGACCAGAAAAACAACATTCCTTGTCCCTTCGTTGTAGTGTCCTTCCCCCGTTCCTGAAAATTATCTTTGGGTTTCTTACAAGAAGTTGATCAAATTGCGTTGATTTTATTTATACACTGTCATTGCTATGTTTTGTTTTGTTTTCATCGGGTCAATATTTGTTTTCTCTATGTTCAATTCCGGTACATAGTTTTGGTTTTGTAAAATTGAGAATGGAAATGGGGAATATGCCAAAAAGACAACAACCCGACCATAGAGCAGACAACAGCAAAAGGTCAACAACTGATCTTCAATGCAGCGAAAAATTCCCGCACCCAGGAGTATCCTTCAGCTGGCCCTAAACAAATATGTATACTAGTTCAGTGATAATGAACGCCATACTAAACTCCAAATTGTACACAAGAAACTAAAATTAAAAATCATACAAGACTAACGTAGGCCAAAGGCTCCTGACTTAGGACAGGCGAAAAAATGCGGCGGGGATAAACATGTTTATTTGATCTTTGTACCTTTTTCAAATGTTTTGGTATTAAAGTGTGTTTTTTTTTTCTTTCTCATCTATGACAATACATAATTTTGACAATAAAGACAATACATTTTGGATCAAATTAGACTAGGAAAACCCCGTCGCATGTTATGTGCGCCTGAACCAGATCCAGAATATTTTGGTAATTTGTACGTCTTTGATAAGATAGAATTTAAAGTTAATGATATGATAATTTACAGTATGCTTAGCCATCATATTCGATTCCATTTGAGTCGATAAAAGATCCGTGTTTTTTTTATTTTCTTTATAGTTTTTTATCCCTTTTTCTTTGTGAAAGAAATGAAAACATGCATTTGAATTGTTTTACATTGTCATTTCGGGGCTTTTTATAGTTGTCTAGTATGCGGTATGGGCTTTGCTCATTGCTGAAGGCCGTGTGGTGACCTACAGTTGTTAATGTTTGTGTCATATTGGTCTCGTGTGTAGAGTTGTCTCATCGGCAATCATATCACATCTTCTTTTTTTTCTATATTAGATCTAAATGCGTGTTTATGGGATTCAATACCTACTGCAGAAGGCACAAAATAAGCAAGAAAACATGAAAAATAACTTTTTTATGATTTTAATCGGAATCCGAACCGGAAGATACACCAAGGGCCTTTAACAGTTTGGGCATTTTTTTTTTTTGGTTATAAATTTATTATATTCCTGCTGGTTTTCACGAATAAGATCTTTATTGGCCGCTTTTTCGATTTCTTTTTTTTTGGCGGAACGACATTAGGATGAGCCAATTCATCAGCCCTATCTTCTATCTGCTCAACTCCTGCGTCTTCTGGTTGACGAGGAGCTGGTCCAGCGACGGCATCCAATTGTTGGAGGGCAGGTCTAGCTACGGCATCTGGTTGTTGTGGAGCAGGTCCAGCAATGGCATCCAATTGTTGGAGGGCCGGTCCAGCTGTTTCATCTGGTTCAGCTACGACAGTTGGTTGTTTGGGAGCAGGACCAGCTGCGGTAGCTGGACTTTTATGCGAAATTCCCGGCAATTCCTCATCAGATGACAAAGTATCTACGATTGTATCTCTGATGTCATTCTCTTTGACGGGTGCCTTCGGCTTTTTTTAAAGTTTTTCCTCAATCTCCTTCACCTTCAGAATCTCATCACTTTAATTTTAAACAAACGAATAAATTACAAAGAATATATAGATAATGTAGACTTTAACCATACGAAAACACTAAATTATACTGATCGAGTACATGTACATGTTATGATATTTGTGTTTTATTACTTCAGTCAAATGATCTTATATCAATAACTCTTTGGGTGTATAATTTGTCTACAAAATTGAATAAATAAACAATATTTTTCATTCGAATTACTTACGTATAAGCATACTAAAAATAAAGTTGCATAGATGTACACTGAAATACAAATTTATTAAATGTATTTATATATAAGCTTACTTTATTTGATAATTGCTGATCTTTTCTGTTGAGCTTGTCAGGAGTTTTCCAAATTTAGTTGACAGCCTACTCCGTAAATGTTTTACAATGGCTTCAGATTACAATTTTTTGGCATCTTCAGGAAGCGAGTTAGTTTTTTCCTTCATGTGCTCAGTTATTTTATCTCAAGAACATGGAAAAGTTTGATATGCTTTAAGAAGTAAAAGCACCTCTTTTTCCGACAAAAATACACTTTTCTTCTTTATCATAAGAATGGTAGGTGCTGCAAAAAAAAATCGCGTATTTAAAAAAAGCATATTAAAGAGAAATCATGGAATATGAAATACAATTAAATAGATTTAAAAAAATAAACATAAAAAACAAAAGAAGAAAACCGGTGTACTCGATTTTTAACACGAGTTGCATAATTATCCTTGTTTTTCCAAAAATCTCAACACAGTCATTGCTAATTTTATAAGATATTTTCGTGCTGAGAAGAAACAATTTGAGAAGAAGAATTTGAGAGGTAATGTATAATAATTATATATAATATGATATATTATATGATATATAAGGCATGAAGATGTTATTGTTACAGATCAGCTAAATTATCAATAGTAAAGGATCCTACAAATTAATGCAATATACAGTCACAGAAAATAATTATATTTATAAGTACGTCTGAGTCAGTGACAACTCTACAACAGATGTATCCATCGGATCGCCATCAATGATGGTGATACATGGCTGTGTACATAATGTATATACAACTCGTCTAAACATCAACCCAACAATGTTAGATCTGTAAATTTGCTTTCGCAAATTTTTGGTTCTTCCCTCGCCGGGATTCGAACCCATGCTACTGTGATATCGTGACACCAAATCGCCTGTACTGCAGCCGTCCCGCTAGACCACACGACCTGGGCTCTCTAAAAAAAGAGCTTTCGCTGGCCGTGTGTTACCTTTCCTCGTCAGTTTTAATCTAGCGGCGTACTACAGTACATGATATATAAGGCATGAAGATGTTATTGTTACAGATCAGCTAAATTATCTATAGTAAAGGATCCTACAAATTAATGTAATATACAGTCACAGAAAATAATTATATTTATAAGTACGTCTGAGTCAGTGACAACTCTACAACAGATGTATCCATCGGATCGCCATCAATGATGGTGATACATGGCTGTATACATAATGTATATACAACTCGTCTAAACATCAACCCAACAATGTTAGATCTGTATATATATATATATGCATATATTTATTCAAACATGAGAATCAGCATCCCCCGCAACACCCGTCCCCAATAAAAAAAAATCAATCACAAAAGTCGAAGAGCCGAGTGCAGATAGTATTTGTTGATAAAAGAAGGTTCAGTTTTTAATCCTTCAAAATATGTGGATGCAATGAAATATTTGATCATTTTAAAATGATTTCAAAGAACAATTCCCCAAAAAGGGGGATATAACCCTTAATCGCCAAAGTAGAAACATATGGTTGGGTCATGCGGATTTATAAAAATAAATATTTATGCATCATTAAAATAATATAGGGTTATTGCATGAATATTGGGGAATATTGTCCCGAGTAGAATTTTATATTGCACGAGCTTGCGAGTGCAATATATGTTCTACGAGGGACAATATTCCCCAATATTCATGCAATAACCCTTTTATTGTATAGCAATATAATATTTGAAAGTAAAAATTGGTTTAAACTAAGATTTTGTCGTTAATGACGTCATGAATTTTGAAGATTTATTGCACTAGTGCAATATTAGAATTTATTGCACGCTAACTTTTGGTTACGTTCTGTGGGAAATATTATATTGCTATACAATAATAAAATATATTGTGAATATACCAGCGCTTGCATCGTTAACCTCTGCCATGTTGACAAACACAACCTTCGTGTACTATAAAATCACAAGCTAGAAAGGAGTGCTCGATTCAACACAATCAAAAGGGGAGGGATAAATCTGTCTTGTTTGGAACATAAAAATTTAATAAAATTTCCTTGAATGTGTTGACAAAAAATAAATCTATATATCTAGGCAATCTGTTTTATCTATCTATTATATATTACATATGCGGATCTAGGGTGTGTCCTGGGGGCACTCTCCCCCTTTAATGGGATACATTTGTTTGATAATCACTGCAGCATCACTGCTCAGGCAGCTGCGTCCTTATGAACAGTTCTGGATCCGCCAATGTATTAAATATATGTATATATTTTATTCATTTATTTTTATTTATGTTTGAATTAATTTCAGTTTGCAATGAATGATGAAACAAAAGAAAGGGTTCGCGGGGTTTTGCCAGTCTTTCATAGGCTTCCACCTGATGTCGCAGCCTTCTATCGCCAAGTACTGCAAATTATACTGGCAGTGATCCGACCTCCACCTGAATCATTACTTGATATTCGTCACAGAATATGTGATGGACAGATAGAAACTTGGGACGGAAAAGATGTTTTTACTGCTTTTTCCTCCCATAGATATTCTTTTTATCTTGCTTCAAGAGAAACTCCGGAAAGCCTGCTGAACTTAGCGAGGTGTACGAAAAACGCGTTTCCAAATGACGTCGGACGAAATTACAGGCTTCTTCTCCTGTCTGGGATCCGTACAAAAACAGCACATCACTCAGGTTGAGCAGGTACAGCGTAAGACAGCCAGGTTTGTCTTCAATGATTATAAAGACAGATCACCTGGTGCAGTTTCAAATTTAATTAAATCTTTGGAATGGGAAAATTTAGAAATAAGAAGGAAAAAAGCTAGATTAACTATGCTGTATAAAATAAATTGGGGGTTAGTTGAAGTTCCTAAGGACAATTTAACAATATCTGATAGACGTACTAGGGGGAAACATAAATTTAGGCAAATATCAACAAATAAAGACTTCTATAAATTTTCATACTATCCTCGCACTATTTCGGACTGGAACTCACTACCTGAAGCAATAGGTATGTCTGACACCCTGGAATCCTTCAAAAGTGGCATATCCACTCTAACACTTGAAGGATCCACAACAACTTATTAAAACTACAAAGCCACTGTACATAATGTATATATGCTATTGTTAACGATTTTTTGTCATATTATTTTTAAATTTAGTCCATATGTACATAGCACACAAGTTCCGGGAAGTTTTACACTCCTACCTAGGAGTCTACTCCCGTATTCGGAAGAAGAAGAAGAGGCTATCTCATGCAAATAGAGCAATGTTGTATATGATGTGGCTCAGATCATACCCTTCATATCACAACCTTTCTTTGATATTTAATGTAAGTGTTACAACAATATACAATGAGATTCACAGATGTATTCCTATATTTAGCCGAACTTTGGAACATTTCATACAGTGGCCAACAGTTAATGCATCGAGAGACAAACGGGGTACATGGCCAAAATTTAATGACGCCGTTGGAGCAATTGACGGGACATCTACCGAAATATATCGTCCGTTAATTGAACCACAGGAACTATATTATTCTGGCCATCGGCATTATCATGCCATACACACACAGGTAGTTGTAGACAATGTCGGATATCAGAATGATGCCCAACAATTTACGTTGATGTAACAAATAGGGAGAGATGGTCCGCTATATTTCCCGGAAGACCGTGTTCTCCTTGGAGACAAAATTTATCCAAATCGTCATCCTCTAGTTACCCCATTTACAGCACCTCAAATAAATCGTAAGCCAGAACATTTGAAGAGAAAGAGCAGAAAACTTAATCGAGTGGTTGGTGAATACAGAATTGTAGTGGAACACCAAATTGGTGAATCGAAAAGACACAAAGTATTGAGTACATTATGGAGGCACTCAAGGCCAAAACTGACAGACATTGTAAAAACATGTGCTGCCCTTGTCAACAGACATAACACATTGTTTAATTAAATATTCACCAAAATAAAACATGCTTTGTTCTTTTCATTTTTCTAAATTTCAACAGGACAGCTAGAAGCTGAACGTCTTAAAACATGAAATGTGACTTAAATAAAATAAAAAATCCATGTCATTTTGACTCTGTGGGAAAGTTGTATCATTGTCAATGAAAGCAATAATATCAATAATGATCTCACTTTTTATAATTTTTGAGACAACCCCTCACATTTCACCTGTCGTAATCGTTCTGAACTGTATGTGTCGAGAGATGTTGAAAAGGTCTAGTAAGACATAAATACTCAATTTGGCTTTAGAAAAAATCACAGAACCTCTGATAGTATATTTGTGTTTAAGTCTTTAATAAACAAATACTTACACAAAAATAAAAATAAAATATATGCCTGCTTTGTAGATTTAAAAAAGGCTTTTGATTCTATCTGGAGAAAAGCTTTACTTTATAAACTGTATAAGACAGGAGCAGGGAAAAAAATATTTAATATTATTAAAGGACAGTATGAGGAAACAAAAGCTGCCTTTTTGAAATCACACAAGGGGTTAAACAAGGGGATTCATTGAGTCCTACTTTATTTAATTTATTTATTAATGATCTAGATGCAGAGTTTTCAAATGAAAATAGCTGTCCATTAGAACTAATTGATACTAAAGTAGGATCTTTACAATTTGCTGATGACCTTTTAATATTATCTGAAAGTAAAGAAGGCCTACAAAATAGTCTGAACAACTTAGAAAAGTATTGTGAAAAATGGCAATTAACTTTAAATATTAATAAAACTAAAACAATGATTCTGCAGCAAAATAATAAAAAAGTGGAAACATCTTTATCAAAATATAAAAATGAAAATTTGTCAAATGTCTCTGGGTATTCATTTCTTGGAATTCTTGTGAAATCAAATGGAAACTTATTGCATAGCTCTGAAGAGCTTGTAAATAAAGCAAGGAAAGTGATGTTTGCCATTAAAACTTATACTGGTTCCTTAAATAATCTGCCAGTTAAAGTAGCTTGCAGTCTTTTTGATTTTATAGTTAAACCAATAGCCACTTATAATTCAGAAATTACTTATATGGATACTTATGTTTCAAAATTAAGAGCAGAAAAACGTGCAAATATCTCCAAAACAAATATAGACCCCCTTAATTTTACTGATATATCAAGTTTAGAAAAATTACATTTGTCTTTCTGTAAATATATCCTCGGAACAAGAAAATCTTCATCAAGCATAGCTGTGAGAACAGAGCTAGGGAGATACCCACTAGAGATGCATATAAAAACTCAAAGTATACTTTACTTATCAAGATTAATAAATTCTGAAATTAATCCATTATTATACGAATTATTTTTACTTTCTAAAAGTTTAGATAATTCAGGTTGCTTTACCTGGTTTACATATGTTAAAAATATTTTGAAAGAGGTAAACATGGACGCATCCATTCTTGAGGGAAACAAAAGAAAAAAATACTCAAAGTTGTTAAAAAAACCTTAAAACATCAATTCTTAAATTTCTACACATATATATTTGAACAAAAATTTGAAAAAATAGATCAAAAACGTAAATTGTATTTATATAAAAGTTTAAAGCAAAATTTAGAAATGGAATAAAATTGAGAATGGAAATGGGGAATGTGCCAAAGAGACAACAACCCGACCATAGAAAAAAAAACAACAGCAGAAGGTCACCAACAGGTCTTCAATGTACTACTACTTAAACTGTAAATCTTTTGAAAAGAGAAGTAACATAACAAAAATGAGAATTATTTAGCGATCATAATTTAATGATAGAAAAAGGAAGACATTTAAAAATACCTAGAGAAAAAAAGACTATGCACATCCTGTAATACAATGGAGGATGAAACCCATTTTATTTTATACTGCAAAAAAATTGCTAAACTAAGAGATAACTTTATAGGAAATGTAATTAAACATATGCCAGATTTTATGTCCTGGCAAGAAAATGAAAAAATTAAATATCTTCTTTGTCCATCAACCTCAAAAGAAGAAGAAAGCTTAGGGTCCTATTTTAAACAGGCATTAGAACTGAGTACAGGGGACTCTTGATTTATTTATAAAATATATTTATATATCATATAGATAGATTATTTTGCTTTTTTGCTTTTTTTGTTTTCATGGCTTTGTTTGTTAAATGTATTTTGTGTATGTTTATATTATTTGTCACAAACTTGTTGTTCAGAGTTTATATGACAATAAATATTTGAATATAATGTTTCTACAGATATTTCAGATTTCTTATCTTTATTTTTAACAAATTTACTTAAATTTTTCCATAACTCTTTCCCTTGTTTTTTTGACGTATTTCTAAATTTTTGTTCGAAGTCAAATTGATAGTTTTTGTATGCTTGGTTTTTAACCATCTTGTATGATTTACTTGTCTCGAGTAGTTGTTTGCGTGTTACTTCATTTTTATGAATGTTATAACGTTTTCTGGCTTTGTGAAGAACAAAAATTCGACGAAAGACATTTATTAGTGTACCAGGGTTTTGAGTTCGGTTTCTTTTGTGATTTGTAGTGCGGTTTTGAAAGTGTCTTCTTTGCAGTATTTTGGAAAAGCTAATTTATTTCTCCGGTGAAGTTGTCTATGTCTTGTTGAGTACATGTACCACGTGTGTATTGGTCAGCTGATCGAGACTTTTGTGAAACGTATTTACAAATTCGTTTCGGTTATTGTCTTTCCACTTGATTGAGTTTTGTGATGTTTCATGTGTAATTTCATGATGTGGCAATACTGATTTAAAAACAATGATGCATTGTGAACATAAGAAAAAGTGGTGCAAAATCAAGTATTTCAAATTCATCTACTAAAGAGAATACAGTTTTGATGATAAAAGCAAATAATCAATAACACTGATATTTTAACATGTAGTACGTCCAATACCTATAACAGAACCAAGTCTGGAGTTAGCTATATAAACATTAATTGTTTAACACATATCCAACAGTTTATGACCATAATTATTAATATGACAATGACACTCTGATATTCGAAATAACGGTATATTTTGAAGCTTCAATTGTTCATAATCTAACATATATAACAAAACTTCATCATCACTTTCTAACTCAAAAAAAACAATCAATGACTCATCAGGAACAATTAAATCATGTCGTGTTCCCGTTTCTGCATTAAAATCTCCAATAAGAATTAAATTTTTTAGCAAATGTCAATAATTCATTTTCAATTTCTTCAAATGCATCAGTATTTGCATATTTAGAATTTTCCGGTGGTATAAACAGCACCAAATAAAACATCTTTTTCAGTTTAGAAAACATTTTTGAAATTTAAACCACTGTACATATTGACTTTCACTTTCTATAAAACTGATGTACTAATTCAAAATATTTTTGTATATGATTACTATTCCACCTGACTTTTTAGTTGCACCCTTTATATTCTTTGTTACATAGAAATGCACCAAAAAAAACGTGAGTAAATTCTTGTTTGTGTATGAAAAACATTAAGATCAATTATATCTAAATCATCTAATTTAGTTTCAACAAAAACTAATACATCATATGATATGTTTGAAAGATATTTGAAAATTCAGTAAATTTTAGTTTAGACTGTAAACACATACATTAAGATAATAAACATTCAGTCCAGATAAGTGTTTATTTTGATTCAATACAATATTATTTCCGTTCCCTTTGTCCTCTTGTACGCCTGTCCTATTTTCCTGTGGTGTTCTGTGGTGGTATAGACTCTATATGATTCTTTGACATGGTCCTGTTGTTGTTCACAGGTACAGACATCGGAGGGTGGTGGTCAGATGGTGGCTGTTGAGGTCCATGATCAGTTGGTGGTTGTTGGGGTCCTTGTTGATGTTGTGGGTTCATCTTAGGCACAAATTCACGTTAAACGAAACGTCTTTGTCGATAAACAATGTATCCTCTACTAAGACTGCTTCGTGTCCCTTTTCACGAGCATCTTTCAGAATTGGGATTAGTTCACGCCTCCTTTCTATTATTTTAACTGGAAACTGTTCATGTACATAGTATTGAGGTTTTTGTTTTAGTTTGTTTTTGGCTGCCTCCAAAACTCTATTTCTGTCTTTTATCCTTTCAAATTTTGCAAGTATACTGCATGGACCTCTGTCCTCTCTGGGCCTAAGCCTGTGCACAACATGAAACTTTATTTCTTTACTTTCAAGTCACAGTTCTCTTTTAATAAAGTCTTTTACTTTTTCTTCTGTTTTCTGTTGGATTATGCTCATCAGAAATGCCTTTAAATATTATATTGTCTCTCATAGATCTTTTTTTCTGATCAATGATTTTTTCCTGTAGTTTATAATTTTCATCAGTTAATGACATATTTCGTGTTTCTATTTCTTGTAGTTTTAAGTGAAAACCACCAAGATTCTTGTCCAATGACACAATATGAGATGTTTAATCCTTTAACTCAGTTTTAATGCCACAAATTTCACTGTCAAGCTTATTACAATGTTCTTCCATATCAACTAGTCTTGAGAATATATCTTCCAAAATGTCAAGTTTTTGTAATTTTATTCTGACTTCATGCATAAACTGTATTAAATCAGGATGAGGCGGGGTTGATATAGGGTGCATAGGAATTGGCATTGAAGGTGTCTGATGTCCCATCTGAGCTGGTGTTGTATGTTGGGGCTTGTAGGTGATATGGGGTGAATGCATGTCCATTGTTTGCTCCATAAAGTACTTGTCGAAATGAGGAAATAACATTACTTGATAGCGGAGTATTATTTAAATTCTGTGTATACTGTGTACGATATTGATTTGGACATGCATGCATATGGGTTGAAGGCAAAGAGTACTGTTTTGAACCTGAGTCGTTCAGTTGTTCAGGTCAGCTATCTAATTTGGTTTGTTTGGAGAAGGAGTATCTGTTGTTTTTCGTTTATTATTATTCATACCCGATAAAATTCTTCATAATGTAGTTAGATCATCAGCTCGATTAATGTTCTCACAAAATAACTAATCATTGTGCTATAAAACCACTTATAACTTCATGATAATACTTTTAGTCTCTGCACAATTTTTCATGACTCCTATCCTTCCTCAATTTTCTCATCGATATTGATATATAACAGCGTGGACATGGACACAATTATTAAATGTTATCGTGTGTATCACTCAGTCTGGCTGTCGACAACAAAAACATTACGCAATTACAGTATGTCAGGGGCCTCTCAATAGGAATATACCTAATTACTATCTTTACACATGTTCATTCATAAAATAAAAGTTTTTGCATGAAAGTTTATAGGAATCTGTTTTTGATATATTTAGTTACTCACTACTCTTTTGCTAGAATGAGTATATTCAGAGGTGATATGACTAAGTAATCTAGAGAAAAAAACGTTGTTTTTTCTTGCACAAACGTTCTGTGGCTCCTTAAAAAAAAGTATATTTATTCGTACGAGTTAATGTAGAGTAAGAAATCTACGATCAACTTTCATACAAGATTATTTTTGTTGGTCATAAGAACCCCAGACCTTCATAAAAAATTATTGTAGTCCTTCGGGCTGCATGAAACAAATTTGAATTCCCGTCGTAGACTCCAACGATCACATTTTCGTGAACATCTAAACATCATTTTAACAAACAATAACTCGTGAAAATATCAAGAAGCATATAAATCCAGTCTTGTGTGCAAAAATTACGTTGGTTGGAGTCAGAGTAGCTTTTGTGGACACATTGACACATGTATTTAATTTAGATTTTGTTATGCCTGAACACGTATAACAAAACTTACGGGATCTATATTCTTTTACTACAAATTAAGCAGGTAATAATTTCAATGAATCTGCCAGGTCGTACTCAATTTTTTGTTGTTGTTATTTGAGGACGTGTATTTGAGACAATTCTGCATAAATGTTTATTTGTTATTTTATTCATGATGATTTCGAAAGCCTCTAACATAGCCACCCCTTCCTTATTTTATATTAATCAGGAATGGTCGCCCCCTTACAATTTGAAATTGTTCTCACTTATTTTTCGGTTTCTGTTTCAATATATGTCCATGAATTAAATGATATGTTCACAATACATCTGTTTTGGAATAATAAATCATGTGCACAAGACTAAACTGGTCAACTGTAACACGAGATAATGTACAGAATAGTATGTCAACATAACAGTTACTGTTTAACAGTAGCAGTGTAATAATAACCTTTAAACTGGGTGCACTCGTTTAATATCAAGTCTAGTATAAAAGGAATTGTGAACATATTAGATTTATGGATAGATGCTGTAACACAAATAAAAAAAGATAAGTACAATTCTAAATCAAATCGGTGTGATCCGTCCATTCGTTTTTCAAATCAACAGAACAGCTGCATTCAACAGGTCGGTCACATTTCCTTATACGGACATGTATTATTTAGAATACTTATGCCCCCGTCAATTATGTGTTAGTGTTTGTTTACAAATAAAGCATTTTTTTTTTTATTTTGGCGATTGACCTATCCACTGAATGATTTGCAATGGACTACTTGTCTATAACTGACACACCACTAAATTGTTCACTTATTGCCAGAAAAGAATTTTTCTTACTTTTTTCTCTCTGTTACTTTGTGATATCACCTCATAATACACCTTATCGCTATTTGTTCGCCATTACTGGATATCACACAGGTTCCCGTAAAATTATGACGTCATAAAACAAAATAGCTGACGCCACAATGAAAAAGTGATTGTTGTATGCGTCAAAAGTTCAAGCGGCAGGGTCAGCCGGGAATAGCGATAAGGTGTATATACTCATTCTTTCAATATTAACTTTTTGCTGTGAGCATATAAATATATTCAAAACAATTTCCTATAAACTTTCATGCAAAAAAAAATGTTTTATGGATGGACATGTGTAAAAAAAAAAGGAATTATGCATATCCCTATTGAGAGGCCCTGACATACTGTAATTGCGCGAAGTCTTTGTTGTCGACAGCCAGTGACCGACACGGTATAATTTTTAAAAATATCAGGTGTCCATGTGAATACTGTTATAAAATTCTTTCTGAACTGGCAATTTGAAAGAAAATTAGTTAATACTTGAGTGTTTTTGTTTTATCTATATCTGTATATTATTATTTTCTCACTTATTTTTGTAATATTCCGATGAGTAGCCAGTGCTTGGTTACTGAGGTCACGTGACAAGTCGAGCATGACCTTAACGATGCATTCTGATGTAAATCTTCAAGTTAAAAAAATACATGTTGTGATATTGTACAAAATATAAGGTTGTCCCTCTGACTGTGTTCGACTGTTTTAAGGTCCTTTTGTGGTTTGTATGTCTTGAAATGTTTTATAATTTAGGATTTTAAAAACTTTTGTTTCGTGTTCATCTGTTGGTTTATTTTCAAAAGAAACACATGTTATCTAATTTATTTTGTTTCACAACCGCTGAGTTAGTATCGTTGCTGATGGACTTTCAGTTCACAAATGTACATCCTCCGAGCAGCCAATGCCTTGGTACTGACATGATTGAAAACATCTATTTTGTCATGACTTTTAAGTTCTTGAAATTATATTGTTACCGTAAAATGTGTTGACTAATGGGTTTTATCTTTTTGCACGCTATATAATGTTTTTCGACTTATGAGTCGTGAGTCTCCTTTTGGTCATTTTTATATTTTGAGTTTTTCCGTTGATGGTCACGACATACAAACGTGTCATACTTCCAGAACTTTTAATTACACTTACCATCACTTTTACTTTCATTAAAATAAATCTACTAACACATTGTTTTTGATATTTTATTTTAACTTGTTTTACAATGGCTGTTATTTATTCATTTACATGACCATTATGCTTGTATTGATATTTAACAAAACACGTACAAACACGTGCATAATCACAGATACAACCAAAAACTAACAACTTTGAATCTTTCAAGATTATAATAAATTAAATGTTGTTATTCTATATTAATGCATAACTATATGATACAGGTTTCTTAAATATCTAAATATCAAATTATCTACTTTACATAGGCACCTCAGAATTATAACATAACATTTTGTGAAATTTATAACAAGAACGACATAGATTATTCTTTTTTTTTCAAAGATCGATCCTTTGAAAAAAGTGGAAGAAATTACGTTACGTGAATAGATCTGCCTCAAGGAAATGTTTTCCGTCCATATCACCTACGTTGTGGTGATGATCTTGAATACAAGTTTATAAAACAAAAGATTAACAAATGAGAGCATACTTCCAGCGGAAAGCTATGATAATGCGTCAACTTTGGTTACCATGTCGTCGATTGATTCCACAGCTTATGTGATGATTATTTGTCAAAAAATACGATGCTTATTCTATTGTGTTTCAACTCCGAGATTTGTGCCAAAAAGCAACAGTTTCACATTTGATTGCATAAAAGCAACAATTTCACATTTGATTTTATGTTTGGAATATAAAAAAAGAAGATGTGGTATGATTGACAATTAGACAACTCTCCACAAGAATCTTTGTTAACAGATTTATACACTTTTGTGCAACATGATTATGAGCAAGTGGTGGAGCACGAACGGCTCAACTCCAAGATCACTTCCTTTTACCCCTTATTTTGGTGCGGTTCCATTTCTAAATCTTTAGTTTTGTGTGTACTGTGTTTTTATCTTTGGTTATGGTGTTGTATAATATACGATTGAAGAGCCAGTACCCTTTTAGATGAATAAAAATAGTCATAAGGTGTAACAACTTCAAGTAACATAACATATAACTAAGCTTTCTAAAACGTAAACGGTTTGATAAACCATTGAGAACATTTATATCGGTAGAATGTCAAAAAAGCAAAGGAAGCATTTGACACTTTCTAGTATTCGCAGTATCGAATAAGACTCATATTCATGTATATGAACAGTTAACATGACTCAAAGAAATGTTCTGTTAAAGAGCAAAACATAAAAAAATGCTATAGAATCAAAGTCGATGCTTACAACTAACAAATGGTAACTTGATTTTTATAAATGATTTGAAAATTTGTGTCTCTCTTGAATTTTGGCGGCAATAAAATTAGCTACCAAGTTTTTGAGACTACAATCAAACTACTTTGGCACCAGAGACATGTCTCCCCAAAATACAAAGATGAACGTGTAACAGCTTATAGTTTTCAGCTATATCACAGATAAAAATATCGTGTATGCACCTGAAAAGAAAAAAAAATTTAATAATAAGAAGTGCATTAAACGCCAATGCAACAGCAACAATGCAACGCACTATCACAAAACGACATTTAGAGGTCAAGATTACCTTTTTCGTTCTCCAGTACAAAATAATATCTCCTTTTAGAGGGCTGCAAAAGTTGTTTTTCTTCCAAAAGTACTATCTGTGTAAAAAGTGTTTTTTATTCTTGTTTTAAAAAAAACCCTAATACAGAGTTGAAGTTAATGATAGTTAACGAAAATATTTTGGAAATAAAAAATGTAAGTAAATACCTACGTCACAACGTTGTTAATTTTAAAATTACAACAAAAAACGGCTATACCCATTTCTATGTAAATCGTTCTTGGTGCAAAAGTTTGTCATAACAAAATATATATCTATTTGCAATATCCATATATCATGTATATCAATATGGTGACAATGCTCTTGTTTTCAGATCTGCCGTGTAGTCACCTCCTGTTATATACTTTGATTTTTGATTTAACGCACTAAGCATGGAATTTTATGTCGAAGTCTAGTACATGTACGTTTTGGTTGCTCCCTCATTTACTTTCCCTTTTCAATCATACAACATCTACACAAACATACTAAAAAATACGAATCTATGAAGCAGTGTTTTGTTTTGTCGATCTTCAATTCAATCATTTGCAATTTGAATTCGTTGAATTATTTTCTACCAAATTATAAAATATTGACTGGCGTCCTTTTTTGCGTTCTCTTTGCAACACTAAATCATCGGGAAAAAAACATTTCAAATAGTACAAAGAACATCAGTGGTCGATTGGGACACGAAGATGTACAATACATTTCAGTTAGTCGGTACTAAAATGACGACTTGAGACTTGCTATAACCATAGCAAAATGGCATGATGCATTCGACCATCTGAGATTTATTGGTGATTTCCTGACCGATCCCGTCTCCATCAACAAAACAAAAATATACTGCCAAGGATTTTCGGAGAGCTTTTAATATAGGCAACAGTAGTTTACCGATGTTAAAATCTCATTAATCGATTGAGAAGACAACTCAAGGTAACAAACATTAACTGAGGAAATTGAATAAACTCCAAAAGGAGCGACACCGGTAGCGTTGACAGGGTAAGGGCATACGATACAGTTTTGAACCTGTATTTACAAGTTGATGAAAATTTGCATATAGGCTATTTTTTACCTCATTAAATCAAATATGTAATAAAAAATATACCTTCATGTGCTACTTTTTGAGTAAAATGAGGTCGAAATTTTGTATATTTGCTCAAAATTCAGATTTGTGTCCGTATTTTCTTTTTCCAAAGAAAGACATAACTTTTTTGTTTTAAAAGATAACACAAAATGTTTTTTTGTAAATAATCGGTAATTTTTGTATTTTATAAGTATCATTAAAAATTATGCAATTTTTATTCCGAAATATCTCTATATTTATCAAACGTGCATGAATAGAGGAAAAAACGTAATTTTTTGCTGCATGTTTATCAAAATTAAAAAAATTGCGCTATTTACAGTTTTATAAAATTTGGGTCACATAATTTCCTTGCAAAATGAAACAAATTGCTGTTTTAAAAAATAGGGGTCCATGCACTCGTTTTCAAATTAAATCAGTTTGAATGATAAAAATCAGTCGAAAAATGCATCTTTTCCCGATATGTCAGAGTTTGACGTCGCGAAAATAACATTTTACGTTAGCAACGTCATTACCTTCCCTGTAACTGTATCGTATGCCCTTAAGCGAGATCTACTTATAGATAAGTTTTTGATCGTATATTTAGCATTTCTGCATATGCTTACCATAACTGATGCTTAGTCGAAAGACTGATATCTCCAGTATGTGTTCATACTCCTAAAACGAGAACAGTATTAATCAATTAGTACATTTTGTTATGCTATTATTTTATATTAAAAAATATTACTTAGATGATTATGTTATTACAGTAACAATTATAAAAAAGCAAAGGCAATTAGGTGGTACAATGTACAATAGTTTTGTTGTTCTTTTTATTGTCACGTTTTAATGAATTTGACAAACAATGTATATTTTGGTTTTCCTTGAATAAAATTTCACAATTTTCTTTCTTTTTTTTTTGTATAACATTTCAAATGTAATCTTCCTTTGAATAAGGTGTTGATAATTCACTGGGAAATCCAACTTACACCACAACGAAACTTACTAATGTGGAAATAGGTTGGTTTGATTTTCTGTTGGGATTTTAACCAACGAAAGATGAATTTGAAATAAAGGATACCACATATATAGTTACGTTTGCTTCATATCTGGACTCTCATGTAGAATTGACAATAAGAGTTCGATGAAAACTAAAATTTACAACACAGATTATTTTAATTTTCTATTGAAATTTTCTGTGTATGGGCTTGCATGTCCTATTATATTTTTTTAATAGGGTGTTAACCTCTAACAAGGCTTTTGCACATAGGCTTCCAAATTGCAAAGTCATATTATACCTTGGAATGTTTTCGGACGCCATAATGATCTGATTGACCATTTTGGAACATTCGTGTCACAGATAACCACGGATATACTGGACGTAAAAACACTCCCGTTTTCTTTTTTTTTATTGTGATATTATCGAATGCAATTTTTCATTTTTAATGCAATGAGGAGGATAAGTGCCACTACTAAAGAAGTAATAGCTAACCCTAAAAGAGCACCTGAGTACACCACAGAATATACAAGGGTCTAGGTTAAAAACTGTAGGAGGATTTGATTTAACAAAAGCGGTACTGTCTTTGGAACAATTTGCTGAACAATGTTTTTAAGCCTAAAAAATAAAACATTTGTAGTTCTATTTGTAAATTGTAATCGAAAATCAGAATCATGTCATATTTCAGAAGTTAGCATTTGTTTTACTTCCTATGCAGTGTGATCGTCATAAAATGCACACACAAAAGGTGACCATTCATTGCATTGTGTCTTATTCCCACAGACAGAAAACATAGTTTTTCTAAAGGATATACAAAATAAAGTATTCGATTGATCCGATGTTAATGACAGTGATTTGAGAGTATATGTTACCCAACTATTTCAAAAACTATTTCCGAATATAAATGTCGACAACTTCAAAGCGTTAAATACTCTTGTTAAATAGTTCTATTAAACGTAAAATGTGTTTAGGCTGTACATAAAAAATATAAAAAATAACATCATATGATTATGGGTGTAGTATCGTTTATAACTTTTCATATATCTCAAAACAAAAACAATTTTATGCTACATCAATACTATTATTATTTTTAATGTAATTCAATTGTTCTCTAAATTAAATGTGTGGGTACTTTCTTATTGGTATATTTCAGTTCTTTTTAGAAAAATAAAATTGACAAAGGTTGCCTATAATTGCTTACATGCACTTAATATAAACTGTGGTTGATAGTTGTCTCATTGACAATCAACCCACATCTACTTTTCTTTAAACTGTTTTTATATCATTTACACGTATTTGCAATATCAACTGTTTTATCACCAAATAAACTTTTGCATTTTGGCTTAATTAAAATATATGCCTTTTGGTTTAATTAATATATATGCATTTTGGCGTAATTAAAATATATCGTCGCTGGGCTTCCAAAATGTTGTAAATTACAAATTTTTCAAGAAAAAAATATCTCACAAACAGGCTTTGAAAATTTTGACAAAATGCATGCTTCCAAAATGTTGTATGTGAACTTATACATATTTGCAAATAGCAGTGAAATAAAAACTTTGACATTTCTGGATTATCCGAGAACTTAAATTATTTTCACAGAAATAAAGAAATATACAATTATTTCATTCCTAAAGCAACTATACAACGATTTTCAAGTTTTCATACAACCTTTTGGAAGCAAACTTTACAAACAACTGACATTGGCGATTTTATAACATGTCTTATTTTAAACGTTTTGATTGGTCTAACCCGCCCAGACTATTGGTGTCAAAAAGTATTTTTAGCCAAAAAAGTCATATACGACATTTTGGAAGCCCAGCGACGATATGCATTCTGGCTTTATTAAAATATATGCATTTGATCTCAGTTACATATACATGCAAACATTCAAAACATGAATATACTAATTTCACTAATCATGTTGACAAGGATTATTACAAAGTTATGTATGGCATGCTGTTGTTCGTGTTATCATCCTTTCAACAAGTATTCTAGTCTAAAAGAAATCAATTGCGTATATATTAAATATATATGAAAACAATACTGGATACAAAACGTCCTACAAATTTCATGCTTAACAAACTACTAAATAAAATGTCATCAAGATTCTATATTCATATCATTCAAGAAAAAAGACTGAAAGATTTCGAAATCTTTAAAATAGAATTTCATACGGCTTTAAAGAAAAGAAATTGATTCACAAATAATTCATAATATATGATTCAAGCAGAAAGATGAAAAAATCTTTAAATAATAGAAATTATAGAGAACGGCAAACCAAAACAACAGTCATTTAACAATAACCTTTCATCAGTTTTTTTCTTGAAAGTAAGCCGACGGGAAATGCGAGTAGAACGAATTCTCTGGATGAAATGGCGTGCTAAGAACATGACGTGCGACACACCACTGAAACAATGGGTTACGTTACCAGGATGTGACGTAGTAAGTGCCGCAGTAAGTGGCATGTCATTTGAGTCGTGTCGTAGAAGAGGTGAAGAATGTGCAGAAGATACGTCTGTGGAGTCAGAGGCAGAAAGACCTATAGAGAGGAAGTAAATGTATGCTTTGTACAGTTTGTACATTAAGCCTAATTCGCCGTTTCAGAATCTAATGCATTCATGAAAAATTTCAAAATCGTACACCAAAGCGTCGTGATTGGTTAAAAAGTCATAAACAATTAAAATTCAACCAAATCCATGGCGTTATTTTGGGGCCAGAATAATGAAAGCTACCAATAGTCCTTTAGATTCTGAAACGGTCAATTGTACATTAAGTAACAGATTAAATGCAGTGCACAGTTTCAGTTATAAAGCTAACATATAATATCATATATTAGTAATGTGTAGAATTGTGGATAAAACAATGAAGTTAACTTATGTATACTACTGAATGTACAATTTGGAATTTTCATAATTTGGTAAAACAAACATTCTTAGTTTTCATTAAATAATGTTAATTACAATAATTAAGATTTGGGAGGTTTAGCTAGCTATAAAACAAGGTTTAAGCTACCATTTCCTACATAGGATAATGTCCTTACAAAGTCAAATATATGACAGTTGTTGTCCATTCGTTTGAGTTTTTGATTTTGCCAATTGATTAGGGACTTTCCGTTTTGAATTTTTCTAGGAGTTCGTTTATTTGCGATTTAACTTTTGTATACTACTGAATGTACAATTTGGAATTTTCATAATTTGGTAAAACAAACATTCTTAGTTTTCATTAAATAATGTTAATTACAATAATTTAGAGTGAGAGGTTTAGCTAGCTATAAAACAAGGTTTAAGCTACCATTTCCTACATAGGATAATGTCCTTACAAAGTCAAATATATGACAGTTGTTGTCCATTCGTTTGAGTTTTTGATTTTGCCAATTGATTAGGGACTTTTCGTTTTGAATTTTTCTAGGAGTTCGTTTATTTGCGATTTAACTTTTTTTTAAAGGCCATGACAAATAATTTCAAAGTTCTTAGATACCGTCTTAATATCAAATTAAAATCAGCTCTGTGTTTTATGTGTCCTTTTATTTCTATTTGCAAAAGAAAAATACTTTCAAAATTGTAATAAATCCTGCTAATTGATATTTGACAGAACAATCAAAGAACGACAAATCCAACAGAATTTTAATTACTAATTTTCATTGCGCGATTTGATGTAGTTTGCAACTCTCTAGGGATTAATTTGCCTTTGTTGGTCGTCAAATACATTTTACTGATACGCATAAAAGGGATAATGACAGCCTTCAAACTTCAGATATACAAAACAAAATATATTAAACAACGATCGTGGTAGAAAAATTAAATCCAAATTTTTAACATATTCTAAAAAGTATCTAACATCAACGTTTTGTTTATAAATTCTACTGTTTGTCTTTTGTGTCTTGTTCTTTTTGTTTGTTGTGTTAAATGTCCGTCTTTGACTAATACGATTGTTTCGCTCTATTCATTATCTCCTTAGTCTTCAGCAATAAAATTATATAGTGGAATAAAAATACCAGGCGAAGTTATCATTGACCCCCTCATTCATCAATTATAAAAAAAAATCAGTATCAGTTGGGAACCTGAAAAATATTTTACATGACCTAAAGATTGCGAGATGATTTTTAACGTAGCATGAAGTATTACATAAGCTAAGCATTAAGCCAAGGGATGTAAGCATGTAAGCAGCTTGTGCACTATATACATACGATCCGTATCAGTCAGTGTCCCTAACGAACGTCGACGTCGCCCCATTCCTTCACTCTTGCTTGTCGGCAGCTAGAAAAACAATTTACTGATTATTTTAGTACTAGTACAGTATTTTACGGGGTACCATGTCTTCATCATTTTTTTTTTTTTGTCATCATAATTTGCCGTTTCTCATTCCATTTCCATGAGAAAAGTTTAAATTGTTTTACAAATATATTTTAACCCTGCCGCATTTTTGCGCCTGTCTAAGTCAGGAGCCTCTGGTCTTTGTTAGTCTTGTATTATTTTAATTTTAGTTTCTTGTGTACAATTTGGAAATTAGTATAGCGTTCATTATCACTGAACTAGTATATATTTGTTTAGGGGCCAGCTGAAGGACGCCTCCGGGTGCGGGAATTTCTCGCTACATTGAAGACCTGTTGGTGACCTTCTGCTGTTGTTTTTTTTCTATGGTCGGGTTGTTGTCTCTTTGGCACATTCCCCATTTCCATTCTCAATTTTATTTGTATCATTAAATTAGAATTTTGAATTTTAAGTTAATTTGGTTGCATAAGTGCAAATCGAATGTGAATTACATTCATTTTGTTATGTTCTGTCACAAATAAAGATTTGAATTGAATTGAATTGAAATTAACTATCTAATTCTAAGAAAATAATGGAATCTTTTTTATCATATTTAATTACTTGTACAAATCACGAAGTAAAAATTTGAAAAGATCCGTATTATTGTAAATTTGATAGTCCAAATTTATACATTGGTAAACCTCCTTACCTTCTGACGATTTGGTTTGGGTGATCCCTGAGAATTACAGTACAGGTTGGGTGATGGACACAGTTTCATGTCTGATGCACCACGTATGTCAGCTGGTAAAAGTGTAGGCTTAGGTAATTCCACACCTGTTGTGACGTCATGTTCTCGTAAAAGATACCAATGTGCCATATTATCCATCACACCATTGACTAAAATAGAAGGAAATTTAACTATGTTCTTAATCACTTGTTTGAAGTTCTTGTATAATCCTGGTACCTTTGACAACTATTAACACCACTGGGTTGGTGCCACTGTTGGTGGACGTTTCGTCCCCGAGGGTATCACCTGCCCAGTAGTCAGCACTTCAGTGTTGACATGAATATCAATTATATGGTCATTTTAATAAATTTCCTGTTGACAAAACTTTAAATTTTTCAAAAACTAAGGATTTTCTTATCCCAGGAATAGATTAACCTTAGCCATATTTGGCAAAACTTTTTTGGAATTTTGGGTCATCAATCCTCTTCAAATTTGTACTTGTTTGACTTTATAACTGTTTTGATCTGAGCGTCACTGATGAGTCTTGTGTGGAGGAAACACGCGTCTGTCGTATTAAATCATAATACTGGTACCTATTGACAATATTTTATTTAGAATCTAAAGAACTCATGTGTAAATGTAACAGAAAATATGATTTTATAATTGTGTTTCTCAATCTTGTTCCTTCAAGCATTGTTTTAATTTAACACATTGATACTTTTTAAACGTACTTTGTTAAATAAAACTGAAATGAAATAAATCAACATTTGTCCGACTTATGAATTATTACTTTTAAACACAATAATTACAAGAAATTGTTTCAAATGTGTAAAAAAAAGTCAGATGATAATTACAACACATACCTGACAAGTCAATGATGACTTCTCCAAGGAAATCATTCGTTTTAAATCTGTCATAATCCCAGACTGTTATTTCTAACATTTTATTCTGAAGTTCCTCACGATGTAAATCTTGAAACATAACTGTTTGATGCCATTGAGGATTCAAAGTTCGTGATATATGTTTCGATCTTCTCTTATTTTCAAGGCTACAAAATGTAAAGTAAACTTTTATCAGTGGTATTTGTAAAAACAAAAATATATCTAAAAAATAGTTATTCAGATATATCTTTTTTTTTCATAAAAATAAATCTAGGTGGATTCGATTATCTGTGAAAGATATACATGGAAAGTTCTTGACACATGCACATAATAGTGAATATATACGTGTAATATGTAAAAGAGACAACAAGAACATAAAATAGCATGAGGCCACCAATGAGTCTTCAAAGCAGTAGAAACATATCTACGAGTTGTATGGTAAATGAATGAAGAATTTGCATGATATAATACTTATACGGACTTATACGGTTTTCTCAGTTGAAACTAACTCCACATGGAGCAATTATCCCTTTTTCCAAATTCTCGCGACTGTCATCAAAAAATTTAAAAAAAAAACAAGAATGTGTCCCCAGTACATGGATGCCCATCCGCACTACCATTTTCTATGTTCAGTGGACCCAAAAAATGAGGGGAAATCTCTAACTTGGCATTAAAATTAGAAAGAGTACATCATAGGGAACATGTGTACTTAGTTTCAAGTTGATCGGACTTCCACTTCATCAAAAACTACTTCCACCAAAAACTTCAACCAAAACTTTAACCTGAAGCGGGACAGACGGACGGACGAACGAACGGACGCTCAGACCAGAAAACATAATGCCCATAAATTGGGCATAAACACTTTACTCACCACCTTCCTGGAAGTAAGTATATCTTGACAAAAGGGTCAGATAACCCATTTATATCTTTTGGCATCAGGTTTCTGGCTTGTATCAGGTGAACATTTAAAGTGTTGTCATAATCATCATGACTCAGTTGTAACTGAAATTTAAATAATTAATATGGCATACTGAAATCAATTTTATAAGATAAATATATGGATATTAATTACAAGTAGTAGAAGTGAAAAACTAAACAATCACATGTTTTTTTAACAAATTAGAAAAAGTTAAATTTAAAAAAAAATCATATTCGGTGTTAAGCTGTCAACACAGTAACACGTTTCTTGAATGACTGTATTTATATAATCCATACCTGTATTTCTCCCATGGTTCCACACACATTTTGAATACCCTGGAAATGAATAGGGATGGCAATAAACAATTAATAAATTCAAGAACTGGAACAAATGAAACAAAATGTGTTTATCAATAATGTAATCTCATTTGTTTTATCAATGGAAACAAACGCATATTCCTATAAACACCTGTTGTGCTAATCAACATTTTATATTTGAGCTTATTTACCTTAAATATTTTGGATTCGAGCGTCACTGATGAGTCTTTTGTAGACGAAACGCGCATCTGGCGTATATTTAAAATTTAGTCCTGGTATCTATGATAAGTTTATTTATTATATTACAAACTTCTGCCCATATTCATAATTTCGAAAAGGTTGACCATTTTAAGTGATTATAAAAACAACAATTTCCAGAATTTTTCAATATTGACTATATGATAGCTGACATTTAATGATACATCGAACCACATTGCCGTTGTTTTCTGGATTGATTGTTTGATTTAAGTAGCTGGTAGATAACTGATCTGGTTTAAACAGCTCGTCAATAATCGAGACGATGGAAATTATTTTAAAAAACACATGATATTCTGTTTTTTTTATTTGTATACAATTTTTATAATAACATTTGTTTTTAATATTGTCTTTTCATTTTCCTTTGGAAACTTATATCTGAAACAAAATTAACAACTACCATCAAATTAAAAGGACTAATATAAGTAATCCCTGATGTCAATAAGCTTCACAAGAAAAGGAAATCTTTCGATGTTTCCCTTACTTTCATTTGTCCATTGTTTCATCCTTAATGTCACGATAAATTTTGACAGCAAACAATATTTATTACAAAACACAACTTATGTTATCTTCTTCTTTTTTAAATGTAGAACATGAATAAAATGATATCGGCAAAGGGAAATGCTTTGGTGAAAACTGGTTTTACATTGCCGGTTGGTGAAACGTCCCCAAGGGTATCATCAGCAAAACAGTCTGACATGAAATATATTTAACATGGTATTTTTTTGTATATGTTCTGTTATACATCTTTAAATCATTCGAAGCAGTTCGGTTTTTTTTTTCCAGGTAAATGCAGATAGTCTTGGTCTTATTTTGTTAACCTGCTCGATTTTTTTTGGGGTAAAAATTCAGTTGAACTTGAAGTTCGTGTCTGATTTAATCTTCCATGTTTTGTTAATAGTTGCTTTGTATGTCCATCTTTTTTGGGAGGATCTGGTTCTTTAAGGTTAATGCAGTTTCTCTACTTTACGGTATTATTGAATACTTTTGTTTTTCCTTTTATGTATTATATAGGTATACATGCCTTTTCTACATTTAAATTTGCCTTTGCATGTTTCAATTCTTTCATTTCTTTCTTAATTTCCCTCAACTCCTTTGATCTATTTCTATCAGATGAAGTAGATGTTTGTGATGAATTGGAAGGGGACGAAAGGCTTGGTGTGACGTATTCGTCATGTTGAGATGATGACTGAGATTCTGGTTGAGATCCAGCTAAAGAATCACCCTCTCTTATACCTTCTAGCTGTGCTGCCAACTGTTTCGGATCAACTCCTTGGTTTGACTTCAGACATTTTTCTGATACAAAATCAAATAATAAAATATATAGTTTGGTCATTTTGGAACTTTTTACCATTAAAAACATATTCTTCAATTTAAAGGTTACACACCTTTTTGTCATATTGATGTAGTTAAAGACAAAAAAAAACATATATTACTTTTTATCAATTTGAAGATATCTGGCTTAAAGCAAACGTATTGTTGTCTTTATAATTGGAAAGAACTTTAAATCTTTCTGAAGTACAAACTTCAAGTGGTATTGCAAATAAATATTACAAACGTTAATTTACCGTAAACTTCATCTGCGACGTATTCCATGTTGTCATATGCTGCATTACGACCCCCTTTAGTTGTATCAATAGACTTGGCATGATGAGCAGATCTGAATAATAGATTACAACAATTTTATTCAATTTCACATTTTCAAGTTGTTGAAAATGTTACATATGCAGTAATACTTTCATAAATTGACAACCAATCATATCAAACATCGTATATCTTTTTGGACAAATAATTGCGACGGTCTAAGTATGCTTAAATTGTGTTTCAATAAAAGATCTATCTAACAAAACAATAAAGTTAAGGTCAGTATTATATAATTGCCTTTATAACATATCAAACACAATGCCGCCCATACCATATTTTTCTGTTACATACATTTCTACATTTCCTGATCATACATTGTGTACTAGCAAAAAAACTACTTTAAAGGTTGAATATTAGTATCAAATTATGTAGATTTCTGTATATTATGTTTACAAATCTAAATGCATTATCAAATGTCCTCTAAAATGAAATACTCACGGTTTAACAACAAGTTCTATCTCTACATTTGGAACATTGATAATTCTCTGCACGTCCTCATATGTCTTGTTGGATAATTCAATACCATTCCATTCAAGAATTTGATCACCTAATATAAAAAAGATCAAGCAAACATCTGTCAGAAAAAAAAGTTATTTGAAATAAGATTAATATACATGTACTAAATAAATCATTCCATCAAATATAACACCACTTTCCTACTGAAATGACAGTAGTTTGATTATTAGAAACATGGTGTATCGAAGAATATTTTTCCTCAAGTAAAACATCGATGAGTATAATCATAGCCTAGGCAAATTTGAATTATTTTATGTTGGTTTGCAAATAGTTATCAAAAGTACCAGGATTATAATTTAATACGCCAGACGCGCGTTTCGTCTACAGAAGACTCATCAGTGACGCTCAGATCAAAACAGTTAAAAGGCCAAACAAATACAAAGTTGAAGAGCATTGAGGACCCAAATTTCCAAAAAGTTGTGCCAAATACGGCTAAGATAATCTACTCCTGGGGTAAGAACATCCTTAGTTTTTTCGAAAAATTCAAAGTTTTGTAAACGGGAAATTTATAAAAATGACCATATAATTGATATTCATGTCAACACCGAAGTGCTGACTACTGGGCTGGTGATACCCTCGGGGACGAAACGTCCACCAGCAGTGGCATCGACCCAGTGGTGTAAAACCAGGATTGCAAAACTAGTTTCTGTTCATTATGCGTGGTTAAAACTAATGAAACGACGTTATCAAATATTTACAGCGTGAAAATATTTCTTTGTTAAAAATAATTAATGTGTTGACTTTTTTTGTTTTCTGTGTTCTTAGCCTTTCATTCGTGGGTCCTGTTCAATTTTGTGTTTAACTGATTAGCAAAAAATATATTATAAATTTGGCTAATTTTACAATTTGAAATGATACATGTCGAGATAAGTAAAATTGTTACCTTCTTTAAGTTCTCCATGCAGTTGGTCAGCTACCCCTCCTGGAAATATTGCAGTAACAAAAGCACCAGATTCAGTTGTTCCTTTAACTGTTTTGCCTCCCACTATTTTCATTCCTATACCATTACCAGCTTTAAAAGAAAAAAAAGATGAAATTGATAATACTTTTGTTCATCAAATGTTGTGCTTTCTTGTATACAGAAGACTACTTTGATAATATTTGAATCAAACACGTGTCCATATACCAAGAGTCGTCATTTCTGTGGTTTGAGTCACACTTATTTGACACATTTTTCTCTATTCTTGATATTTTAGAAACCCATTTTTTTTATTCTTTTAAATCCTATTTTTCTATTCTTTGTGATCGAATCCCATCCAATTTCTCATATATATTAAACAGTTCGTATAAAAAAAGATATTTTTTTATTTACAAAAATAATCAGTTGAACACTAGTATGCCTCATTGTTCAATATAGTGTTGTCCGTCCTTAACGCTAAAATTCAAAATAAAATGAATAGAGGCAATGATAAAGGTTTTGATGATTGGAATACCTTTAATTGATTTATCCTTAGGATCACGAGTCAGCAGTATCCTTTTTATTCCAAAATCATACTTTTTCCTCGGTGCTGGAGCAGGCTGCAAAATATGTTAAACATTTGATTAAAATATAAGGCGTACTAATTCTTTGTAATCTGGAGGTCAATATTTAATTTAACGTCTTCACGTCATGAAACTTTTCATCACGGCAATCAGGTTCTGCCCGTTATATATTAGTTTGTTAATTTTTTTCCAGCAGACCGCGCATTTATTTTTGGTGCATAGGTATATTTTTTAAATTCAATAAATTAAAATACTACAAGGCATTTAAACGGCTTCGTCTTAACCTTAAAAATAAATCTCTAGATAGAATATTTATACAAAATTGGATGAGGAAAAGATTACACCATAAATTTTTAAAAACGTTTCGGTCTCCTAATTAGACAGTGGCTTCCTGCACATCTATCATTAAATTAAGGTAATGAATAACTGCATTTGTTAACAGGTCATAAATTTGTGATTCACTTTCCCGATGAGCTTAACCAATTATGGATCGATTGACCGGGCAGGCAATATACTCGTCACATAGAGACTTTTGAAACTGTTATCTTATAAATACATTAATACATTGTAATATGTTGTACATGAGTCACGATTAGATAAATACGTTGATCCTATGAATTAGATCTTTAAAAAATCATTCATTGGCATACGGTCAGGTATAAACGTACACACTGAGACCACTACTTACACTATTCCTAGAATAGATATATTTCAATACGAAGCTTTTAATAATCATGTTAGTGTCAAACCGTTACCTGTTTCTTTCTGTCTTTTTGTTTTAATATTGTAACACCACCTTCCAGCTTGTGTTTCATTAAAGGTTCATCAGCATCAACACTGTTGTCGCTTTCAACACGGTGCATACCGTTTAACAGATCTGAGAAATAACAAATAGCAATAGAGCTACATAGCTAGCTATTCATGATGTATCTTATATTAGTATAACCGACATCTCTAATGCACAATAGGTTTGCTTTCTTTAAAAAAAGGTATTACAATTACTAAACTAATTTCTTCTCAAATTTCATCCAAATAATTATTTTCAGTTATTATTTTTTAATCATTAAAAAAACATCGAGCAATTAATTGTCAAGTGTTTGCTTCTAGCAATATCTTACCATCACTAGTGAGGTTATACTCAGCTGAAACAGGTCGACTGCCAGTACCTATTTCATGAATTATTTTCCGTGAACGTGCCTTGACGTCGTCAAGAAGAGGCATTGCAGGTGTAGAATCACTAGGCGGACTCGCTTCAGTATCGGAAAAAGCACCACCTGTAGCAGAGGCATATTCTACTTGTTTCGTATGCAGTTCAGGTAAAGTAACACTACTGTGCATACTAAGGTCATTCCCATGATGAGGTCTTAAATAAAAATCTACTTTTTGTTTTCCCGGCCTTACTTCTTTTTTATCTTCAGCATTTCCTTGATATATATACGGACTTGAATGTGCACTAAGATCTGGTCCTCGACTTCGCTTGGTCCGTTCTTGTTTGTGAGCAAGATATTCTGATGAACTATAACTGGTTTCTGTTTCCCAGCGTCCCTGTTGAGAATCTTTATCTTCATCTGAATCATCATCATCCAAAGGTTTTATTATACCCGTAGGGATTGGTCGCATAATTGCATACATATTTGTAGACTTTTTGGGAATATCGTCATAGCTATGAGCCATTACTTGACCACTACGAGTCAACTGAAAAAGTTCATTTTGAAGCTTACTAGTCTCTTCTAATTGCCTTTTGCGTCGTTCAATTTCGTTTTGAAGTTGTTGTTTTCTTTGTTCTCTAGCTTTTCTTTCTTCATCATCGGATAAGTCTAAAAGAGCAGGTTTGTTCTGAATAAGTTCTGGAATGTGAGTTTCGGAATGACTTTTTGGTTTCATATCTGGTCGTAACACTTTTGAATAAACATCCCGTCCCTGATATTTTGTACTTTCTTTAGATTGCACAAACGTCTTTGTATGTGTAGGAATTTTTTGTTGTTTAGCAACCAATATTGGTTCCGATCGCGTGCTATCCGTATCACTCAATCCAGAAAGGCTACTGTCGTCTGCTACAAGTCTTAATAGAGATGCCTCTTTGTGATCTTTACCTTTGATTTGCATATCTCCCTCAATATCTTTGTCCTCTTTTATGGGTGAAAATTTCGAAATCATTGGATCAGATGATTGCCGTTTATGTCTAGATTTACGTGGTGCTACTTGCGGTGACGTAGGAACACGTTTTTTACCGTTTTGATTTGTTGGTTGCTTACTTGTTTTTGGTGAAAGAGTTCTTTTTGCTTGTAGTTTAGCATATTCCCTGCTAAGTTTTAACTCGCCTATCTGCATTTGTAACGCACGTATCTCCTCAAGTTCTTCGATTCTAGTACGTCTTCCCTCCGTTACACGTCTCAGTTCATCTTGCAATCTTTTTTTCAGCGATTTCATAGCTTGTGTAATTGGAGCTCCATAAATGTTTATCATTGAATCGATAATTGCATCTGTTTCGTCTTTATCCTTCAAATATTGGTCAATATTTCTCTCGACATTTGTAACTTTCTCGCCAGCACAGGCAATAGCTGGAATATTCGCTTTAATATCCTCATTATACAATTCTTTGATATTTTTATCACTGTATGATACCTCAGAAGGAAGATAATTTCCGTTCCATTTGTCAAGAGTAGGTTTGTCTAGATTATTCATATTCTTACGATGTCTAGTAAACATGGCAACTTCAATGTCGTCTTCATTCATAGATTCATCGCTGGTTGAAGAGGGGGTTGCATAACCTCTAGGTTTTCTTTTGTGATCTTGTTTTAAATGCTGCTTTTTATGAACATTATTTTGGGCTTTCGTCCTGCCAGGTATTTCCTCTGTTAAAGGAATAGGCGGTAGCTTTCGTCTTCCTTTTTTCTGATCCGTGGCTGAGATCTGTAAGATGATTAAAAAATGTTAATATTATTTTTACGCAATTAATTCAAGAATTACAGACCAAAGCTTCTTTGATACAAAATTTGTTATAGTGTATCTTCGATATATAAACAAAGCTATGCTTAATATCAGTCTATTTACTATACCAATGAAAAGCAATTTTGGTCAAACATGTCGAAAGGAAACCACTTTATGTTTTTTAAAATTATGAATTTTTCATTCCATCATTACATATTGTTTTCAAGGCATTTCTTCTCCGTATAGATGTTATAATTACATGTCCTGCCTTTTCAATCTTTGGGCGGCATATCGATCATTAGAAAACACATAGAATACTTAGAAGATAACTGTATGAAGGATTTGAAGCTATTTGATGGTCTCAAATTAATCTAATTGGCATCAGTAAACGGGTATTTGAAACCATCAAATCACCAATTGATGCCGTCGGAGCTTACAAAACAATATTGTTATCTCCATTCAAATAAAATTGACAGAAAATAACGTCAAATCTTAAATCTGGTATACGTCGTCTGCGCTTGCACGTACGTTTTCCTAGATTCAATTGCGAATTGAGGCTTTGACAATTGGTGACGTTATACAATCAAAATAAACGTTACAAACGACTTTGCATTAGAATTTGCTCATTTCGCGTTCAAAATTGTTTTACTTTAAGGTCCAGTACATTGTCTTGTGCAGTCAGAACGCGTGTCATGTGGAGCAAATCATAAGCTTGGTGACTAAGATAAAATGTTATAGAATGTAAAAAAAGCTAGCCTCCATAAAGGTAATACTCCTTTTGTCAGAAGTTCAGAATTTCGATAATTTATGTTAACAAAAACTTCTGTTCAGAGGGGAAAATGAGAAATAATAGTCAACAAATCACGCACTAAACAAAACCTGGGATTAATTTAAATGAATAAGTCAGCAGCCCTCGTCTATTTCGCCATGAAAATATGATTTGTTGTTTTTCGTAATAAGAAATAAACGGAAAATTAAGGATGGGTTTGTGTATACGCTAACAAGAATGTTGGATCTAACTTTTTCGATTAACCGATTTCCACAAATATACATCAAACTCAATTAAATCAATAATATCTCTCAATAATGCAAATAATGTACTGTGCAGTCTCATGACTTCTTTGTACTAGAGACGATACATGATTAAAACATAACAAGATACAGCTTAGTATTGTATTAACATTAATTAGCCATGAAAATTGAAACGACAACAAAATTAAATTAAAAAAAAGTCTACACAAGGTACACGAATGCAAAATTATACATCAAAGGTAGAAATACATTTATATTTTGTCCTTTTTGTCCTTTTTTAGAACTAAAAACTCAACTGTAATGAAAAATTAAACTAAATTTTATTGATAGTATACTGTAAAATTCAGCATGGGATTGGGAATGTGTCAAAGGGACAACAAACCGACCAAATAGCAGAAAGCAACAGAAAACCACTAATGGTTCTTTTAAATATTGACCATCTAGGAACGTTTTTGTTCCAAAAAAATACTGATTGGCTGAATAAAATCAAAAACATATGCATCCCTACATAACATGTAAGTACTTACATTAACAGATTCAATGTGAAGTTTTATAAAATAATACAAATGAATATGAATTATCTGATCATTTACGCAATTTTTAATTATAAAATTGAGTAAATAAATGGTATGAATAATTCATCGTATAACTTCATTTCAGTAGTAAAAACACCATATCATAAAAATGTAAGCGTGAGGTTTACCAGTAAAAGTCAGTTATGGATTTAAAAGGGGAGAAATATACCAAAGGGACATTCAAAATCATGAGTCGAAAATAAAGTGATTACGCAATGAGATTCGAATAATTTTCGTATTACCTGTTCAAATGTTTTGACCTTATCTTTGACCTTTGTGTGTGAAACTTCTTTATGCCATTCTTTGACAGATGTGGGTGTGATTTTATTAATGATAAAATTATCATCATCAAAATCAGTTCCTGGTGATGAAGGTGAATGTGGTTTAGGTGGAGAAGAATCGGAGTCAGGAGGTGTAACGGGAGATGGATACATGTATAAATCCCTATCTGGAGAAGACGATGGTGATACCGACGTACTGTCGGAATAATCGCGCTTCAATGATGACCTAGATTCTGGACTCGGTGGTGAATCTAAAACTCTATATGAGGGGGACACATTACACTCCTCAGCTTCAATATGCTGAATTAGTAATGGATTAGGTTTGGCCTTGAGGTGTTTGGTCTTCAAACGCCTTTCTTCAGATTCTTGTCTCTGCAAGCTATTTTCAGAACTACGGTCGCTTATCTTGTTTATTTTGTCGTCTGATTTTGTTGTATGTTTCATTCTTCGAGTGGTTTCTGATTTGTGAAAATCTAGCTGAGAAAATGGTTTTAGTGGTTCAATTACATCGTCGACTGCCGATATATTCGGATTGAACTTATGAGATTCTAAAGAGCTTGACCGTTTTTCAACCATTTTTCTTACATCAACTGGTTGATTATAATCTGTATTTGTTACTACAGTTGACACTTTTTCCGGGTTATGTGGTGTTTCGTCAAGAGAGGATGATCTAGTAATTTTTGATTGAACACCGACTGCTTTTTTTACTGATGTTGTGTTTGCATCAATAACTTTACTTTCAGCAAGAGTTTTTGTATCAACAACTCTTTTCGGTGAGGTTTTTGCTTTTATTGCATCAATTGGCAATGGCGGTAGGGGTTTTTTCTTCCGAGATTCCGACACCATCTCTGGTGTAGGTTCCGGCAATTTTCGTCTCTGCTTAGGAGTTGGTGACACATTTTGCTTTATCGGCATGTCTGTCGACATATTTTGAGTAGGGTGAATGTAAACAGTCCGATAAGGATCTTTAGTTTCACTAGACATTTTAGAATCGACTAAAGCACACGATACAGCGGGAGACGATGTCACAACACTTCCTTGTTGAACAGTTGTATCTGTTCGTGAAACACATGAAAAGGGAATTTCAGATATAACTTCCTTCATTTTCGCACCTTGATCTAGATTTTCTTTTACACAATGCTCTAATTGATCGCCATTTACAACATTATTATTTTGCACTAGTTTACATATATCTTCCACTCGTTCGTAACGTTTTAATCCATAATATGCCAAAGAATCATCCTCTTCATTTATCGGTTTGAAAAATGGTTTATCTGTTGTTTCATCATCGTCTTCCTCTTGTGATTCCCTTCTCCTTCTTTCTTCTTCTTGTTTTTCTAACATATCTACTTGTTCAGCTTCCTCAACTGACGGTGAAACATCTAAAATTGGTGACAAATCAATAACGGGGGACCAGTCCGTAGATGGTGGTCTCGCTTTTTGTCGTCTGCTTCCTTGATAATCAATTGGTTTTGAAGCGGGGTCAGCTAGCTCTATTGGTTCTTCGGGAATCACCGGATTATCGAAAATACCAGGAGAAACTGGAGAAGAACTCCCATTACTATCCTGTGAATCTGGAGACAATCGATAGTTATCCCTCATTGAATATGCATCCAAATTTGTAGGAGATATTGTCATTTGCGTTAAATTAGCAGTATCGTTTGCAATGGAAGCGGCAAAGGAAGCAAGGTCCATTACTGCAGTCGACTGTGGAATGCCAATCTTTTCTCGGTGATTTGAAAATATAATTTCATCCCCACGCCTTGCAAAAATAAATTCATCATCACTACTATCAGAGATTAACTGATCTTCCGGTGAGTTAGAACCACTATCAGCAGAATATCCAGAACCAAAATATTCATTTTGTTTCGATTGACCTAATGTTTTGTTTTGTTGCTCAAAGTTTGCAAATTGTCCAGAAGGGGGAGTAACTTCTGTAAAGTTGAACTGATTTTCTTTTGGGGAGGATGCTGGTGATGTCACGTTTCGTTTTTTCCCTGGATATGAATCCCTACGTCTTGGAGAAAACGGGGGACTATCAAGACCCTCTCTCCAACTCGGACTCCTTGGCGCATGCGGACTACATTTGTTATTGTCACTATGAACTTCAGAGTCTGACTTTTCAGTGTGATTCCAACTTTCTTCCGATGATTCGCCTTTAAAGTCTCTCATTTCTTCTGCAAAGGCACTGGCAGCTAACGCAACACGAGCATCGTCTAACGAAGCAAATGGTGCTAGCCTGTTTTCAGTGTCCGTACTTAAAGCACTATCCGAGGTATCGTCATCTGATGACGTAGCACTCTGTGATTGGTTGAGATTTAAAGAAAGCGGACGATGTTTCCTGTAAAGTCTGCTATCATCACTACTGCCGATGCTCATCATTGAATAGTCATCACTGACATCATCTGTATCTACTCCGTCACCTTGGTAATATTGCATAGAAACATCCTCCATATCAACATCTGACGTAATGTCTGATAATTCGGAATCACTCTGTGTTTTCTGTTTCATACCTGAAAAAAGAGAAGAAAACCATTGAAAATTTACATATTGGATAAGTTCATTTTATTTTGTAATCTTGTGTTGATTTTGTTCTTGGCGACACATATTGCATTGACTAAGCCTATGTTCTAATGTTGGTGTTAATTTCAAATTAATTTTTATATTTTTGAAAATTGTCCATAGTTGCGGAATACATCTGTCTCCCTTCTAAAAATTGTATTAAAACCAAGTGCATGTTTTTCTCCTGTAGACTTCATTTATTCAGTAATAACCGTCAGTATATAATAGAAGGAAAATGATTAATATAATCTTCTTCTGAATTGATGGTTACCTTTTTTTATTGAGATTTGCGAATGTTACCTCATTGACGTTTATTCTACACCTTGTTTTATTCATTAAGATTTTCTGTTGACTGTTCTACACATTGTTTTTCAGAAAACCTGTTGCTTTCAACAAGTATGCAATGAACGTCCTATGATCTGGTTTTCCTTGAGTCCCTTTGCCAATATTTGTATGGTTCGATCAGAACCATGACATCATAATTTAGATTTTTGTTTTGAAATGGACAGGCAAATTCAAGTTAAATTTGTGTTATCGATTTTTGTATTACAAAAAGTTCTACAATATTTTTTTTTTCAAAAACATTTCTTACAATATATATATTTGAGGTTGAGGCACTGTTGTTTTTAAAACATTAGAAATAACTACGATTACTTTACAACGTCTAAAGCAAATCGAACAAATAAGTGCATTTACAAGCATATTGAACAAAATAAAATTAAAGGATTAAATATATCTATGCTCTCTTTAAGAAATGTGTGGGTTTTTTTTCAAAGCAAATAGATGTTTGTTTTTTTGTCTTTATTAAATATCTTGTTGGGGATGAGAGGACCAAAATCGGTGAATTGTAGTTTTCTTCTTAGTAACGTCGTTCAAATTTACCAAATTTACGAAGAACATGTATCAACTCAGCCAGATGCGTGAAATCTGTATTTTATATAAACCCTTTTAACGTTACCAAAAATAAGTAAATATGGTATTGTATCAATAAAAACTAGTTTGAAATAAAGTAAAAGCTTTTCTTCCAGCTTTTAACTAATAATAAAATTATATTATAATTATCATAAAAACAAAAATGCATTTGAAAATTGAACCAAAAACCAAAAAGTGCTGACATTGAAAATGATGAAGAAAAGATAATCACCACAAGATCCTGCCATAGTCCGCAAAACACCTGAAAGGTAGTTCGATAATGGATTGACCTTTGATGTCAAAATGGTGTTTTTTGTGTTATTTTTTAAGGCAGCTATACAACAAGCCCTTCAATACACAAAAAAAAAACTAGAAAAATACACTTTTTCAAGGCGGGAGACATTTTCTGTGTATATTTGAGCTTTCCTGATGACAGTAAATCAAGAAAAGCAATTTGGAAGCACTGAAGTTATTAACAGTTATTTAAATTTCTTTAAAACAAATGCGTATTTTTCCTATAAATCACCTCTCCCGAGTTACAATCTGTGTTCAAATGAAAGCAACGCTGTACAGAACATAAAAGTAACGATGACTGTTATAGTTTTAAAAAAAAATACATTTCCCTTCTCTATTTATTCTTCAATTTATTGTAGTCGTTTCACTTCTGACGTTTTAAAAATCCCTTTTGATGCTTCTCTTCAAAGATCAAATCTAGCTGTCGTTGTGTATAACAACCTAAATATTTTTCGGTTTTTTGATAACAAAGATAAAAGGTGTACTCGATTATCGAGTACGTAGTTACAACCAAAGTTCCGTATTTAACTCCTGGTACTGATCCAAATGAAATTTGTATAAAATAGTTTCCAACCTTTTAAAGTAAAAACTTAAAATAACAAAATGATATTGGGGAACCTTATCAAACACGCATCAAATATTCCTAAATGTGCGTGGAGTGCCACCTTTGAGAGTACGTACACGTACCAGTATAATCAGATTCGAGTATGGGCCATGTTGGCTTTTAAAATGTGTGATTGTACAATATACAAAATATCTTAAGAATCAATATACATGTACACCCTTTTTCTGTGTGTTGTTATTGTTTTTGTTTTGATAGTATATGGTCTTTGTGGTGGATAGGTGTTCATAATGTATATTTATTAGCAGTATCTAAGAACACAGTTCTATATATTTATCAGGTACAGTTATTCAAGTATATTTATTCACTTGTATACCAGTGTTCTTTGCATAACACTTGGACTTGTCTTATCCTTCACATTTTAGATTAACGTTGACTGTGATGAACAAATTTTCAAAACTACCGCAACCACAATTCGTTCAGTCATTAGAAAAATAGAGAATAACATATATTTTATCTCTAGTGTATATGATTAGTAATTACCTTTGATTCTGGAAGTTCCAGACGAGGTAGATTGAACGTCACATGAGTCTGGACTGTCTAACGACTGAGCTGAAGACTTAGTGTCTTTCCGTGGAATATTTTCCTGACTGCCTTGGTGGCTTTTTCCGGATTCGGCTATTGATCCGAGATGTTTTCCTGGATTTGCATGACTAACGATTGGATCTGGAAGTGAGATTTGTCTTCTTAATTTTCTAAATCCTTTATGGTGTTCCGTTGGAGATACTTCAACTCGATCTGCTGATATTGAACGCTCTAAAGGTGGTCTGGAATTCTGCAAAAAAAAATAATTATCTTTTGAGTACACAAACTCGTTCTTTTAATATTTATGCTTAATAAATCAACTGTGTCGTCTTACCATATGCTAGGATAGTTTTCTTGAAATTGGCTGATTTTGTTCACAAATGTTTCCACATAGCACGATTTAAAGATTATGTTAATGGAATATACAGACGTGCATTTCAAAGATACTGCTTACGAATGTGGAGTGAAAATATCATCCATGAAAAGCAGAACAGCAATATACACGTTATTACTTAAATACCGTTGTTCAAAATAAGTTCATTTTATACATTTTTTTTCAAAATCAGTGTTTTATACATCACATGGAATTTTTTAACGACTTTTACTAGCTATACAGTCCTTGCAGAGTCGGAATGGTGTTTTGTGAACACTTTCTCGATTTCTTGTGTAGAAAGTTAGAAATCAAAATTAATAGACAATTGAACTCTTGTTACTTCAAAAAGCAAATTGATCACCATTGCTTAAAAACCCCTTAATCAATAAATAGAAATGTAAGATTGTTTAAAAGCTTTTCAGAAGGTGGTCATTTCATTTTCGATCACCAGGTATCAACCATAATTCACACATGAGGGATAAGCAATGGGTGATAAATTGCACTCGGTGATTATCATAAATAAATTCGTAATAAAAATATTAAAACCTTTGGTTGTTTTCTTAGGATTCTTAAGATTAGTGTTTGTTGCACATCTAAAACCTACTATCGCTGCCTTGAAGACCTATTGGTGACCTTCTGCTGTTCTATGGTCGGGTTGTTGTCCCTTTGATACATTCCCCATTTCCATTCTCAATTTTACCTCTCTACTAACCTTAAACATTTCTAACCGGGATTGTATCTCTCTTTCTAGAGGGACGGTATCAGACACTTCAACACCAGGATGCCACAACCCTGTACTTAGCACCAGCATACGCCTTTTCTGACACACTGTACAAACCCACTCCTGCAGCTGCAGACAAAAACAATACAAATATTATAAATAAAATTGTGCTATTAGTAAATTTATCTAAATCTAATTGACCAACGCAATTCATTATACAAATCAATATATTGATTTGTATAATGAATTGCGTTGGTCAATTAGATTTGTCTATATTGTTTTCGTACTCCAGACACTTTGGTCTATGTTTATATATTAGTAAATTGTCTGCGAATCAAATCTGAGCAAACGGTATATGTGATGCGACTACCAAAGACAACAAATTGTGAATTTCATTAGATAAGAGCGTCGTAATAAGTCAATCTAATAAATATTGTTGAAGTAAGCCATTTCCTTGAACAAATAAAGTGATGCGCTACACATAAACTTCTTTAAATCAGTTTTTTCGATTCTTTTATAGTATTGGTCAAATTGCGATAAAATTTGATTCGCAAAAATTTAAATCGCATTTTAAATTTCAATAGAACTATTTGTATTTAGCATATATCATTGCATGCAGAAATTTCTGGATTTACAGTTTATAAAATGCATATTATAAATTTACCAATATTGTGTAACGGTATTCCATTTTTTTAACTTAAACGGTATGATGAGAATATTGTGTACCGGTATTTCATTTTTTAAACTTAAACAGTATGATGAGAAAAAAAATTTAGTAGATGTGCTATTATCTGTACTAGCACAGCAATACATTCATTTGTGCTTTTATCTGTACTAGCACAGCAATACATTCATTTGTGCTAAATTCTCTTAAAGTTATTTGAGTCAAAAATATGATAAAAACTCAGTAAGTGCTGTGGATTTCAAGGTTCTATTAATTTGAAGTTATGTCAAATGCCGGTCTGCTAAGGGAGAGATGGGGGCACTAAGTGGAGGGAACTATAGAGGCAATATCATGAAACAAATAGCCTTATACTTTGATAATGCTCTTTTCGAATAAAGTCATTCACAGATCGATCAAAATGGATACTGTCCTTAAATATGCACAGAAATAAAAGTACTGTGAGTTATTTATAACAATAGCAATGAATAATTGATTAAATCGACTTTTCCGGGACTCCGAAGAGACAAATGGCAATACTTGATAACATCTGATTGTGTCAGGAGTACTATTATATACAGCTGATTATATATCTATAGTAAATACAATTGATCTCGTTTTTGTTGTTTTTTCAAAAGCAGCCAATCTGTATGTTATATAGGATTTTGTGTCGATATTGTCAAAAATAGTTATAATGTAAGTGAAACATACATGTATATAAAGACATTCGGGATTTCTTTCAATAAACTATATTTAATAATTTTTATCCGAAAGGACAGTAAAATGTGAAATTATGCAAAAATATCCATTTAGTCTAAAAACGCTGAACTGTGAAAAAGTTGGTATACAGAATACTGGATTCCTTAGAATAATTAATCAACGCAAAATCAAGAGAACTCTAGAAAATATTAAATTAACGCAGCGGCTCATAAGGAAAATCAATGGTGTCCTGACATCCACATCTGTAAACGGATAAACTTATTTTCAGCCGTATATATTTAATCTGATACTTCTTGATTAAATGTCGTAGTACGTACCTTATTCATCTTACTGTAAAAATTTTAAATTTTAAATGTGCATAATGTATTTACCTTTGTATTGAGTGAGCTTTCAAATTTTCCACATTCTGAGCAAGTCATATTTTGACAGTCTACACAAACATGCTGCCATTTTCTTGGATTTTTATCATCCAATTTAAGTTCATTTCTCAAGCACACCGGACATAACATGATATCTGAAGCTTCTGGCTCCGCGGCTATTGTTAATTCCTCTACTGTCATGGCTGTATTCAGATAATCTTCTTCCAAATGCCTGCAATACACATCACTGTTATATATTATAACATCTCAGATATAAGGGTTGAATCAATAATGCTGTTTTGAAAGTAATTTTCCTAACATTTAGGAAAACATATTTAGCAAACAGAACTTTATATCTCAGCATACGCTTTTTAATAAAATAACATACTGAATTATTAGATAAAAACGTTTGGGCAAAGGGCAGGTAATCGATGCTGTAATTTGCTAAACTGGCATAAATATTTTATTGCATGTCTAGATTCTAAATTGTCGAATAACTTACATAACAACCCTGTTGTATATAATAACTATGATGCGCTATGAGAGGCGCCTCCGCTCATGTAAAATGTGCCACACATGTTCGTTTGATTAAAATTGTGCATTTAGTTATACAAAAAAGATGTTGTATAATTATAAAATTATTACCTATCATTCGAGGACCAAAGGATGTTACATGATTGTCAATTTTAATTATGCGTATTAAGCAGAAGTCATGCTTGCAGCCATGATGAAAAGAAATAGTATTTAAAAAAATATTGGAAATCTTTAGTCGTACACAGTTAAAGGGGATCTCATCGCAAAAAATAAAATGAAAAAAGAAACTTCAGCGTGATGAAATACAATTAAGTCGTACAACATTAGCTAAGAACCGGAATTACATGGTTTTATCAATATTTTTGGTTTTCTTCAGCAAGCTTGGAAGATATAAAACAATAAACTAAAACATTTTATTTAAATAATGAATTTTTGCCAATCAAGCGTAGTTAAAAGAATTATCACACAGTACCAAAACGATCTACTTAAAAAAAAAGGCCAAAGGCATATTGAGTAAGTTTGTGTGTTACATATATGCCCGCTCCACCATTTTCCTTTTTATCAAATATTGGATTTATAGAATACTTAATCGTATATCCAAATTACAAAAAGTTTGAAATAAACAATTAATAGTGCATGAACTAGATATATGTATCAGCATTTCGTGTGTATTTTAGTCTAGAAGCCTTCTTATTTATCATCGAGATGACCTTCGAAGATTGCCGACGAGCATATAACCTAATTTAACATAAATATTATTAGAGCGCGTGCAATTAAATTTTACTAGGTCTGTTATACATAAAACATGCATAGAAAGCCATGTCTAGCTAAAGGTCCTAATTTAACATAAATATTATTAGAGCGCGTGCAATTAAATTTTACTAGGTCTGTTATACATAAAACATGCAAAGAAAGCCATGTCTAGCTAAAGGGTTAAAGTTCACAATTCAATTCAATCAATTCAATATTTTATTTACGTCTCACCTTATGTATAAAATTACACAATACATTTATAATTCACATGAATATACGGATTCAATGAGGTTATATTACTGACATGCAAGTCATTAATACACCAGAGATGTTTTGGGGCTAATTTTGGTCCAATTGACAGCTTAAAACAAAATATTATTTCAAAATTCCGCTTTTATGAATACTTGAAATAAGACGAATAGTATTTTGATAGTTTGTCTAACTCGAAGTTAATGCCCCTTTTAACTTTCTTTTTTGTATATGATATGCGCAAATATTGATATCCCAAGTAATGTTTATGTTAACGATCATTTTGATGTTCTCTTGGCTTGCCGCATTCAAGCAATTTTGGTTTCTTTTTTAAACGATTAAAAACCACGACTTCATACATCATATCACATATTCCCTTTTTTAAATAAGACAGTTATAAAGGACATCTGTTCACATGTTGATAGAACCTTCCCTGTATTAGCCGGTTCTCTTCAAACTCGACCTAACTTAATATGTTTTTAAATAGGATATACAGATCAATACACACTTTTTACATCAATGTCCCATGCAAATGTTATTGATGCAGACTTGCGACCTATATTTGTCTTCACATTTGTTGAATAATTTAGAAGTACAAGGGAAGATGAAATATTGAAAAAATGAGTGAGACAAGCATTTTTTAAATGAAGCTAATCAACTTTCAAAAATGAATAGTTCGGTAAATGTTCTTGTATGGTCATTACCATTTATATTTAAAGAAGAAAAAATATGTACGTTCTATATACTTTCGGGGTTTTTTCTTGTATGTTTTATAGTAGTCCGAGATTACTCTGACGTCCAACGGCTGTTTTGCCAGACAAGCTGCAGGGGCGGATGCAGGAATTTTCGAAAGGGGGGGTGCTAACCCAGGGCAAAGGGGGGTGCAGGGGGGTGCAAAACATATGTCCCGATACAAATGCATTGATCGGCAAAAATAAAGGGGGGTGCGCACCCCCGGAACCCCCCCCCCCCCCTGGATCCGCCACTGAGCTGGGGCCGTGGGACGTCAGAGCTCGTCCCATATCAAAAAGTGGATATTTGCCCACCCAAAATAGATGCGCTGCTTCGTCGCTTCTGATGCCGACTGACGGCCTTGGAATTATATAAATCGGGCATCAATCTGTTCATTTTTCATTTATCTCTTCATCTATGTAAGTTTCACCTACCTGCCAACCTTTATTTTTCCATATTTTAACAGTTTTCACAGTGACCCATCGATTTCGGCATTTTGACTTTCACTTTCAAATGGACGTCAAGTTACGAGAGAGTTCGTGGTCTCGAGACTCAAAATATGCAAATACTTATATTTTTTCACCTCCTTTATAGGAGATCGATGTTTAACATTTAGTAGCCAACCACGATTGTTCACCTCCTTTACAGGAGATCGGTATGAAGCATTTAGTTCCGACCACATTACAATCGGAAGCTCTCGGACATTTAGATAACTTGCATCGTAAATGAACGAGGTGTTACATTATGGTCATTTGCATAAATCATCACTGTTTTCTCGTGGTCACGTGATTATCTTTGAAAATGAAAGGCAAAATGCCGAAATCGATGGGTCACTGTGAAAACTGTTAAAATATGGAAAAATAAAGGTTGGCAGGTAGGTGAAACTTACATAAATGAAGAGATAAATGAAAAATGAACAGATTGATGCCCGATTTATATAATTCCAAGGCCGTCAGTCGGCATCAGAAGCGACGAAGCAGCGCATCTATTTTGGGTGGGCAAATATCCACTTTTTGATATGGGACGAGCTCTGACGTCCCACGGCCCCAGCTTGTCTGGCAAAACAGCCGTTGGACGTCAGAGTAATCTCGGACTAGTTTTATAGTATACTAATACAGTCCTTAGGCAGCGGTAAAGCCCCATCACAAAAAGTTAAAAGGGTCTTCCTTTACAAAAGAAATAGCAATTATATTAATTTGAACATTTTATTAATTTGATTAAATTAGTTAAGATATTGCAACGCAAAAAACAAAAAAAAAACATTTTGTCTATATGCATATAAGAATGTACGTGATATACTTTTGTCCATTGAACAATAGATTCGCAGGGATGGTTGGCATTAACTCATTACTGGGAATAAGAATAACAAAAACGAAATAGAATGTCTAAGTTCTTTGAGAACTTATGATTGAACAGAACAGTTATAAAGGGGCTTGTATAGCGTATGATTATTCATGACCATATCTTCTGGAACAGACGAGAAGACGCCATTATGTAACTTCGAAGTTAACATTTTTATCTAATGCCAGTTTATTGGCAAGATTGTAGTAAACAGTCGTTTATCGTCAATATTGAAAACAGGATCAATAATAGTTCTAAAACAGATCTTTTTTTCACTTTTTTTCTAGTAAAAACTGAATGATTTCCTAGAATATTTTATTCTTGTTTCAGTCAAAATATATTATTTAATAAGGATGTTAGTGATGGAATTACGAAGTAGGCTAGTTCTAATTCATCTTGTATGTACATGCATATGATATTAAAACAAGAAGATTAATTCTAAAGGGTATGGTGACTGCAAATTTGCATATTGTAGATCGTCATATATTACAAAATTGTATTTTCTACTTTGTCTTGGTTTTTTTTTTTTTGTGGTTGATGTTGTTGTGTTTGTTTTTATTTCTTTTTTTTTTTTTTTGTTATAAAACATTCCATCTAACCTGTAGAATTTATTCTCAATTGCTGCCTAGACTCGGTTCACCTGTTGGAGACCTTGAGTGACCTCTAGGTGTCTATTTTGTTTGACTTCTGATATTTGTCAATGTTTAATCCCAAATCGTTCTTTTATTCATATTGTAGAAGCGTCAACGTTGAGAAGCAAACTAAATGACAAGTATGAACCTTCAAACTTGATAACCACAGGTTTTTAAGCGTTAGAACATGTATAAGGAAGTAAAGCTTATTGCTCGCATATTTTCAGTTTCTTATGTGATTTAAAAGTATTGAGTGTTTGCAAAAGTTTGTTTTTTTTTCAAAAGAAAGTAACATAACACATTGGCGCTGTCGTTATCAGGTTTTAGACAATTAAGATGTTGTCATTATAACTGATGGTTTTCTATCGCTTCTATTCAAATTATGGTACCCTAATGGTATCTAAGAGCCTTCGAATGGCACTTTACTTGACCTTGAAATAGCGATAGATTCTGACCGCAATTATACTTATAACGAACGTCTTGTTTAAATGAATCTGTATATAGTCTTCATTGCTATTAGTCTGGTCAATAAATATAGAATTTGTAAATGGAAACTGATGTCTGTTAAGGATTTATATATAAATATACATATATATAATATCGATCAAGTGTCACTTTTATTGTAGATATAAAACAGTACCCAGAGACGATGCTTTCCGACAAGAAGCTGGCCAATAAATCAATGAATATGCAAATCTTAAGTAGGTATTTGGTGGTAAAATTGAACTAAGCAATAATGTTTAATTGGATATAAAAGCAATTCTATCTTAGAATGAAAAGCCAAAGCCTCAAGATTAATTGTCAATGACATAAAATAATGTGTCGTTTTAAACAAAGTTAGTTCTAATGCACGATGAGAAAAAATCCTACAACATTGGAAACCTATAATGTTTACACGTGTAGCTACCAAACATTCTTACTCAATCATGATGTTTACAGTAAGACAAACTACTATAAGGACAATGAAAATGAAACGTTCCAATTTTACAATTCAAATAAGGAATTTTACCCAATCACGTCGCCTTTTATCTATTTTTGGTCGCACAAAACATGTGTAAGGGGTGATCTCATGTGCTCCGGGTATGTAAGCAGATCCTGCTTTAAATGAGACACCCATTGTGCTTGTGTAAGTACAAACCCGCTGATAAGTCTAATTCGGTAGGACACGTTTGAGGAGAAAAGGACGAAATTGTAACTAGGAATGTTGTTTCAGAAATTATTTCAGTTTTCAATGCTATGTGTCAACTGGTACCACACATTACAAAGATTCAGTGAATCAGTACAAAATGAAATAACTAAACAGCACGTTATATTTCCATTGTTATTTTCCGACGACTGCGCTGTTATATATACAGTCAAGCTGTAGATTGCTGATTTACGTTTCCTGTTTAAATTGCATCGAAAACTATTCCTTAAATCTACTTCAAAACTCTACGGCATCTGTCATTATGAACATCACAACAATTCGAAATAAATATAATACGAAAATAATTGCCAATGAGATAGATCTCCTCCACTAGAGACCAAATAACGAGAATACTATAGGTTACCGATTGGCCTTCAACTATGAGCATAATCCGTCTCTTTGACACATTCAACGTTTCCATTCTCAATATTCAATTTCTGTAATGAATATTGCAATCCGTCTTTTTAAAGTTGACCTTATAATGTTTGTTTGTGTGTAATTTTAATTCTATTGCTTTATGCTCTTGCACGTTGTATAGTTTTTTTACTTTTAATTTTTGTCAAGGTCATAATTATTCCAAAAACATTTGTCGTGCACGAGTCTCAACTCAAAAAAAAAATTGTTAGCGACGTTCACAAGAAATCGATAGCATGTGTTGTGTGCAGTTTTTTTTTTTTTTTTTTTTTCATTTCACCTCATCAGTCTAAGTTCAAAGAGAGCAAATTGTCATCATAATTTTTCCTAATTTAAAGAACACGCGTGATCTATTTCATTGAAATAAAGAAGAAATTTGATATTTGAATCTTTTGTCTCTGCTGCGACTGCTAACAAAACAATCGATATTGAGGCTTCATGATATCTTTAATAGCTAAATTGTTTGCCATTTACGTATCAAATAATTTGTTCTCGTACTTCTTTTATAGGTTAATCCATAAATATTCAATAATGTTTCCAGGAAACTGATATCGGATTATTATGATAAGAACAACACTTGTATGTAGGATAGAATTAAACATGGATTGTCAATGATTAAAAAGGAAAGCTCATTTCGTGATAATGAAAGATAGTGCAAACATAAAGCTCTTGTGTATGATCAATTCACGTATTAAGAGAGAGGATCTGATGATATGAAAATAATTCGTGACAGAATTCGATTAAATGGAATATACTCCCATAAGTATCTTCCGAAATCGATTTCTGGAAATCTATTCCATCACCGTTTTCTATACATTGTTTGAAAACAAAATAAAAAAAAGATGTCTGTATCTACTCTATTGACCTATGATCATATAAGGACACAAAATTGATACCATTAATTACATGAAGGCGTAACAATCTGACAAAAGGATCGATATGATGACCAAAAAAATGAAAGTCATAAATAAGAGTTAAGTACTAAAAATCTTACAAGCAATCTACGTTTCTTTTAAATGAATTGAATGCTCAATTTAGAAATCTCCTTGCCGCTAGTGGAGGAAAGGGAGTGGGTTCAGAAGGTCTGAAATCTTCCTTTTTCGATCAATGCGTTTGAATGGGGATATATGGTTGCACACCTACCACTTGTATTCGCGTTTAGTCCTTTCTCAGATATATATGTTCTTGATTTTCCATCTTTGTATGTAGGCTAATATATATGAGCAGATTAAAGTTCTAGACGCAAAAGGCGAAAAGTAATCGCTAGTTGTTTTACCTTAACTAATAGATAAAAGTAAATTCATACCACTGGCAATGCACTTTTTGAAAGGAACAATTAATTATTCAAAACACGACCATACTCAACTTGCTAATTGGTTGACTTACGGATTGTCTATCTGGTATGTTCCTTTATATATCAGTTCAGTGTACACTCATATATCAAGGTAAGAGAGCAAAAAAGAGAAGAAGATGCTTCTTACACAAAAATGCAGTTTTTATATGACCTTTTCAAACTGTGAAGCAAATGAGATTTCAAACTCTATCCAATAAGCAACATAATGTACGAGTTAAATAAGTATTCGTTATCTAGAACACAATTACTTTCCTGAAAACCTCTGAATTAAAAAAAAAAAGAACAATGATACCAATTCTTTAATATGCTACTTTTAGTCAAATATAAATCAAATGAAAATTTTGAATAACCTTTTTTTTTTTAATTTCCTAAGGTCGTTTTTTATTCGCAATCTTAATCTGTATAACAAATTTTGAAGGCTTCATAACTCAATTTAAAACACAAGTAGCAGGAGACAGCTAATTAAAACTTAAAAATACGATGAAACATTATTTTTGTCTAGAAGAAAGACTTTCAAAACCCGTAATGAAATTAAAGCAATAGAAAACTAGGTTTTGATTATTGCCAAGTTCAGAAAATCGATTGGAATTCTTAAAATTGATGCGTCTGTAACATGACTTAGACATGTCAGAAGATTGGTGCTAAATTTGATAGAATCTTTAGAGAAATGCAACGCCACCTACTTTTATTTAAGAATATTACGATAAATATAATTCTAAGAACCAATAAATGTTGATGGATATATGTTTCTAATCTAGTGTTACCTCTGAAATAATTGAATTGCATCAAACATTGAAATGTTTTAAATACGAAAGCGTGAGAATAAAGCGTGGAGTTTATTTATCGTCGTATCCTTGATTGTGTAGCTTCGGCAGTTATATTTTTGATAAAAATAATTAAATATCAAATGATTTAAAAAAGAAAAACAGGTAAACAAAAAGAACCAAGCAAAACCGAATTTAACAGGAAATTTAAACTTTGAAAATTGCAGAGCTAACAGATTTTTGTTTCATTTATTTTATGCAACGAAAATAAAATGTATGCGTTAAAACATCGATTTTGAGTCTTTAAATCATAGTTAACCTACAGGATGTAATTTGTATTCAGACAAACATTAATCGAGCGTCAGTGAAAATGTGTCTTTGGCAGCTCGATATTGTCTGTTTTCGATATAAATTCAATTAGGAGACACTAATACATAAATGTGTATAAAGTCTTTGGAACCAAAAACCTCTTGAAAAATAAAACTGAAGTGTGCATTATTATTGTACGCCAGAAATTTATTGTTTAATATGTGCAGAGAAAATGTTCAATTAAGAATGCATGTGTATCAATTTGAAGTACTATGACGTGACGCAAACCATTCATGTCACTAGCCACATCTTATATAGCACTCACAATATTTGCCAATATGCATTTCTTAAGGCTTAAGATATGCATTAAAGCAGAAAAAGTTACCGGCAATGGTCGATAAAAATCTGAAATCATTGCAAATATGTTTTTTATAACATTGAAAATACAAAACAAAAAAGCAAAAACAAAAACAAAAGAAAAGAACAAAAAGAGAAAACAGGAAACAAATTTTAAGCTAAAGACATTGACTCTCACTTATACATCTACAACAGGTCTTTAGCTAACTGCCGCAAATTCACCTTATAAAAAGTCGTTTTTGATTATTAAATAAACTAAAAGCTGTATGTGTCCATTGAACTAGTATATATCATTTTTCTAATTACTCTGTTCACAGAATGTTTGCTGACGAAATTGATTCGAATTCTATAAATAAAAATGAATCAATATTTTCGATTATATAATGACTTTTTTCAAAGTCACACAATGCCAGGTTAAATATTGCCTATGACGGCACATCATAGCTGCAATAAGCAACAACCAGTATATTCGATTGTTTCTAAAGAACATGTCTCCTTTGTTTTTCTATTATAACTCTGTAATTCTTCTAAATCACATCTCTCGTCAAAGACTCAATAAATATAAAATAACTAAGGATGGTTTTACAGAAATGAAGATACCTATACCACAAGAAAGATATACACGACAAGTACCATGGAAAGTTGATCATAAGAACGCCTCTTGTCTCTTCCTTAGCATTTTAACTGGTATAATTTGAGGTAATAGAGACTATTTTATCGGTTCGTAATTATATATTGCGGAAAGGGACAGAGACGATATATGGTCTTATTGACGTATATGTTTTAAGACCCGCATTAATTGCGTTACAGTGCAAGAAGCAAGATCAATGCATTAAAACTTAGCTTCCGCCTGCCGACAAAACCATCCTGAGCGGAACTCTCAAGGGAAAATTAATAGGTTAATAAGACCATAAAATATTCACAAATTGCACGTTTCAGCATTAAATGCAGTAAATTAAAGAACTTGGATAATTAGACAAAACCGTAACAGTTGCTTCAAAATTGACTAATTCCAACATCCATAGGTATATGTATATCAATTTACTACAAACACAAATTGTACCAAATAATTTTAACTGAAAAGTGATCATCATTTTATGTAATTCAAATAATTACGTAAATGAAGCTAGAATGAATATCAACTTTAACTCTCCTTGACATTTCCATTATATAACACGTTACGGATGCAAATGTAAAATTACCATATTGAATAGCTCTTCAAATTGCTTCTAAAATGTAAGTTGGTTACGTTAATAAGGTTGGCACGTAAAGGGTGGGCAAAATTGATAAAAACACAAGATCAAAATGTTCTTTCCAAAAAAAAAAACATGAGCAAAACCCATATTGCATAGTCATCTATGAATGGCCCCGAAATGACAAATGTAAAAAAAAAATTCAAACGAGAAAACCAACGGTTTAATTTATGAACAAAAAATTAACGAAAAAAATAATGTAAAACAGCAACAAACACCAACCACTGATTTACAACTTGGGGCAGGTTCATATATACATATATGTCTTTTGAGATTGGAATTTGAAACACGGATGGTATACTTCAGCTATCTAATGTTACTTGTCAAACATAGATAAGTAGCTCAGGCACATATGAATACACTTTTGACGGAAGCTAACAACACTTTTCAGAAAAATAAAGATACACATGATAACAATTTTTTAAAAAGATCGAACGAAATGAAGAACGAAGCAACAATGTTCTTGTCTAGATGTTACTCGATATAGGCAAAATTGGTAAAGATTTATCTTCCATTGATTTCCTGTGGATATTAAACGGTATATGACATTGACTTCAAAGATTCTAGCAATTGAAATCAACACTGAGTGAAATATTAATGAAGAAGCATTAAAAATCAATATCAAAACCAAATGTTAACCAACAATTTAAATTAACGCTAAAAGGGGTCAAACAGACAAACACTCAAGGTTGCAAAAATAACGGTATATTCTTGATGGCCATGTTAATTGTAAAAAGAAAATTATTTTAACAATTCATATAAAGTTATTTTAACGAAAATCTACAACAGTTAAATCGAAGATAACCTCGAAATTCTGCATTTCAAGCGAACAGGGGAGGCATGTATTGTACTCCAAGATACAGGATGAGACTGGTATATATCTCCATACCACAACGCCCTCAAGGTAGTAAATAGGCAACAATTTAATGTTTTAATGCAGTCTTCAGCATTGATATCAACGTACTAAACTACGTTAATGCTAGACAAAGACATGTCAGGAATTCAAGTCATTTATGTTTCATGATAATCAGATTATCGAACGATTTCTTAAGATTACTAAATTATATCGAGCCAATCGATAGCTCGCTTCATTGAAATTAAAAGTAAATAAACTTGTCACATCAAATTGTTCAATCGAACTTAAAATGGATAGCAGAAGAATATTTGATTATAGGATTTTATTGAGCTTCAGAGCTCTAATTGAGCTTTAAGTAACAATTCAATAGAATAGATATTGTAAGAATAGAAAGCTATACATAGAAGCGAATTCATATAAAAAAGAAGAGTCAATAAGGAACCAATTATTCAACAGAAGTGGGATTTTTTTATCATATTAAAATGTAAGGCGGCAAGGTTTCAAAGTTCGGTTAATAAAAAGTTATCCCAGTCCTTTAATGTAGCAATTTCATGCTCGTTTGATGCAATAGTTTTCAACAGTCTATTCTCCTGTAGATACCAAATTTGCCCCTCTTCTTGCAGACAACTTACTATATTCATATGAGCAGACATAAAACATGAGTTTTGCAAGTCAAATGCAAAGAAGATAGCATTATCCCTTTACTTCACGTTCCGCTATATAGATAATGTCCAAGTAATGACTATATTAATTTCAAAATTAATAGATATAAAAGAAAAATACTACAAAAAGTGTTTAAGTCTGCTCAAGGATTTGTATAGTAAGAAGGATTGGACTGTAGTATAATGTCTTGTGCAGCGCGAGATTTTAGTGTGATTACCCATGATGCATTTCGAAGATGCTCGGCGTACCTTAATTACTATACAAATCCTTGGTCTGCTTCACAAACATATTCGTATACTGAATCAACAGTGCAACATGCTCGTAGCATTTAAGATTCTTGTTACTTATCACACTTTCTGCTTTAACATTTTATTGGTGGAAATTGTATTCGTATTGTTTATTATATGAAATATAATAAATTTGAAAAAGACCCTGATAATAATACAATGGTCCTAAAGAAAAAAGTTAAATCTCCAGTGAGTCATAAAGTAGGTTCAGCTGTTAGAATGTGATTTGCTTAGTTAGGTGTAAGTTCCTTACATTAGGGATAACCTTTAATTACAGGATATCTAAAGCCGTAACGTCGTTCGCTCAAATTTAACATGTTTGAAATAAAATTCCGGTTTCAATGAAACCTAACAATGGAAGCACAAGCTAATGTCATATTTATACAATCACGTGCTGAATTTGGATGAAATCAACTTTATTCTCTACATTTTTCTGTAAAAAAAGGTTCACATATTTACGAATTTATATTTCTTAATGGTCAAAGTACATGTTATATGCAGCCATGACCTTCTGTTTTATTATTTGATAAACTGCGTGATAGTTGCTGTACTGTCAAAATAATTGAATCATTATGAAGCATCTATGTAAAGCAATTATTAATCAATCTCTTTTCGTTCCCTAAAAGTTTGAATTTATGTAATATTCTATACGAATGACATTTGCTAATTGCAATGAATACCGGTATACGGAACACTAACATCCTTGCATGCGATTCGATCCACATGCTACTTTTCGCGGCTTAATGAAGAACATGCAACGATTCAAAGAGTTTTCAAGGTGAACTTAGAAATCCCTCCATACAAATGTGGAAGCCAAACTTAATACACTTGGTATTCCTGTTTTTACTTTTCCAGCATAAGAAAATGGAAGGGTTTAATTCTAGTTTAAATAACAGCCAGTGGCAATATTCAATGCATATCAATACAAGGACTAGAACATGATCTGTCGGTATGAAGGTGGAAATAAGTCGAACACTTTCATAACGCGGATATGTAAGATAAGGAGAGCAATTTTACCATGAAACAGACCGAACACAACCCATCAAAGAGTTGTTGCTTTGGTTCTTTAACGTGCAAAAACCTTTAATTTGACGTACTTGCCTATTCCTCAGACCAAACCTGGCTGAATATTAACACGCTCAAAAAGCCAAGGTCAAGTTCGATCGATGATGAAATTTTCTACAATTCAATCAAAAGCTGTAATAATCGTTCGTAATGTACGCAAGCGGTTAAACAATATAACTTGATTTGCGTGATATAGGCGGGAAAGAACACTGGTTAAATAACCATGGAACTGGAGAAAAATCAATGGGAAATCTGTGATATCTCTTGCCTTTGTGTAAATCATTCGTAAAACAGTTAGTACAATCATTTATTGGACTTTTAAAGCAAACGGTAATTTGAATATCAATGATTTATACCGTAATTACGTAGAAAGAGTTATCAGGAAAAGAAACTACAGTCAGCGGAAGTTATATATAGTTGTCAATTATGGATAGATAAGACAAAGTACATTTTTCAATTAAATAATTAACCGGTTAACCGTAGACAACACTATTAAATATACATTTTTTTAAACACGTACCATTCCAAAATTGTAATATGGCATGCGAGTTGGAAAAAAAGCAAAACATTCTGATTTTTATGGTCATGATTTATATCTTAGTACGGTATTTTCGCATTAGGTGGTACTTGTCAGATTTATAATTTCTTACAAAAATAAATCATACTTATTGATTTTTATATTTTTAATAATTAACAAAAAAATCCAATTTCTATTAATAAAATAATATATTCATGTTTTCTTGTTTCATTTCAATGCATCGTGACCTCATGTACCAGGGAGGACATCTCACCAAACTAAGCCCCATTTCGATAGTCTTTGCCTGTAATCGTGGGTTGTCAAAACATACTCTAAAAGGGAGATTTTTAATTAGTTAGCTAATTTCAATTCCGTATAGCGACCTTTGCTGACTATTTTTTTTTTCTTTTTTTGTTTCATATGGCACAATCTATCATTTTTTAGAGTATTAATTGATAATGCAATTTTTAAATTTAAATAGTGAGATGACGTGTCAAAATTCCCTATTCCTAATTGTATACATTTGCATGGATAAAAAAAGAAAGAGATACTGGAGGACAGTACAAAGTCATAAGTAGGCAATAGCATGACAAACAAAAACGTATAAAAAAGAAACAAGAGTCTACAAAACACTACACAGAAAACTAAAGACGGAACAACCCGAAGCCAACCGAAAACTGAGAATGATCTTAGATGTTCTGGAACGGTAGGTTGATTCTGCTCCACAAGTTGTACCTGTCGTGTAAACATTGCAGGTAAAATTCTGTGTAAGTTAGCAAAACACTTAAGACTAAACTTTTACAATATCGTATAATTGCAGAACAATAAGAATTAAAAAAAACTTATCCCATATAATATTCGATTCATGATTTATCTTGGAGCTGTTTTGTAATCGCCCATTGGTATTAGAATGTCACTAAGATTTTAAGTAATAGATTCAATGTCTAATTAAATTATCGCAGACAAAATTTAATGTCTAAATAGAAATATTAAAGTGAATTAAGTGTTTAATGCCGATCATGTATATATTTACATATATGGTTTTTAACTACTTCTGTAATCATTTATCATTTCAATCCAACACAAACTCCAAACTTCAATTTCCATTGATCCATACTAAATATCAACGCAATCAAATTGGTATTTTCTGTTTGATTACATTTGTCATTCAGTTGCATTTGAAATTAAAGTGTCAGGTTTCAATCCGTGCCTTAAATGTTTTGATCAAGACGTCAGAAATGTCTTTTCCCTTTTATTGCAGTCCAATAGCTTTATATTAAACGGAGGAAACATTACACCCACTTTTTAATTTTCATTCAACATGTTTAAGACATAACATGTCACTATCTCTCTCTTTTTCATTAGTGTTAAAAAACATATCAAGGATAGACAAGACATGCTTGCCCTTAAAATTCTACTTTTTTTCTTATGGGGAGATCAAAACACTATATGACACCGAGTCAAGACGCGATGGTTTACATTTTCTTGTTTGTTCGTTTGTTTCTTATTTGTTGGGTTTTTTTACACTCCTTTTCGAAGGATTGTGATAATTATCCACTCTTCCTTATTTTATATCATTCCGTGATAAAATTTTCACTTTCATTTATTTCAAATTTGACATTAATCTTTATATAAGTGAGATTAATGATGTTAATTCCACTTTGGTATTGTTCCCCTATTACATCAATTTGGTGTAAAGAATGTTTTTGATATTTATGAATGTTAATGTTTTCACCACATTCAAAGAACAATGTAAGATTTTTACATTTCAGTAATATGTCGAATGGATGTTTCTGATAGATTTCTCAACAAAATGTCTGTCATTATTAATTATAAAATTTGAAAATAAAGTAAAAAAAGCTATTGATTTTGAATAAGTTATGCATTTTCTGATCTTTAAATTCAGCCGTCGTTTGTCAAATGATGCCGTACCTTTGAAGATATATAATACAGTTCTGAGTCTAAAGAGACAAAACGTAAAAGTACTAGCTTTAGTGACGGAAAGAAAAACGAGACTCTTAAAAAGATTCTGTTGTTTTTAAGCATGTACAATATATTTCATTACCGACAATATAGGGAATGGTTTTTGTTCTGCAGAATAAGCATTGACACTTTAAGTGGAGACATATGGACCCAAAGGAACAATCAATTTCAAAATTCGAAGAAAAAACCGCTAATTATGGCGAAAACAATAACAATCAACAAAACACTGTAGACAGAGCTAAACAAAACTAACAAAAAAGCTGGGTTGATTTTTAGCGCTCCGCGGAAAAGGGTTATAAGATCCTGCTTAACACACGGGTTGATTTTTAGCGCTCCGCGGAAGGGTTATAAGATCCTGCTTAACACACGGGTTGATTTTTAGCGCTCCGCGGAAGGGTTATAAGATCCTGCTTAACACACGGGTTGATTTTTAGCGCTCCGCGGAAGGGTTATAAGATCCTGCTTAACACACGGGTTGATTTTTAGCGCTCCGCGGAAGGGTTATAAGGTCCAGCTTAACACACGGGTTGATTTTTAGCGCTCCGCGGAAGGGTTATAAGATTCTGCTTAACACGTTTAATTAACTTTTAGTAAAAACTTTTAATTTTCATCCTTAAAACGTGGACGGCAAAGACAACCCCAAAATGAAGTGCGACGAAAACGGTTATTTTAATATTACTGTTTGCTCAAAATAGAAGCAGAATAATGAGAGACGCTTACTGTTATCTTTTATTATATCAGTTCATTAGTACACTTACAAGTATCTGGTACTATTTTTCACATCTAAAAAAGGACGATATTTCAACTGCTGAAAGCTTTCAACACTTTCATTAATCTTCCTTTGAATTTGCTGTGAAACGGATTTGATTTTCTCCAGTGACATTCAAGTGACGTTTTATTGGATCTCTTGATTTTATTGAACCTAATTTAACCACAAAAGCTTCCAAAATAAATAATGTCACCAATGATTCAGACTAACAACTACAGTATATGTAGCAATTATTTCTTCCATTTGGAAAAAAAATGATAATAAATAGGGGATTGCATATAATTCGGTTTAAAATGTCGTTATTATAAGCAATAGAAGGTCAAGCTAAAAATGGTCCAAAAGTGACAAAATGTAAACAACTACAACGAAAAAAAACATCAGTCTGATTTAATTACATCACAATAAATGGAACAAAGATATTATTTAAGACAGCAACAAATTGCAACCACTGAAACATTAAAGCCTTCTGACTTAAAACAGACACATACGGAATGTGTCGATGTTTAACATGTAAGAGAGGGTTAAACACTCCCCTAACCTTGGACAGTGGTGTTAAAGCACAACATAGGAAAAAACTATAAATTTCCATTTGAAAGGGTATGCTTAATCAGATAGGTACAAAGCACAAGAAACAACTAACAGAAATTGAAACTAAAGACACAACAAGAATGTGTTCCAATTACACGGATGCCCCATTCGCACAATCATTTCTATGTTTAGTGGACCGTGAAAATGGGGTAAAATCTCTAATTTGGTATTAAAATTAGAAAGATCATATTATCATAGGGAACATGTTTACAACGTTTCAAGTTGATTGGACTGCAACTTCATCAAAAACTACATTGACCAAAAACTTTAATCTGAAGCGGGACAGACGGACGAACGGACGAACGAACGGACGGACGTACGGACCAACAGACGGAAGAATGGACTAACGGACGAACGAACGGAAGGACGGAAGCATGGACTAGAAAACATAATGCCCATAAATGGGGCATAAAAATGACCTAAAAGTAATCGCAGTCACTGAACTTATGAGCTAATTGAAACTGACTAATGAATAAATCAGGAATGGCAGACCAAAATAAATTAGACTGAAATTAAAGACACAAAAAAGGATCTAAAGTTATTGCAGTCACTGAACCTATGAGCTTATTAAAACTGTCTAATGAATAAATCATGAATCGCAGACCAAAATAAATCAGACTGTATTCATTCATTAAATTTGGCTTGAAGACGTCATTAACAGTTCAAGAAAAAAACTTGACTTTGTGAAATAACAAAATATAAGTATTGACAGGATGTAGAACCTTAGAAATATACTATTACTGTGTTAGATTTATAACCTTTTAGTTTTATAAGTTTTACAAGTTCTATAAACCAAATCATCAAAACTAGGAGGTGATTTTCCATTTGTAATAGGTTCTATAGCTGTAGCCAATCTTATAAACCAAGATATATGTTGATCCTCTACCATGTGATGCGAAAATTTAAATTTATTAGGTATATAAATGACATAACTGTCAAAATTATGATGTGATATCCCGTTTTTAATAAGTTTTCTACGTGATCAGCCAAACTAATATACCAAATATGTGCATGCTATACCATGTGATGCGTTTCCAGGTCTAATGCTTTTAAACTCTCTGTTCACCTTATTCTTCAATAGTGGGGGCATCATTTATTCAGTGGACAATTATGAGTCGCAGTTCAACTTCAAGCACACATATTCAAGTGTGTTTTGCAATCTAGACTATACTGTACTTCAATTCGACTACATCTATGACAACGTAATATGTCAGAATAGTTATACCAAGTATCAATTAGAAACACATGGAATAATCGAAAGTAATTTTGTTTGCAAATAGAAAGATACAAAATCGATAATCAGATCATTGTTACAAATTACGTAAACAATCAAAACTTAAATTACTTTTGTATCCCCACTTATCAATTCTGTCTGTTTGTATATTACCAAATCTAGCAAGAGGCGTATGTTTATGTGTTTGTCGGAATAGCCATTTCAAATCAGTAAAGACATGCAGACAGAAGTATTCCACAGAGAAAAATAATCAATTACATAATACCTGGAAAGTCATTGGTGCAAATGCAAGAATACATTTAATTTTAATTTCGTGTTTCTAGTTTTTTATATGTGCGATACTTTACGTATATGTACATTTTAAAATATATGATCAATCTTTTCAAAAAAAGGCTAAAGGGCTAAAGTCAGAAATCTGGTATAATTTGGTGGATTTCAAAAGGTTAATATCATTTATCAGATGAAAATCTATATTTTTACAATACATGAAGGAAATTGTTGTATGATGAAGGTCGCATAAGGTGAATAGAGTCCTTGCTAATTGCACTGAACTTTACGCAAATATAAATCAATCAATCACTACAACATTGAAATGTTAGGGCCCTTAGATTTTCTTTCGGCTGTAGGTGCACTTGGTTGTATTCAGCACATCAATCGAATACCATATGCATCACTTTCAGACCTTTGTTATTCAAGTATCTCTACATGTGCATCCCCGCCGATGGCGTTGAATAAGAAAAAAGCAGTAATTTTGCATGTATGTATAATTATGCTGATACTTACAAAACGATAACATGAATAGCCCTAAACTGAATCTACAAAAGCATGTCAGCATTGTAAATTGTGTGTAAGCTTTTATCAAGCTGAATTTGTTGTAAATCTTTTAAATATATTTGTTCGTACACGCTACTACTATATTTTACACGTATACTGTCCTTCACCTGATAGTAAGTCCATCTTTAGCACTTGTTACTGCAAAACGAGGATTGATAGGAATCTAAAAGACCTACTACAGTCGAACCTTGTTGTGTCAAAGTCGAAGGGACCAGACGAAAGTATTCGACTTATCCGAGGTGGAGTGTATTAACATTTAGGACACACATTCTGATATTAAAGATCTCTTTTTAAAATAAACTGCCAATCAACTTAATATGAACTTTAGTATATAAGCAGGCAAATGTTTCCTTTAGGTCAAATAAACGGATTAGTTCAATGTCTAGCGTCCAGTAGCAAATACTTCATGCATATTCAGGACGAGGATAAATTCAACATTATCCATACAATATGTAGGCTCTACGTATATAAAAAGAGTTAAAAGAGATAAAAGGCTTAACATCTGACATGAGTTCACTCACGTGCATCCCTCAAATAGTGTCCGCACAGTTTTTTACGTATCGGGAGTGTGCCATTGTAGATGCACCAGTCATTGTGTTTACAGGCGTAAGTCCGTTCGGTCAAGCATGCGTGTTTATACATCCCTAAAAATTAACAAATAAACAAAAAAGGGTATAACTAACCTGATTCGTTTTTCTTCAGCTTTTTGCATTTCCTTTGCTCTGCCTATCACTGATCGTATTTGAGATATTTCCTCTTCTGTTAAATTACTAAGATCCGGTTCAGGTGGTTCCACTGGAGATGGCAGTCTGGTGGACGACACGGAAGCCCGTCTTTTAGATCCAAATGAAACAACCGATTCTTGAATATCGGATGTTGGCGTTGTAACATCCGACGGTATACTGCTCGTTTCATTTCCCATTATTTTGTCAGAAATAAGGAATGTAGGAGTATACCATATTATAACACAAACTAATAATACTGTCACCTGAAGAGAGGTTAAGCTAAGGACGAGGTATTCCGAAAGGAAGACCAAGATATTGCACGCGAGTGATATTATCCATAGGTTTGTTGTAACAAATCCCAAAACGTAAACACTGAGAATACATGACACTGACATTTGAGATGAAAGAACAAAATTTGATTGAAAAAATAACAATAATATATAGTTATAAATATCTTGTTTCTTTACTCGGAATTCATGTATGGTCGGAACGTCTGTTGGTTGTTGTAATTTTCCGAATAAAATAAACTACTCCAACCCATATTCAGATAAACACACAATAATCATAATTATAAACTACTATTTCAAACATAATGTCTATTTGAAACAATTTTAAATTATAAAATTTTCCTATCTAATATAATGATCCAATTTTAAACGAGACAAGCGCGAATAACCACATAAACCACCATTTAAACACAACATCGTCTGAAAATGGCATCAACTAATATTTTCTGCAGAAATTGGTTTTCTATGTCCAAATCCTATCAGACTTTAGAATTCTATTGATTTTCTGCGAGGAATTCTCAAGCCATCTTTGTCGAGTTGTTTGGGAATTGATCTGTTCATTAAAATTTGACATGCGCAGCCGAGGACTATCAGTAATATCATTACAAACCGGCAATGTCAATAGAATCGGTTTGATTAACTATTATAACGTTGTAAACCATTACGACATTACTTATTCTTCTTTTCCAAAACAAGAATAGTCAACTGCATGCAAAATCAATATAATATCATTTGCTAAAAAGTTCATTGTTAGATACAAATGTTTTATTTATCGAATATTCATCGACCGCCATGTTGCTTTTTCACATGTTCAATATTGTAGTTCCTTTAAACAGGTAAAGCTTCCATTAATAATTAATGAAATTAATCACGACTTCACATTTAAGATCATTTAACAATTGAAATCGTAAACCAAATATTGATGATAGATGGCCATAATTCATAATTTTCATTGTAATATATTTTCTAATTAAGAATTTGCTTGTAAAATAAGTTCAATAATATCTCACGATGTTTCATTATCACTTATTCTGATCGCAGAAGTCAGAAATTGTTACTTAATATTACAAGATGAAAACTCTTAGATTGGTGGTCATCGATTTCCGATAATCGAAGTCACAAAAGCTATCGCTTTAATTAATGTACGATCGTCGGCCAAATACTTATTTCATTGTCTTTTTCTCTCGAGAATGGTCGTTGTCTTATTCAGTCAAAAGGTAAAAAGAATAAGGACAATTATTTAAGACAAAATGGAGGAGGATCGTTCTAAACTTGATATGTTAACATGAATTAAGACTTCACTCTCGACGGAGTTATCTAATAAGTAAAGAAAATAACTAAAACTTTACGTATAGAAGGAAAATGGAGAATACAATAATCTACTTACCAAAAGACGACCATCAATATCAGCTCAGTAAGATGTGTATTGCTACTTGAATTAAGTAATTGTAGGAGCACGTACAAATCATTTACGGCTTAATAGATCCTGTAAAGAATAATAATATGAACATCCTTAAAGCAAGACTAATTATCAATCACCAGTTTCTTATTTGTGGGGGAGTCCGATGTCAATTCCATGTTATTTTTTTTGTACCCCCAGATTAATTAATTAAAATCAATTGTTGATGGATGGTCTTTTGTTTCATTATAAGGTGGATAGCTCATATTAAATAAACAGTATCTGTACTAGTGTGTAAATTCAAAGATTGATTGAAAATCTAATTACTGCGTTATTTGGATCTACTCATACGCTTATTATTAACTTAGGTGTATGTACAAATTAACACATTTGAAATTGTAAACAGATGGCCAGTAAAAAGAAAAAGGATAAAACAAAGGGATGAAATAAAATTATAAATAATTAATTGATTTCCTTATATCTAAATATAAGATATGTCTGACGGCATAACACTACCGTATGTTTGATTAAATATTTATACACTTTTATCAAAATGCTATTTGTTGACAATTACTGACATAAATATTTGACATTGATTATTTCAAAGGTATTTCGGAATGTTCGGGAGCATGGATATTGATTCAATTAATATACCGCATCAATCAGAGAAAAAAAGTTGTAGAGCGGAAAATTCACAATGGGAAAGTAGCGTATAACGTGTCCACAAGTTATGTAGTAGAATACTAAATCAAGAACACAGCCTAAATAGTAACGAGGAGCCACTTAACATGTGTTTCCCTATCTTGCTGTTATAGAATTTTTATATGGGCTTCTTTTTGTGATGTTAAACTATAATTGTTTCAAATAAGGGGGAAGGTTGGTACCTATTAAAACTTTTAAACCCACTGCAATTGTTTGCTCCTAAGTCAGGAATCTGATATTCAGTATTTGTCGTTTGTTGATGTGGTTTATAAGTGTTTCTCGATCGTCTCTGGTTTTTAATATAGATTAGACCGTTGGTTTTTTCCGTTTGAATGGTTTTACACTAGTCATGTTTGGGGCCCTTTATAATAGCTAGCTGTTCGGTGTGATCCAAGGCTTCGCGTGCACGTGTTGAAGACCGTACCTTGACCTATAATGGTTTACTTTTATAATCTGTCACTTGGGTTGAGAGTTGTCTCATTGACACTCATACCACATCTTCTTATATCATATCTATCATATTTATATATATAAGTGAGGTGTGGTATGAGCGCCAATTAGATCTAACAATCTAAGGTGCAATCAATGAGGGTAACGTAATGGAATGTACACACGTAGGTTTGTCGATTGGAATAAACGGGCTATGTAGAAATATAAGCGCGGTAATTCATTGGCAAATCAAAAGCATGTCCCTTTTAGAGGATAAGATTTTTGAAAGTGTTAAACTATGGATGAGCGACAAAAATGGAAGTGATGATTAAAGCTTATTTTTTTTTCGCTATAAACATTGATATACTTTAAAACTAAAAATCTGCATCATATTTTCCAATTTTATTATCTAAAATACCGAATTTAAAAAAAAATAAAAACAAAGTATGTATAAGAACCGGTAAAGTTGATAATATATATGTCCAAAAAAGATTATTAAATATAAAAAAGAAGATGTGGTATGATTGTCAATGAGACAACTGTCCAAGAGACCAAAATGACACAGACATTAACAACTATAGGTCACCGTAAAGACCCCTTTTATTTTGGTTGTGGGTCTAAAATGGCTATTACTTTAATATATTCCTTGTGAGTCCATGTTGAGGAAATACAACATCTTCTTTTCTTCTTTGTTAATATTTACACAACATTCTACCAACTGCAAAATGTTCCAAGGGATGATTTCAACTTTTAAAAATTAATCATTATAATTAGGACTGTCAATAAGGACACGTGCGACTCTTATACAGATATAAAGGATGGGCTGCAGTCAAGTATTAAATTGGCATATGGAGGTTAGCCTGACTACAATGGATATGGCCATCTATAAATAGGACTTACTCAGCAGTCAGAATTTATTTGTTTTATACAATCTGATGACATCGATTCAATGATCTTATAAGTGTTGAAAAATCTGCAAAACGTGAGTAATTGGAGCCAGAAACTTTGTCGCAATAGATGGAAACTATTCGATCATTGATGAAGAAGTTTCATTTGTTCCAGGGATATTTTACATTTGGTCGCCATGAACATTTTATTTTATATTATGTGATTATTTTCAGTAAAAAAGCCTCCATCAAACTTGCTATATTGTTATCGTTGCTTAAGACCGTATTTTCAAATTTGACCTAATAAGTATATAAAACATTGCTGGATTAAATTTATAATGAAGCTCTAGTGTGATTGACACACGCATCACATATTAAGCTGTATTGGGTAAATCAAACCTTTCAGAATTTTGGATCCTATACATGCTCTTTTTGACAATGTCCATTTTGACACCTAGCTCAATTCTATATAGTTTAAGACCTAAATAACTCTCATCTTTTTCGGTACTTAGTTACCCAGGGGGAATTATACTCCAAAAAATTCTTATTCACGATGCAGCAATGAATATTTAAACTGGTACCGTGGGCTACCTACCTATAAATTGGCGGAAACGTTACCTCAGTTGTGGCGCAAATGCAAGATTGGACTTTGTAAAAATTTGCTCAAATGCAATGCGTCCGTCTGTGGATCTTTTTTGTTTTATCAATTTGTCAAGTTTAAAATGTTAGCAATTGAATCAAAAATTACCGGTGGAACCAAAATAAACTTCAGAGTAAGGTCAAGTGAAAGCTAGCATTCCCATCTGAGCAATTATACATAGTTCACTAACAGTATAGATAATTCTAGATGAATTAGCCATTCGCAAGGAAAATTGTTAACACGTGTATATTTTTAGCTATACTCTGTAAATGAACCTTTTTATACATATTCTTGCAGTTCCATTTGATGTTAAAACATCAATTCTCTTTGCGTCACAGAGCTGTATTTATGGACGTAGGTTTAAATGGAACAATTAACACAATTGATCTCAAATTTTATCCTCTCTTCTCATTTTTCAAACAATCATTAAAGACTATTCGATCGTTTGTCAAACACCCACAGGCAATCAGATCGTTATACCATAACATATTTGGGCATTTATTGAAGTCTTGTCATTAGCAGCCAATATGCAATCGTATATACATACATGTATATGATGTTACGTGATTTGCGTGGGTTATATTCAAGACAGTCGAATTATATTGCTTAATAAGAGGTCTCAATTTTGTTTAGATGTATGTAATAGGCGTCTGACGTTTTGTCTGCTGACTGGAAGATGATCGATAGATTTCAATGAAACGTACAACAATAAATGCAAAGTTTGCACTTTGCTACTTGAACATATAACACATGTCCTCGTACCTATCTCACTACATACACTTGTCGAATATCTTACGTAGTATATCTAGAGAAGAAATAAAATATATTTGTTTAGGGGCTAGCTGAAGGACGCCTCCGGGTGCGGGAATTTCTCGCTACATTGAAGACCTGTTGGTGACCTTCTGCTGTTGTTTTTTTCTATGGTCGGGTTGTTGTCTCTTTGGCACATTCCCCATTTCCATTCTCAATTTTAAGAAATAAAACACACAGACCCATACGTATAATACTACATTACAATGAAATTGTGTTTGTAGAAAGTTTTAAATTTTGATATATTGCTTAAACATCTCAAGAAGAAGTAGGAATTAACTGTTGCCAACATATTCTAAAAAAATATAAATGATATAACACAAAGGCAATTGACACTTCTATGGTAACTTAATCGGTAAAAAGATCTTATCAAGGGAACAAAGAACAGGTTCAACACCCTTCGTTGCAATGAAAAAGTCTTTTCGTGGTAAACAGGAACAAAACAATGATTTTTGAGTCGACAGGAAATTAATTGATACTGAAATCAACCATTTGAATTTGAGGTTAAGGTGAGATATAATGGTCTAGGTTCTCAGCAAAAGTACGTAAGACACGTCTGATACGGTGCTTTTTGTCCGCAATTCGCTTTTTGTCCGCTTTTGCTTTTTGTCCGATAATTTTGCTTTTTGTCCGAAACTTTTGCTTTTTGTCCGTTGCTTTTTGTCCGTTTTGCCTTTTGTCCGATTATTTTGCTTTTTGTCCGAAACTTTTGCTTTTTGTCCGTTGCTTTTTGTCCGTTTTGCCTTTTGTCCGATTATTTTGCTTTTTGTCCGAAACTTTTGCTTTTTGTCCGTTGCTTTTTGTCCGTTTTGCTTTTTGTCCGATAATTTTGCTTTATGTCCGATATAAAATGTGTATATTTTTGGCAGGTTTCATTTTGAACTTCAAAATACCATGTCCTTTTAGGAGTTAAATACAGACCATACTCACATTATAAATGATTTGTACATGAAATTTCATGTCTTTTACAATATATCGCATTACCTCTAAAATGACTCGAAGCACTAATATCCTAGACCCGTAGGTGTTGGTCAACAGAGGGCAAGGGGAATACTCTTGTATATCCCTAAGTCTAAAAAACAACTATTGAAAGCTGGCTAAACTAAGACATACTCCAGGTAGGCCATTATACCAGAAGAAGAGGTAGTCAAACCCTTATAAATGGCTTATAGCACTTATGTCCTGGATCTACACGAGTTTATCAGCAACGAATTAAAAGGGGCATGAGTTTCGCCGGTATATCACGAAGTAAAAATAAACCTCATTATTGCTAGCTCTTCAAACTAAGAGATTCTCCACGTTGGCCATTATACCAGAGGTATAGGTAGGCAGTGCCTCTTAAATGGTCCATGGGCCATGGCACTTATGTCCTCGACCCGTACGAGTTGGTCAGAAGAGGGTAAGGGGAATACTCTAGTATATCACACAGTCCACCAAAAATAGTGACGGCTGCCCAAACTAAGACATTTTTAGGTGTGCCCTTATACTAGATGTTGGAGTAGTCATTCTCTTAAAAATGGCTCATAGCACTTATGCTATAGACCCGAACGAGTTTGTCAACAATGAGTTAAAAGGGGGATGAATTAGCCCGGTATATAACGAAGTTGAAATAAACTGTTGCCCGCTGACTAAACTAAGAAATTATCCACGCGGGCCATAATATGAGAGGTAGAGGAAGGGATTGCCTCTATAAAATGACCATGAGCACGTATGACCTAGACCCGTACGAGTTAGTCAGCGAAGTGTAAGGTTGGTACCCTAGTATATAATAAAGTCGAACTAAACTATTGCTGGATGGCTAAGAGATTCTCCGCGTTGGCCATGATACCAGAGGTAGAGGTTGTCATTGCCTCTAAAATGGCCCAAATCACTTATTCCCTAGAGAAGTACGCGGTATCATCAAAGGGTTTAAAAGGGAGTTGGAACCTCTGTTTACAAAGAAGTCGAAATAAATTATTGCCGGCTTGCTTAAGTACGTGATTCTCCAAGTTGGCCATTAATCCTAGGTTAAATGTGTGCATTGCCTTTTAAATGGCTGATAAAACTAACGCCCTAGACCTGTACGAGTTTGTCAGCAAAAGGTTAAAGGGGGGGTGCGATGCCTCTTTTTACAACGAAAATATAAATTAAGCCGACTGGCCTAACTAAGAGATTCTATACGCGGGGTATTATATCAGAGGATGAGGTAGGCATTACCTCTAACATAGCCATAACACGTATGTCCCAGACCCGTGTAAGTTAATCAGCAAAGGGTAAGGGGGGTACCTAAGTATATCACAAAGTCGAAATAAACTATTGCTGGCTGGCTAAACGAAGAGATTCTCCACATGGTCCATGATACCAGAGGTGGAAGTGGCCATAGCCTCAAAAATGGCCACTTATGCCGTAGACCCGTACCAGTGCTTCAGCAAAGTGTTAAAAGGGGGAGGTGGTATCTATGTTTACAACGAAGTCGAAATGAATTATTGCCGGCTGGCCAAACAAAGAAATTCTCAACATAGGCCATTATAACAAAGGTAGTGGTGGACATTGCATCTAAAATGGCCCATACTTCTTATTCCATTGATCTGTACGAGTTTGTCAGCAAAGGGTAAGGAGGGTACCCTGGTATATAACAAAGTCGAAATAAACTATTGCCGGATGGCCAAAAATAAAAGATGATCCACGTTTATCATGATACCAGAGGTAGAGGTGGGCCTTGCCTTTAAAATGGTTTATAGCACTTATGCCAGCAAAAGGAAAGGAGGGTATTCTAGTATATCGCAAAGTCGTTATGAAATATTGCCGGCTGTTCAAACTACGAGATTCACCACATGGGCCATGCTACCAGAGGTATAGGTGGTCATTGCCTTTAAGATAGCCTATAGCACTTATATGGCATATACCCGTACGAGTTTGTCAGTAAAGAGCTAAAATTAGGAGGTGGTACCTCTGTTCACATTAAAGTCAAAATAACTGTAGCCGGTAGGCCAAACTCCGGGATTCTCTACGTGGATCATTATACCAGAGGTAGAGGTTTATTTCGACTTCGTTGTAAACAAAGGTAACACCTTTTATTTTTAACCCCTTGCAGGCAAAATCGTACAGGTCTTTGGAATTAGTGTTATATGCCATTTTAAAGGCAATTACCATATCTATCTCTGGTAAAATGGCCTACGTGGAGAACCTCTTAGTTTGGCCAGCCGGCAATACTTTATTTCGACTTTGTTGTAAACAGAGGTACCATCTCCCCCTTTTGATTCATTATTGTCAAACTCGTACGGGTCTAGGGCATAAGTGCTATAAGAAATTTGTATGGCAATGCCCTCCTCTATCTATGGTAAAATGGCCTACGTGGAGAATCTTTTAGTTTGGCCAGCCGGCAATTATTAAAGTGTATTTCGACTTCGTTGCAAACAGAGGTACCACCTTACCCTTTTAATTCATTGTTGTCAAACTCGTACGGGTCTTGGGCCTAAGTGATCTGTGCCTTTTTTAAGGCAATGCCTACTTCTACCTCTGGCATCATACCCCACGTGGAGAATCTCTTGGCCAGCCGGCAATTGTTTATTTCGACTTTTTTATATACCAAGGTACTTCCCTAACCCTTTGCTGACTTACTCGCTGGCTTATCCCTTATTGTAAGTAAGTAAGTTCAATAAATATAAGACTATATGCCAGGTCTTTCTGACAACCAATTACAAACAAATTGGGGTTTATCTAATGAGGCTTTTCCCAGGATGCAATTGCTCGTAGACTGTATACAGTTGACCAAATAATCCACAAATTCCGCAAAAGGATCTTTTAATTATAGGCCATGTCCATTTAGACATTAAGCAACAAAAGCCCAGCATGACCGATGCATTTGTCTTTAACATCTCCGATATTGATTCCGCGTGGCCTTCCAATTGACATGAGTGTCCATTGGTGTTCATTGTTAAACCTTTGGAGCTATATCAGTTTGTGTGGAAATTAAGAGCACGATGACCTTCCCTTGGTGATAACAACATGACCAACAACCATATCGTGTGTTACCAAAAGCCGTCAGCGATAGTCACACCGACAATTTGCTACCTTCGTGGACAAAAGCCTGGCTTTTCGCTGGATCCTAATTAACATCTAGTGTTGTCACTACCATTTGCTGTAGAGATTTAGTTGCACAACATAACAGAAACATTCTTTGTAAATACTCTATGTTGATATTTTGACATTTGGATGGTTCATATACCAATTGTAGCCGAAAAATGATAATGAAACATTTCTGTTTAATATCGATCTATTGTTGGAATTGTAAATTTTCATATTCAATTTTTGTTTGTTTAAAGATGACCATTTTAAATAAAGATTTTAATTTTTTAAAAGGAAGTTTTAGACTTGTGCTTTTATTGCCACTCAGTTCATATAACCTGTCATTTTAGTCGAGCCTGTAACTTTTGTTGCAGAAAGCTCGACATATGAATAGTGATCCGGCGGCGGCGGCGGCGGCGGCGGCGGCGGCGGCGGCGGCGGCGTAAGTTAACTTCTGAAAAGCTTAATATTTTAGAAGGTGGAAGAATTGGATGCTTCATACTCTGTATATAGATGCCTCATGTTACGAAGTTTCTGTCAGTCACATGTCCAATGTCCTTGACCTCATATTCATGGTTCAGTGATCACTTGAAAAAAAAGTTCAGAATTTTTGTAATGTTGAATTCTCTCTTATTATAAGTAATAGGATAACTATATTTGGTATGTGCGTACCTTGCAAGGTACTCATGCCCGTCAGACAGTTTTCACTTGACCTCGACTTCATTTCGTGGATCAGTGAACAAAGGTTAGAATAAGTTTTGGTGGTCAAGTCCACATCTCAGATACCATAAGCAACAGGGCTAGTATATTCGGTGTATGGAAGGACTGTAAGGTGTACATGTCTAACTTGCAGGTGTCATCTGACCTTGACCTCATTTTCACGGTTCAGTGGTTATAGTTAAATTTTTCTGTCTTGGTCTGTTTTTCTCATACTTTATGCAATGAGTCTACAATATTTGTTGTATGGAATGATTGTAAGGTGTACATGTCTAGCGGGAAGATATCATCTGACCTTGACCTCATTTTCATGGTTCAGTGGTCAAAGTTCAGTTTTTGAGTTTTGGTCTTTTTATCTAATATTATATGCCAAAGGTCACTATATTTGGTGTATGAAAATATCTTATGATCTATATATAAGTCTCCCAGGTTTTATTTGACCATGACCTCAATTTCACGGTTCATTGCACAGTGTTAAGTTTTTGTGTTTTGGTCTGTTTTTCTTAAACTATAAGTAATAGGTCAAGTATATTTGTTGTATCGAAGAATTGTTAGCTGTTCATGTCTGCCTGGTATGGTTCGTCTGACCTTTACCTCATTTTCATAATTCATTTGGTCTTTGTTTAGCTATCTTGGTTAATGTTAAGTTTATGTGGCAGTTGTAATAAATCTTTATACTTAGGGCTATCAACATAATATTAATGATGAGTAAAGTAGGCGAGACATTTCAGTGTGTGCACTCTTGTTTAAATGTGCTTATTTATCCGAGTCCTGGACTGCATTCCAGTGGCTTTCATTCGTTTACTTTTGTGTAAATTTTATACAGATCAGTATTTTTTCAAATGTTTTACCAATATTTTAGCTGCATGTAACATCTTGAACACTCAGAACAGCAAAACAAAATTTAGATTTCAGAAATAAATAGCCTTTAGTCATCGACGAATAGCCGATGATTTCAAGAGTTGTTTCCGTTAAAGGATGATTCCTTTTTTTTTGTGCAATACTTGCTCTTTCGGAGGCTCGAGGGTAATTTCAGCAAAAATTTTATCATTTTTGTTTTCATTACAAATTTTATTTATTACACTATTAGTTATAACTTTATGAATTGGCTCAAAAATCAACCCAAAAAATCGAATGATTTTGGCCTCAGATTTATTTTTCAAATGTTTATATCACTGTTAAAGCTCCAAATTGTCTCCCTTTAGTGCAATAATGACATTTTGTTTTGGCATTAGAATTAAAATGTCTTTTTCAACTCATCGGTGACCTATAGATATTTTTCAAATATGCTTTACGTAAACTAAACAGTTGTAAAATTAAATCGATTTCTGTAATTTAGTTCTTTTTTTATTTCGATATATATATCTCTCTATTTCTCCTATTAGTTCAACTTAAAAAAAAAGTACCTTAACAAAAATGGTTGCTTCTTTCGAGGGCAGATTGTGAGCTTAAGTGAACGATAACCCCATGTTTTTATTTGATTTTTCTATTTAGTATATGATAAAAGTTCATCTATAGAAAAACAAGCAAAATCCTACATGTCTATTTAAAAAATAATGGATTAATACCCTCCAGTCCCCTTAACGACAAAAAAAATAAATAGAACATTACGTTTAAGTATCTCCTACAGTATTTTACAACCTCCATTGGTGATACATTATATGTATTTCTGCTGTTGTTTTATATAAGTTATTGTCCTGAATAAACATCTTTATGCGTTTTTGCGTTTTTGCGTTTCAGTTTTTATAGTGAAATTTCTTCAATCAGCCAAGACAAACTTTAAATTTCGCCTTAACGATGTTTTCGCGAGAAATCCATGTATTATTATCGAATTACTACATTTAATCATTGTCTAGTGCCCTAAAATGAGATTTTCCGAGACGCTGGGTTTGAAATGGGATACCCTATTTAATTTAAACAATATTTGCAATCTTTTCAAAAAGATGCAGATGGGAATTTTCGTTCCTTATGAAAGTGTTCGCAAGGAGTTAAATTATAAACTCCTTATAGGATTATCAAAAAGCAACTATTAAGGACCCCCTTGGAATAAAGATCTTCCAAGACAACGTGTTCGAGAGTTTGAGTTTAATACATGACTTTTTAAAACTTAATGGACGGATCAGGATTATCTTACTCTTCCAGTTAACCATACATCATCACAGTTGCATTGGTTCTTGTTGCTCAGATTTTAAATTTCAATGATTTCGTCCGAGACCACAATTGTCGTCCCTTGATTTTCATTATTAGTCCCTAGTGATAACAGTGGGTTACTTGCCAATAATTTTTATACCCCTTCCAAATTTATTTCTCCTTGTTTAATGCCTCACATTGTAAGTAAGGGGGGGGGGGGGTGAAATTACACTGTAAAAAAATTTGGGTCCAGAATTTTACAGGAAAGTAGTGATTTGGTCCAGCTGAAAAAGGTTAAAAATTAGCACTTCGGAAGCTGTCAAAAGATTTCAAGACACCCTAAACACAAAATTGTCCATATTTTGAATTAGACGCGATGAAGTTTTCTATAATTTTGATATAATTTGTCGAAAAATTAGTACAACACACTGTAAAAGTTTCATTGAGAAAGCGCAGGTGGGATTTTTTAAATTTTCATTTATGTTCTAAAAGAAATGCACTACGAATTAATTGTGTTCTCGGACCATTTGTTTTGTGGACTGTTGTGTATCTTGTTGTTTTTCATTCAGCTGCGGCTTTGTTGGTTTGTTTCAACCCTTTTTAGTGTGATTATCCTTTGGTACACTTTGCCTCTCTCTTATATATGATATCGCAATAATTATATATATGTAAGCGTTCATATACATTTATATGGATACAATATTGAATTAAAATAGATATAATAATTAGATGAGTGAAAAAAAGAAAATGAAGTAATAATTGTACGTGTGAGGAGTTGGCATTCTTATAAAAAAGAAGATGTGGTATTATTGCAAATGAGACAACTATCCACAAAAGACCAAAATGACACAGACATTAACAGCATTAGGTCACCGTACGGCCTTCAACAATGAGGAAAGCCCATACAGCATAGTCAGCTATAAAAGGCCCCGATAAGACCATGTAAAACAATTCAAACGAGAAAACTAACGGCCTTATTTATGTCAAAAAAATAAATGAAAAAACAAATATGTAACACATAAACAAACGACAACCACTGAATATACAGGCTCCTGACTTGGTACAGGCACATACATAAATAATGTGGCGAGGTTAAAGTCTTTTACACTAGAAATATTTTAGATCTTGTTATATAGACTAATTCTTATTCATTCTGGTCGTAAGTTAGTCTGTCATCCTCAAACGTGTGAACAATGGTGTACGTACACCAATTTGTAGAATACATGGGATATTCAAAGACTTAAACGAACGTTAAATCTCAGAGGCATGACTTTTTATTAGTTGTTAGTGGCTTTGAAATAGCTGTCAGATAACTGCGAGTACTCTCAGATCTGTTCATTGTGACTTTTTGTGTCGGGATGTATAAGTACCCAGCCACGTCCACTTGTATTTGTGTCTATCTGATGAGTTAAGCCTTTTTCAACTGATTTTTATAGTTCGTTCTTATGTTGTACTGTTATACCACTGTCCCAGGTTAGGGGGAGGGTTGGGATCCCGCTAATATGTTTAACTCCGGCACATTATTTAAATCTGTGCCTGTCCCAAGTCAGGAGCCTGTAATTCAGTGGTTGTCGTTTGTTTATGTGTTACATATTTGTTTTTCGTTCATTTTTTTACTTAAATAAGGCCGTTAGTTTTCTCGTTTGAATTGTTTTACATTGTCTTATCGGGGCCTTTGTAGCTGACTATGCGGTATGGGCTTTGCTCATTGTTGAAGGTCGTACGGTGACCTATAGTTGTTAATGTTTGTGTCATTTTGGTCTTTTGTGGATAGTTGTCTCGTTGGCCATCATACCACATCTTCTTTTTTATATGCTCGAAACTTTAGAATAGTTTAGAAATTTATCAAATCAAATAATCCTTGAGTGATGGTTTCTTGAAATTCTAAATTGATGTTTAACCGCGCTAAATATTATATATGATAATCATACGAATAAGTCAGGAACGGAGTTTCAATCTGTAATTCAATAGTTGTTGTTTGTTTCTGTATTTGTTTGTCGTATAGTGTTTTGTAAATCAATGGTTTTCTCGTTTGAATAGTTTTATCATTATGTTAAATGGTGTCGGCGTTTGCTACATGTGGAACTGCACACATTTACGACATGTTATTGCTTAAACGCACAGTTTCTTCTTCCCGCTAATAATATATAGTCACCATTTGCACTTATATGCGAATGGCCGATTGACAGTCGCTCCAAAATATTTTGCAACATTTCAGTTAAAAAAAAACTTTTTTAAGTCTGGTAATATTTTCGTCATATTTCCAACAACTTTATTTTTCTTAAACATTACAAATATTACAAATATAACAAACAAACAAACTTCATTTTTGGAACACTATCACAAAGTTTACGTAATACATGTGTAGCTATTTATTTAGATAAACTGTATTAATCCATACATTTCGGAATTATTTAGCAACTATATCCAAATGACGAGGAAGTTCGAGGTTATTCAAGTAATAAGATTAAGGAAACTTTGGTTAACACAACAGTATTTTCAACAAAGTAGTTTATTTTTGTTTGACAAACTCGAAAAGAGGGGGAAAAGTAATAAAATGGTTACTTAAGCATTTACTTAATTTCTATCACGAAATAAATGCGTTTAATATTTTAGATACAGATACAATATAGTGCATTCGTAAATGTAAAACACTTTTTAATAGAAAATTTAAAAGAGATACATCAACAGTGTTTATTTTAGAATTGCTCAAGTCTGTAGGGCTTATTCCCGATTGTCCCACTTTTTTTTAAATTAAGAGCTCATATTGTCCCACATGAAAAGTTCTGACTGGTCCACATTATTTTATGAGGCGAAATGTTCTTATCCCTTGTTAGATTGTCTCTATGGTTTTGTTTCAGATATATAAGCCAAAACCTACATTTTATGCGATGCTCTTCTTTTAGACATTGCGGCCATCTTAATTATTGGGCGGGGTCATCGGATACTTTTTTGAAACTAAATACCCTAAGGATGATTTTGGCCATGTTTGCTTTAATTTTGCCAGTAGTTTCAGAAGAGAAGATTTTTGTAAAAATTAATGACGACGACGAATAATGAGAAAATGAGAAAAGCTCACTTAGTCCTATGGTCCAGGTGAGCTAAAAAGCAAAACGGACAAAAAGCAACGGACAAAAAGCAAAAGTGTCGGACAAAAAGCAAAATTATCGGACAAAAAGCAAAACGGACAAAAAGCAACGGACAAAAAGCAAAAGTATCGGACAAAAAGCAAAATTATCGGACAAAAAGCAACGGACAAAAAGCAAAAGTATCGGACAAAAAGCAAAATAATCGGACAAAAAGCAAAACCGGACAAAAAGCAAATCGCGGACAAAAAGCACCGTATCACACGTCGTTTGCTTTTTTAACCAATTTATCAATTATTGAAAGCACAGTCCACAAAAGATATTCCAGTTACGAAAATGTCCCAAAATGTGTTTCCATAATAGACAAAATAAAGCCGTAGCTCATAAACGTTAAACTTCCAATAGCTCGAAATGGCTTTTTTTCTCTGAAACAATATAAAAAAGATTGAAGCGAAAACGTAAGACCCCTTAGCAAGAAAGATAAACAGTGGACATAAATATGGCGTTTCTTGATCTACTTCGACAGAGTTTTTCGACTAATTATGTACAGTTTTCATTGCAGTAACATATAACATTGATAAGCCATTAACTCCTAATGGTATTGTATCTTTCTATAATTTATCTGTTCTAGACACCAATAACCACATTTGCTAACCAACAAATCACGTTTTATTACTGTCTGTCGTTAAAGATTACAGTGTTCAATAGTAGG
>CM075330.1:84128927-84296427 GCA_037788925.1 Mytilus galloprovincialis | reverse complement strand
ATTGGTTGGTTGGTTGGTTGCTTGCTTGGTTGGTTGGTTGGTTGGTTTGGATTCAAACACACATAAAACTGTTTAAATAGTGCCAAAACCACATAATTTGATGACCTTGACCTTTGACCTTGTGACCTTCGTGAAGGTCATTGCTCCACAAGGTCATTGCAAAAGACCCTATGGGTCAAGGACCTTTTGTTTAAGAGTTTTGCCTAAAAATGGCTTTTTAAAAACCATCAGTGGGAGTTATGTCCCTTACATGATGGTAAAATCAATATAGTCATAATGTAAAAAAGTTGCCCCTGGAAGTACCAATCATTTTTTACTGCTTAAATTTTCTGTATCTATAACTGTTCAATAGTTATAGGGAAATGAAAAACTTTTGAAAATCTAAAATATGACCTTGACCTTTGACCTTGACCTATATTTTTAAGTTTTGGTCCAATGAACTCAAATCTGAAGACCCGAAGTCTTTACGACTTACGGATCATGAGATTTATATGCATATCGAAAATTAAAATATTCAAGGGGAAATAACTCCTATAATAAGTCACTGGATCGCTTCGGTTAAAATTATTTGAACTTGTATCATTTGGCAAGGAACATTTAAAAAAAAAACATTTGCCGCTAAGTTTTATAGTTCATGAGTTATAGCGATAACAGTGTTTTTTGTAATTGGGGAGATAACTCCTATAAGGTAAATAGTACACTACGGTGCCCTTAATACAAGATAGCTTTTATTAACCCGATACTTGATACCAAAGATCATTTTGATATCTTACGTACTTTTATCACCGATTAACTTTGAAAAACGGCGGAAGAAAAAGAATAATAAACAAACGAAATACAGTAAGGTCTTTCCATTTAAGAAAGGACAGACCTTAATTAAAAACCAATTCTTCAGAGAACAATTGAAGGTCTTTCCACCTCAATAATAAGAATGAAATTTAAAAAAGGATGTTAGAAAATGTCACTTCTTGTTGATGTAATTTAGTTCTTCAAATTGATATAAAAAAATAAGATTAAAAGGTATATGTAGAAGAATTAATTGTTTTATTAAGAACAGAAAATAATTCTTAGCAAAGGTCAAAATCTAGAACGTCAAATTGACCTTTGACCTTGACCTCAATTTCAAGGTCATAGGTCAGTGATCTCAAATCAAAAGACCCCAGGTCAATCATTTGTATGATTGTGGAGAAATACTGATTTCAAATACATAAGGGGAGAAAACTCCTACAAGGGTTAACCCAAACACTTCGACTGAAATAGGTTGAAGTTGTGCCTTTTTGTAAACAGTAATTTGGCAAACAAATCATATTATTTACTGTAACAGTTTCTTTTGAATAACGATAACAAGCAAAATTCAAAAATTTATAACATGACCTTGACCCTCGACCTTGATCTCAATTTCAAGGTCATAGGTCAGTGAACTCAAAACGGAAGACCGGAGGTCAATCACTTGTATGGTTGTGGAGAAATACTGATTTGAAATACATAAGGGGAGAAAACTCCTATAAGGGTTAACCAAAACACTTTGACTGAAATAGGTTGAAGTTGCGCCTTATTGTAAATCGTTATTTAGCAAACACATCATATCATTTACTGTTACAGTTTCTTTGGTATAACGATAACAAGCAAAATTTAAAATTTAGAACTTGACCTTGACCTTTGACCTTGACCTCAATTTCCTTCAAATGGACCAAGGATTTCATATCAAAAGACTGTAGGCCTCTACAACTTATAACGTATGAAATTATCCAACAAATCGCCTATCTTAAATTTTCAAAGGGAAATAACTCCCATAAGATGTCTTTCGATCAGTCAAGTCAAATACACCAAATCTTTCTCAAGAGTAGACGAACAATTTGGTGAAAACAGTTTGCTAAAATCTTTTACGGTTTTAGAGATATAGCGATAACAAGAAAAAAAGGACGCGGGGAGATAACTCCTATAAGAATAAGTGCTCGGTCACACAGGGTGAGTTTTGAAACCCCCATTACTGTACAACATCATTGGTCAAAAAATCCATTCGATATGTTGTAAGACAAAAAAGCATCTCAGACGGCAGAAGAAAAAAAAAAAAAAAAAGAAAAAATAATCAGAAGAAAAACAAAAGGTCTTTCCACGAAAAGTGGAAAGACCTAATAAACAAACGAAATACAGTAAGGTCTTTCCATTTAAGAAAGGAAAGACCTTAATAATAATCAGAAGAAATACAGTAAGGTCTTTCCTTATAGAAAAAGGAAAGACCTAATAATTATGACCAAAAAGAACAATACAGAAAATTAAAAAAATCGGCAACATAAGTCCAACAAAATCAACACAAATAAGCAAATCCTACTCCACTGGTGACACCGATAGGGTACAATATTTCAAGTTAACTTTAAAACGGGTCGATATCAGTCGTAAATTCAGAAAAAAAGAGAAACACTATTAAGGGGGCTCACGGGTTTAAATTTTCGCGCCCACTGCGCAACAAGTTGCGCATAGTTACGGTATCCATGACGGAAACCGGCCAGTTGTCACAACAATTCATACATTATTATTTAGCGTATTAAAAATAGTTTTGAACCAATAAAACATTTGTTTATTTATACAATATCTTACCTTACGTTTATTTATATTTATTTTTATCTCATGAGTTATTTTGTTATTAAATTTTGCACTTCCGGTTTTATAAATATGTAAACAAGGAAGTCAAAAACGAAAGTTATTAATGTAGTTTGTACTATTCAGGCGGTTATTGTAGACTAAGAAATAATAAACGGAAACGACGGAATCTGGTGAATATTTCGGTGTTTTTATATGTCTTGTATATGCTGTTTCACCTACGAAATGAACCAGCCAAAGTCCTGTGCACCTGAAAGAACTCGAGACAAATGGTAAGTAAAATAAATCGGAACAACCGTAAACTATATTATAACCAGAATATCGTCTGCTGTAGGAGTATGTCTGTAATAAGAAATGAGCGAGGGAAGTTTTCAAAGAATAAACAAATACAGAAAACTAAAAGGGTAGAAAACTTGGTTTACAACCGACCAAATTGTGTAACACAAACTGTTGAAGATGAAGTTGATATACATGTTGTCCCTGATATTTCTATCGACCATCCTTACGTCAAAGAAACCACAACCACTAACTGTTCTGATCCTTTTTTCCAAAATGAAATCGTTATAGATTCGGCAGAAAATGATTACAATGTAGATTTTGACTTAGACTTCACATACATTCCATCAGATCTTGTTGATTTAAGTTATTGCCGTTTTGTGGTAGAACTTGATGTCCTTGCCAAACAATTACAACAATGCACTAAGTGTTGTACTCCTTTGCACCTGCACAACTCACTTGGAGTCAGACCCCTTGGCTTGTCAGGAATATTGTTTGTTCAGTGTACTGAATGTGGAAATGTTGACAGAATCAAATTGGGCAAAACTCACTATCGCACTGAAGTGAAAAGAGGAAATGGTATTTTTGATATAAATACTAAAGTGGCTACAGGTACTTCAATATGTTACTCTTTTATTATCTTTTCCAATTATAAATGACTACCAATTATTGCATTGAGCCAGTCATATGGAGACTTTCCCTGAAATAATCATGTGTACATGTATGTATTATAATTAGAGATTGTACTTTTGGTATAGGTATGTTGTAGCTACATGTAGTCATTTCTTACAAAAACTTTTTGTCCACTATGGGCGGTATAAGGTCCGTTTGTCCTGATAACATGTTCGTCTGCAGTGAGTTTGTTCGCCCATACATATAAAAGTAGATGATGTGGAATATATGATTGCCAATGAGACAAATCTCCACAATAGACCAAAATTACTCTAAAATTAACAACTATAGGTCACCATATACAGCCTTCAACAATAAGCAAAGCCCATATCTCATAGTCAGCAGAGTCCACTGGCCCTTGTTTTGTTCTCTTTACTATAAAATAATATATATCAAGAATACATGTACATGTATTAAAGTTTAATAAATTTAATCAGATATTTATATATGATATTATCATATATATTCTAGATATGTATGGAAACACATGAGAATGTTTAAAAGTTAATAGCTTGTTTTGAAGCATGCATGGTTCAATGAGATAATGATTCTTACTGACTGATTTAATTCTTGTCCTTGATGGATTAATAATTTTTTTGAAAAAGTAGCCTGGTAATACTAACAATGATGTACAAATTTTAGATCATGAAAAGAATTTACAATATAAAAAAGAGGACGTGGTATGATTGCCAATAGGACAACTCTGCACAAAAGACGGTTAGAGACCAAATGACACAGAAATTAACAACTATAGGTCACGGTATGGCATTCAACAATAAATTAAGCCAATACCTCATAGTCAGATATATAAAAGCCCTTGAAATGAAAATGTCAACAAGAAAACTAACAGCCTAATTTCTGTGCGAAAAATTAAAGAAAAACAAATATGTAACCCATAAACAAACAACACTTACTGAATTACAGGCTCCTGACTTGGGACAGGCATATACAAACAGAAACATTTTTATTTATTATCTATACAGTACTCACAAATTGACTGACTATTTTTTTTTTCGGTTAACAAATACATGTATCAATAAATACATATTCTACTATGCACCTCAAAAAGAAAGTAATAAATTAGTTGAGATTCAGTAAAATTTTCAACACTCTTTAACCTAATCTGTTCAGATAATAAACAGTATGCACTTGACACCAATCCGAAAATTAATAAAATCAGGGCTAATAGAAATTTGGTAAATGGTTTTCATTCTCCACTTTAAGATTAAAGGTATAAAATATGGAAAGTTCTTTTGTACTGGTCAGGGTAAGAAAGTTTTTTTCCATATTCTAAACTATTTTTTCACAATGACTGTTTACCTTATAAATTTTCCAAGGAATTAAATCACGCCTGTGTGTTTAAACATGCAAGAATGCCAGATTGAACTAGCAGAAATTGACAGATTCTGCTAATACATGTAATAGTTTCACCAAAATTAGTCATTAATGTGTAGTATCAAACAAAATTGCATTTCCGGCATGTAAATAAAAACCATCTATTTTTTCATGAGAATGGATGAAGAAGAAGGTAATTATTTCTGAAAATGTTGCTTTTAGTATGATTACTACATGTATTACTAAAATGTATTTCAGTATATGTATTAATAAATACCATATTGAACAAATAAGTATTTGAAGTCAAATCCATTTTATTAAATTTAGATGCTTATTTTAACATAAAATTTTCAGGGATGATTCATGCTGGAATTGGGGAGACCCAATTAAACAATCTGCTAGCAGCAATGAATTTACATTGTATAAACTCCAAGACCCTGAAGGACAGAGAAATTGAGATTGGTGAGGTGATGGAATGTAGTGCAGAGGCCTCAGAAAGGAAGTTTTTGTTAGAGGAAGCTGTTGAAGCTATTTCACTTAATGAAGGTTAGATCACATGACTATATAAAAATACATATAAATGCAGCTTTCACAATAGTTTTGTTCTGGTGAGAATTCCTCCATCATTAAATATTTTTTCATGTAGATCACTGGCTATAATTACTATAAAGATTAAATTTAGAAATGTTATTTTTATATTGAAAATAAAAGGATATGTTTTTTAAATGCATTTGTTTTTCGGCAAAAGTTAAAATAACATGAATTTACCTGGAAAGCATTTCTTTAACATATATTATTTATTCAACTGAATGGAGGAAAAACATTTAAAAAGAAATGTTATGAGTAACTTTGAGTTTTTTATATTGTACATGAGTATTTTAGGATTGTTTCAACTTATAAACAGCTGGTTACAGTATATGAAATAACATACATGTGTCAGCTTGTACACTTCATAAAACCTCAAACTTTTTTTTCTCAAACAAAGCAACTTTTATTCAATAAATATCACATTTAATATGTAAATCTCGTCTGAAACCTTAGCTCCCTATATCTGTTGCACCGGCATTATCAATGACAAAATTCAAGTTGGACTTAACAGTTTTTGCAAGTCTTAAAAAATTCTTTGTTTTGCCACATATACATGTATAAAGGATGTTCAAAATTGGACATCTGACTGGAAGTTAGAAAAGATATTCGGTGCAGACTGTATCTGTCTCAGAACATGTTGTGCTGAAGTTACAAGTATGTATCACTAGTTATCTTGATAGAAAACTATCAAATCAACTCTTCAAATGCAATACTAATTATCAGCCATACATGTGAAAATGTTAATTAATGTTGCTACATTTAAACTGGACATTATTTCTAAAAAGTGCATTTTCAAATTTCAAATTTATCAATATTAAACTGGTTCATTTTCTTTCAGATAGTCAACAACAAGAGGGTATACATGCATCAACAGACACATGCTGGCAAAAAAAGGGTTCTGGAAGAGCATATAATAGTTTATCAGGTTTGTTTTGATCAAAAAAATTACCATAGTATCATTATGCCTGTAAATATAAAGGTTTGATTCTATGAAATACGAAAGATATGTTTTTAACAGGGTATGGAATTTCCTTGTCTGTTTAATGTTGACTAAACAAAGGAGTAGGTCCGGTAAGGACCGATTTTGGCCTCAAATTTCAGTTTCATCTGACGAAAGATTTTGACCACTTTTTAAACACTTAAGTGTCTATTTCATTTGATTCAATTATTTTTTGTGAAAGATTTTAACTCATTAAGTCATAAAAAATGATCCGATTCAAGCTTAAATATGAAAAACCTACCAAATATGCGAAACAATGTCACTTTTCAGATAGTTTTTGTCAAAAATGAAAGTGGCCGCATCCGTGTTCATCCTCAATCTTTATATATGTTATGTATTATCATCAAATACAACTTCCATTTAAATATTTTGGATGAACACGAATGCGGCCACTTTCGTTTTACACGGAAAGGGTCTAAAATTTAACTAAAATGCTTGAATTTTGATGATTTCAGTAATTTAGCATGACTTAATGGTGCTAGTTCTCAATATATGTGCATTGCATTGCCAAAAACAGCCAATATTTATGTAGCAAAACCATTCTACTATCCAATAAATAACTAAAAGTTTACATTTTCAGAATTTTGTAAAACTGCTATATTTTGGGGCCAAAAAGGGCTCTTACCGGACCTACTCCTTTTGCCTAGATGCACATGAAAATAAATAAATTTGGTGTTTTTACTGTCTTCTGATTGGTTAAAATTATTAGTTTTATTTTCAATGTTGTCAATCTTAATGGCGACCCGCCCACTCTGACGTTGTGTATTCATATGCAACCATGTGTGTACGTTGTTATTGTTAATATAAATAATATAAAAAGTGCTTTGAGCCATATTTTTGATAGAAATTTATTTATAATGAATGGCAATAATTTATTTTGCATTTATTGACGCATAAAATAAATTTTTGACTCTTCACATTTTGCATAATCCGCTTTCCATTAAATAAATATTATACCTGCCCTACTACATAAAGCTAATTCTCTTTTTGGCAAGATTCCCTTGTCTTGGCCACTCACAACAAGTACAAAAGGGTATGGAATAAGGGGAGGGGGGTTATCAAATGTTTCCGTTGTCTGTTCTGTAAGTCCTCAAGTTTGCATTAACTTTATTTTATAAAACTGATACATGATGCTTATTACCATGAAACAAAGATCAAGTTCAGTCATTTTTTATACGACAGCAATTTTTTTTATTTTGTGGTCGTATATTGGTATCATGTTGTCGTCCGAATACTTTTGGTTTTCGCACTATAACTTTAGTTTAATATAAGAAAATAGAAACCTATGAAATTTTGACACAAGGTTTATGAACACAAAAGGAAGGTTGGCATTGATTTTAGGAGTTGGTATCCCAACAGTTGAGGAATTGGGGGCCAAAAAGGGGCCCAAATAAGCATTTTTCTTGGTTTTCGCACCATAACTTTAGTATAAGTAAATAGAAATCTATGAAATTTGGGCTGTTGTCTCTTTGACACATTCCCCATTTCCATTCTCAATTTTATATTTTTGATTTTCACGAAAAATTGAATCCTTTGGGTTCTTTGATATGCTGAATCTAAAAATGTACTTAGATTTTTGATTATTGACCCAGTTTTCAAGTTGGTCCAAATCCGGGTCCAAAATCAATCTTTGTTTAATTACATCAAAAATTGAATAAATGGGGTTCTTTGATATGCCGAATGTAACTGTGTATGTAGATTCTTAATTTTTGGTCCTGTTTTCAAATTAATCTACATTAAGGTCCAAAGGGTCCAAAATTAAACTTAGTTTGATTTCGACAAAAATTGAATCCTTTGGGTTCTTTGATATGCTGAATCTAAAAATGTACATAGATTTTTGATTATTGACCAAGTTTTCAAGTCGGGGTCCAAATCAGGGTCCAAAATTAAACTTTGTTTGATTTCATCAAAAATTGAATAATTGCGGTTCTTTGATATGCCAAATCTAACTGTGTATGTAGATTTTTAATTTTTGGTCCTGTTTTCAAATTGGTCTACATTAAGGTCCAAAGGGTCCAAAATTAAACTAAGTTTGATTTTTACAAAAATTAAATTCTTGGGCTTCTTTGATATGCTGAATCTAAACATGGATCCTTTTTTGATAAAATCTGGCTCTTACTATACAGATTTTAAATAAGACAGATATTTTTTTATGTTCAAATAATGTTAAGATGATGTCTGTGTGGTTGTTCAAAGAAGTTTGAGTTTCTCTTTACTGATTTTAACAATTTGATATGTTCCCACTTCTTTGTTACAGCTTAGTGACTTATATGACTATTTACATATATGTATTTATTTTGATTTCAGGAGTAGCATCACTTATTGGACAGAAGACTGGGAAAGTTCTGCATCATACCATGAGATCTGGGGATTGCAGAGTATGCAGCATAGCAAACAGAAAAGGAGAAGTACCCAGAAAACATAAGTGCTCTAAAAACTGGACTGGATCAGCAAAAGCAATGGAGCCTGACATGGTTGTCCAGATGATCCGTGATTTGAAGGAACAAAATGTCCCAATATCAGAACTTGCTGGGGATGATGATTCAACTGGATACAACAGAGCCATTAAGGAAATGCCGGATCTTCATATGGAGAAAACTAGTGATCGCAATCATGTAACCAAAAATATCGTCAACAAATTATACAGCATGAAGCCAAAGCATAAGGAATTATCTGTAATGGTGATAAATGCTATTACCAGAAACTTTGCCTACATGGTTGACCAAAATAAGGGAAACCAAACTGGAATAGAAAATGGGTTAAGGGCGTCGATTGATCACATTTTTGGTGAACATGCACACTGTGTGCAAAGTTGGTGTGGCTACTTAAAAGACAAAACCACCTACAAACATTCAAGCCTTCCACATGGCAAAGATTTAAAATCTTTGGACTTGAAGTCTGATCTTGAAAAACTGTTCTTGGATAAATTGGTGCCAAACTCAAAGAAACTGGCAAATCTAGCAAGTTCTCAAGCTAATGAGAGTTTGAATATGACCATAGCTACTAAAGCACCAAAATACAAACATTACTCTGCCTCATCCAGCTTAAGCTACAGAGTTAGTTCAGCAGTTCTACAGAAAAATGAAGGCTATAGCTATGTGTCTGAGGTTAGTGTAAAATATGGTTAATATTATGTGCATAAGCAAATTTAGTGTAAATGTAAAATAGCAATATAGAAAATTACAAATATACATTTACACCTAACTATAAGACCTTCAACAATGAAAAGTGTCTACAATTTTGGAATAACAAGATGTTGATCACTAAGATTCTAAAAAAACTGTGAACCAAAGATCTTCAATAACAATTAAATTACAAAAATAAAATTAGACTTGAAAACACAACAACTGGGCAAGGTTCATGAATAAGTGCAAATTCATAATTCAAATTTACCTCCCTGCTTTCAAGTAAAGCATTGATTGTATAAGCTACAAACGTTTACTCCTCTATCTATCTTATATTTGCCAATATTCTGTTGTACATGTTGTATCATATCAGACTGGCTTAGCCACTAAATGTTTCCCCTTTCCATCAAATGTTAAATGTTAAACTTATTACAGGTACATGAATCATCTGGATTATCACCTGGTACTGAAACATTGAAGAGATCATTGAAATTAAACAGAAAGAGAGACAGAAAGTCAACTGTTTCGAAGACAAGAGAGGGAAAAAAACAACGTCTGCTTCTGAAGAAGAAAAGAAGTTCCAAGAATTCTGGAATGGAAGTCAGAGAAGGAAAAACTTACGAAAGTGAAATAGGTGATTATTTTACATACTGAGTTATTTTTGGTATCATCTACCATGAACAAGTACATGTAATTTTACACTTACATTGACATTGTCATCATCTCATGACATATCATTGTTTGGATGTTAATTTGCTTAATTGGACTTGCTTTTACTAATAGATAGTTTAATATGTGTTTTGAGTTTTTTCACTTAAATTCTTATATTAAGATGATCTGATAACTGATAAGTACATAACCTAGATACATTTATTTGAAATTAAAAAAAAAATATCTAGCTTTTTTTGTGGTCAAAATTCAGTAAAACCTGCCTGTTGCAAATACATGTATCCACCATCAAATGGTTAAAAAAAAATCACATTACAATATTGTGTAATTTTATAATACAACTGTCTTTTGACTGTATTGGATAAAATGTTTAGATTTCAGAAACAGCAGAAAAAAAAAGTTAGGAAACTGCTGGTAATATACACTTTTAAGTGTCTCTGATGTCATCATTCTAACAACTGATTCAATGTCAATGTCATCTTATCATGTGATCAATTTTATACTTCATGCATACAATTTTTGTTCTAGGACTGGAACATCCAGATCAAGAAGAAATTCCTGAAGTTATGGAAATAGACAAATTTGACAAAGAAGCAATTACAGTTGCACCTTTGTTGGTGTTTGACTTAGAAACCACAGGCCTTAGTAAGTTTTAACTTTCATTGTTTACGTCTGTTTACAGGACGTATTGTGGTATACCATTGTCCATCTGTCCAGTCTGTCTGTAATCAACATGTTGGACATGAACTAAAAAGGGCTTGCACCAATTTGCATAAAACTTTGGTTAATTGCTTATATCTTATGAAGTAAGCTCCTTTTAGAATTCTAAAAAATTCAGATTTTACATTTTTGAGTAATGGGGTTTTATTTATTAAAAAAGGAAATTTCCAGTTCTCGGATAATTACCTAAAAAACTTAATTTACATAGATAGAGGGCCCTCTTAACTTAATTTGGGAAAAATTGATTTACCTCTATGGATATATGTAAAATCGATTTTGAATTAAGAAAACTTGCAGCAATGTTGACCCCAACCCCACTCCACCTTCCACCCCACCATCAAACTATTTGAATTGAGTTTTTTATCCTACATCGATCTTCTGATGTCGTCCCTAATTAAATTCATATAACCAATTTCATGTTCTTTGACTTCATTTATTCAGAAACCTATAATATGTCAAATATTTAATTACAATCCAAATTTAGACCTGAATCAAGCTTTAAGAGAGTCCATTTTTGTCCAAATTGTTCAGATTTGGACCTCTGCAGGCATATCCAGCTGTACCCATGAATGTTATGACTATAACATGAATAGAAAAAAGCTAAAATTTAAGTTGTTGGATGGTAGTCTTGTGTTGTATTGTATTGCTATGCAAGTAATTGTATGTCCATCTCAAATTAAAAATATTGAATGACCTGTAACTAACTCATGAATGTTGTTTTTATACTGTGTTTAAAATTACATATTAAAGTAGAGACATTCAAATATGCATAGTAAATTATGATTCCAACTTCTCTTGCATGCAATGTCACAAGCAAAATAATATTATTATGCAACAAAAATGATTTCAGGGACAGAGAGTTTTTTTTTATAGCTTTAAGGTTAAACCCGAAGGTGGCATGAGACTTTATACAATCATTGATGATGAAACAAAAGTTTATTGAACCCCTGAATCAATCCTGTAATAGTACCTATTGCATTATAATTTCTTTTTTTCAGGTAGATCATCTGATATTATACAACTTGCAGCTTGTTCAAAAGACAGCACTTTTGATACCTACATCTTACCAAGCCAACCAATATCAAAAGAAGCCACCAACATCACAAAGATCACAGTGCGTGGAAACAATATGCTGTACAATTCAAAACCAGTCAACTTTAAATATCCACATCAAGCTCTTACTGATTTCATTACATTTCTGTCAGAATTTTCATGTAAACCAATTCTTGTTGGACACAATATCAAGAGATTTGACTGTCATATTTTGTACAATGCCTTAAGATTTTATAACATGTACTCAGAATTTTGTAGCCATATAATTGGATTTGTAGATAGTTTGGATGTATTTAAACATGTTGTTCCTGGACTAAGTTCTTATAGTCAGACAAATCTTGTTGACACACTTCTTGATGAAACCTATGCTGCTCATAATGCCTTAGAGGACACTAGACTATTATTTAGATTAATCACTTGTACATCACAAGGAAATGTTATATCTGATAACATCACAGATTTTATTTTTTCTTCCAACTATCCACATAACTGCCACATGCATCAAGATAATTTAACAACTTTTAGTGAGGCTATTAACTGTAAAGCTTTATCTAAAGCCACAGCTTTGAAAGCTGCACGTTCTAATTTAAGGTTGTGTCATTTAAAATTATCTATTGAAAGAAATGGATTAGATGGTTTACGCGCACTGTTGTCCGAACTTACGAATCAAGGAAAAGTGCGTGTAACCAGTTGTAAAAAGATTATTCAAAAGATGTATGACTTTTTGACTCCTGAAAGTTAAGGTGGCTTGGGCAATTTTAAACTTACTATGATAAAAATTGCTTTTTTAAATATTTTTAAATTCTAAGTGATATATTTATATATATATATAATAGGTGCATTGTTCATTTATGCTCAAAATCACTCCTTATAAGAAGTATACACTTTTTTGTTTTAAACTTATTAGAAAAATAGATTTATTGATGAATAAAACTAAAAACAGACCTGACCTACAAAAATTTCCAAAATATTTGGTCTAATAGTTTATCAGTATTTATGATTATAAACCAGATATAAGGGAATGCATAACAGCTTTGATAAAAACAATAATGTTGAATTTTTTGGCCAAAACTTTTTTTGTCCTAAGCCACCTTACATATATATTAACATAAATATTGTGTGTGTTGTTCTTTCTGATTAGATGATATCTTGAATTCCATGTATCATTATAACAAATATCATCACTTTTGTTATGAATAAACAAAAATGAAAATAAAAGAAGGGAAATAAAATATATGTGTGCTTCCTATTTCTTTGTAAAAAAAAGGGTTGTATCTATTTTTGAACAATAATTCTAAATCCTTTTCACAGTCTTGATTCCATAAATATAAGTTTCAACAGAAAAGTTTTAATATCAGTTTGTTTGAAAAATAGAACAAATTTTACAAAATGCTGAGAACTTTCAGGCTTGAAAGGGTTCATCATAGATTGGTTAAGAAATCCGAAACACACACATATTTTTATATGGCCTCACTTTAAAATTGGAATGCGGTTTGTTATTTATTATTTGTGCATGATATAACTGGACATCAATTGTGTTATTTCAGCAGAACTGAATAATTTTGTTTGTCTATTTATCTTAAAAGTTGTGAATAACAAAGTGTCACAAAATGCGTTTAGAAACATAGCAGAGCACATACCAAAGGAAAAAAGGCAAGCAAAAAAAATAAAAGTGCAAGGTACAGTAAGAATATCACTAAAACAGGGGTTGTACTTAGATGCTCTGGAAGGATGAGCAGTTCCTGCTTTTTACAAGACACTTCTTGTGCTGGTCAATGAGGGTCGTGTACAGTAAGGAGAAAACATCTATGACAGGATTATATTAAAATTGAGAATGAAAATGGGGAATGTGTCAAAGACACAACAACCTGACCGTAGAAAAAACTACAGCAGAAGGTCACCAACAGGTCTTCAATGTAGCGAGAAATTCCCACACCCGAAGGCGTCCTTCAGCTGACCCACAAACAAATACATACTGAACAATAAGTCAGCATATGTCCTTCAACAATGAGCAAAGACCATTCTGCATGGTCAGCTCAAAAATGGCCATGAAATGATGAATGAGAAAACTAACAGCCTTATTTAAGTACAAAATTGAACAAATACAAATGAGTAACACATCAACGAACGACAACCACTTAAAAACAGGCTCCTGACTTAATTCATTAGTTGTTTTGGATCAGGCTGACCAGTTAAGAACTTCCAGATGGTCAGCTTCAGTTGAACCATAGCAATAGTGTACATTGCATGCAGGTTAAGTATTACAAGATCTATATACTTGCTATCATTTTTTTATCAAAATTAGAATACAAATAGTGGAGGTCCCTGTGGTCTTTTGTAGATGAGCTATGGTCTAGAAAACTGAATAATCAGTGCAAGTCATCTTTCTGAGAGAGTGTGTATGGTATTTTTTTTTAGCCTACGACTTCAATATTTTAGAAGATGGAAGACCTGAATGCTCTATACGTCGTATATAGATGTCTAATATTATGAAGTTTCCGGCTGTCACATGTCCAAAGTCCTTGACCTCATTTTCATGGTTGAGTGACTTAACCTTTTTCTATTAATTTTTTTGTAATGTTTATTTGCTCTTATTAATATGATTATTAGAATATCAATATTTGGTATGTGTGTACCTTGCAAGGTATACATGCCGGTCAGACAGATTTTACTTGACCTTGAACTCATTTCATGAATCAGTCAAGTCCATACTCAGTTTATATATCAAGCAATATGTCTAGTATATAGAAAGACTAAAGTGTATATGTGATACTTGGCAGGTGTCATCTGACCTTGACCTGATTTCCCTCGTTCAGTGGTAATAGTCGTGTTTTTCGTGTTTACGGCTGTATTTTTTAAACTAAGCAATAGCTATAGATCAACTATATTTGTTGTATGTAAGGAATATTGTGCTACTCCAGTAGGAAAATAGTGTTATTATTGAAATAGTATGCATTATGGAGGAAAGGGATCACATACTGACCCAATATTTAGCAAGAATTAGCTGCAAAATCCTGTGCTAGGAGCTGTCTTGAAACTTTTATTGAGGCGAAAATTACTTCTCTGTGTTGAAGATATCACTGTCATTCCCCCATCCCCGTAATTCCTATGGTCAATGCCTTATGACCGACTATCCTAGGACATTATAGCCAGTCATGATTGTTAAAAACCCCATAAGTAAATAAGAACTGAATTTACTTTTCAGCTGTCCAAGTTTCATTACAATCAAACGAAATGCTAATATTATCCACTGAAACCAATGATATTTAGCAAGAGAACTTCAGACATACTAAGAACTATTCGCCCCTAGGAATTACGACCTCCATATATATATGCAGGTCCTAAAAAAAACACATCTCTATTGAAGAATAAGTTTCTGTTCATTTTTCAAATCGTATGATCTTTAATTTGAACTGAACATTAAAAGATTGGCCAAAAATTAGTGATTTTCCCTTTTTACTTATGGTTGCCATGGCAACAAATATGCAAATCATCTGCGATTGTTTGAAAATGTTATATATATAATATATGGTCTTACATGTATAGAAGGTATAACAAGTTTCTATAAACAGGTCTGTTGTATCATATATATATATAGTTCCAAACTTTGAAAAAAATGTAAAAGAGAGAGTTATCTCCCTTTTTTGAAAAATGCCAACTATTTTTAATGATGTACATTTTTTGTCTTAACTAGACGGTGACTTGTTGATTTTATTTTTTATTATGTAAAAAAAATATTTAAGCAACGGAAAAAATACTAACATTAAAAAATCTTATATTAGGTTTCATTAGAAATTCCTCAAAAAAGGTAGCTTTGCGTTCATTTCCCTATCATTTCTATAGTAATCTTGAATGAAAACCATAAAAATTTGAACCCTAAAAAAAAATTAACTAGACGGTGAACCGATTTTTTTATTTTTGTTTTTCACCAAACATATGATCAAGTTCATTTACTAAAAAAATTAGCCAATTCCTATATTAGATTTTTATACCCCCCAGCCACCTTAACTTGAAATTGTATGGCACATATTTATCGCAAAAATGCAACTGTTAGGGTGCTGTCAATATAATTTAATTTTGGTTTTCTCGACATAATATAATTGTCTCGAACTCGGTTGACTCGAAATTTCGGATAAGTCGAAGTTTTCACGTGGTCCCAAACTTTGTTCCATATAAATGTATGTAATTCGACTCCTGATGAGTCGAAATTGGATGAGTCGAAATTTCGGTTGAGTCGAACTAAATTTACGATCCCAAGGTTAACAAAAGCATTAAAAATTCATTATTTATCTCGAACTAATACACATATGTGAAAACATGACCTCCGGTATTTAAAAGGAGTGAAGAGTTAATCTGACAATACACGTGTAATTAAATTTCCAGTCACTGACCACTGTATTGATTTATGACATGCTATTTCCACGAGTGTTTACCTAAGATTGTCATTTATAGAATTTTTATAAATAATTAGTGATGCATTGTTAATGTTCATGAAAAAGTATTTAAAATGTTTACAAAACAATTAATTGTGATTTACACTAATGAGCTTGTGTGTATATAAAGTAATTATAAGGATTATGACTTCCGTTGATGATCACCTAAAAACTACACTCAATCGGCGTTTTTAATCTTGTTATATTTTCTTTTGAAAAGAAAGAGTGAGATAAAACAAAATGAAGAGGAATCTAAATTTTCTAAAGTCTCTTGTATCCGAGAATAAACAATTTTGTCAACTATAAACGACCAGAACTATCGATTGGAAATTACTCTCTCGGATGAAAGCCATAGGAAAAGGTTGTAACTGACACAATTGAATAAGTAAAAATAATGTTATTATAATGATGAAAGACCTTGTCATACAAGTACATCGATCTGATACCAGAATATTGATCCCCTTCCCATATTCACCCGGATTTATTTTAGCTTTACCAAGCTGAGCAAGAGTTGTGTCCCTTGTTTTATCAAACTTCCGGTTTTCGTTTGAGTCGAACAACGTGTATCTCGAAATATTTCTCTGGTCCGGCTGACTTCGAGATAACGAGAGTCGACTGTAAATGCTTTGATCTAATTGGTATTGCTAGTAATTGTGGTGAGATCAGGAGTGTATGGAATTTTACACAAGTTTTAAAAATGAATACACCCAAGATATGCAATTTTGAAGTCGATGCACGATTCTGTTCATTTAAACTAATTTTATACGGGGTGAAAAACATAAAATTAAAAACGTATACAGAGGAAGTTCCGCGACACAATTTCAAACAGGGATGCTGCGCTAATTTTAGTATTCTTATTCATCTGTTGTAATTCTGAATTGTTTGGTAATTTTGGCAAAATTCAAAAACTAATTTATGATTTGACAAAGTTATACTGCTGATTTTCTAAATATTTCTGCTTTCGTTTATTTCCAAAAGGGCAATTAACCAATCAAGATGCAAGAATGTTGCTTCAATAGAAATGCGTATTATTTATCATCTGCACTCGTTCTGTTGAGTCAGGTCAAACTACCTCTTAAATCAAGACCCTTAAACCAGTAGATAATTTATCAAAATTTTAAAACTCTGATGTTCAATACATAAAAATATCGTTCAGTCGAAACGCTTTTCTCGATTGATATTCATTATCTAATCTATATTTATACATTTTGAAAGAAAAAAACAACAATCAAAAATTGGAATAAAAGCAATCAAAAATTGAATAGAAGGCGATAAATTATGATGAAATCTTGTATTGGAAAATTTGCTTACTTCAATGATTCAGAATCTACATCATACTATTCCATAGACTAACAGGTTATTAAACACATAAGATACCGATATCAGTCATGTGATATTATCAGATTATTACATGGCATTTTTCATATCGCATGTATTATCAGCCCTAGGTTCAATATCAGCCAAAGAGCCGCATGGCTCGAGGACTGATAAGACATGCGATATGAAAAATGACATGTTATGATCTTTTTATCATATGCTTCAACGGTGGAGAAAATAACAGATTCATATAATGATCCTTTTACGTGGTTCCCAAATAGAACTTCAATGAGTGAAAAGTTCACGGACGTCGGTCCCCAAATTTAGTACATTCGATATGAAATCTTTCTATCATATGACTCAACAAAAAAGAAAAATATTTTAATATGGACGAATCGACAAAAATATACATAATAAACACTGTTTGGAAAATCAACTTTTTTAAAGTATCTCTTTCTAAATATTGTTTGAAACTTTTAAAAATGCATTTATCTAATAATTTATAAAAAAAGAAGATGTGGTATGATTGCCAATGAGACAACTATCCACAAAAGACCAAAATGACACAGACATTAACAACTATAGGTCACCGTACGGCCTTCATCAATGAGCAAAGACCATACCGCATAGTCAGCTATAAAAGGCCCCGATAAGACAATGTAAAACAATTCAAACGAAAAAACTAACGGCCTTGTTTGTTTTTTTTTTTCTAATTTTAATTTTTATTTTACACAATATACTTTCCAGTATCCAAATAATTGTTTTGTACACTACTTTGTAATGTTTGTCATTGAAAACGTAGCATTGAGGTGTATTTTCCGGAATTTACCGAATATCAAGCTAGGTTCACACTGCTGATCAGATCAGCTCGATTAAGCCCGATCAAGACAAATTACGTGATCGGGAGACTGTCAAAAACAATCGAGTAAGGACCGAGAAGCAAGTCACTCGAGAAGAAATCGATAATTCGTCGAGTAGAGATCGAGATTGATCGGGAAAGGATCGTGTAGAGATCGAGATTGGTCGGAATACAACGGGAATTTTGTTGTATTCCGATACACGATCCTTTCCCGATCAATTCGACCGCTACTCGACGAATTCTCGATCTCTTCTCGAGTGACTTGCTTCTCGGTCCTTACTCGATTGTTTTTGACATGTCAAAAACTCTCGGGTAGATGGTCAGATCGATGACGAGTAGGGTAGACTATCCCGAACATCTTTGTCGATTGAGTCAGACCAGTCTCCCGATCACGTAATTTGTCTTGATCGGGTTTGATCGAGTTGATCTGATCGGCAGTGTGAACCTAGCTACACCGGAATGCCATGCGATAACGTTACGGAAAGGCATGTGATAACAATCGAAGTATGTGATAATCTTTTCATATCAGACTGCTTAGCACCAATTCTAAAAATATTGAATTTACGTTAATTTAATGCTATTATCATACAGTAAAAATCATATGTTATTAAGTCTAGGTATTATATGATAATTATAAATCATAACGTTTAAAAGTCTAGAGACCCAAATACAGTTAAGATCTTTAAACATCGAAAGAAAAAATATACTGCCTAATAAAACCAAGCAGTCAGAACAGGATTGACTTTCCATTGTAAGGTTTCGCAATTGTTTTAAGACAGTGTTTAACTTATTTTTTTCCGATACTTGTCTTTGTTAAAATACCTCTCTCATGAGCTATCGTTATATCATTTAAAATATAAGTTTTATTATAGTAGTACAAAATTAAATCAGTACATTCTTATTTTCTTTCACAGAGATTCAACATGAAAATTGCATTTTCCGTTGTCCTGATCGTATTTACTTTGAACATGCATGTCGTAAAAGGCAGATTTCACAGTTCGAATGGTAAACACTTTGATAAAATATACATACATTGGGTTATTACATTTAAATACGGATAAACAGTTGTGAGAATCATTGGTTTTGAATTGAAAAAAGAGTAATGTTTTAAATTAAGGATAATATATTCATGAAATTGAGAATGGAAATAGGGAACTTGTCAAAGAGACAACAACCCGACCATATAACAAACAACAGCAGAAGGTCACTAATAGGTCTTCAATGCAGCGAGAAACTCCCGCCCCCCGGAGTCATGTATCCGGGTAAAACTTTGCTGGTAACATTAATTTTCAAAACCGGCACGCATTATAAATATATGAAAATCAAGTTCTCTATGTTCAAAGAGAATATGGTTACATCAAATTATAGTAAGAAACATACTTCCATAAAGCAAATTGTCCCATATAAAGATTTTTATTCATTTTTGGCTTCAAAATTTCTGACGATAGGTATAGAAAACTGAAAATAAATGATTCTAGCGTTACTCTAGTCTACAAAGAATAGAAATAGTTCATTTCTTTTCTCAAAGTTACCTTTTTTTTTATAACTAGGCGTATGTGGTCGCCAACAATATGATCCAAGAATCCGGAGCTGTTGCGGAGGCGTGGTTACTTCAAAAGGCTCATGTTGTGGAACAAGATCATACGATTATCGTTTCCGCAGCTGTTGCAGAGGAGTAATTACTTCAAAAGGCTCTTGTTGTGGAACAAGATCATACAATTATCGTTTCCGCAGCTGTTGCGGAGGAATGATAACTTCAAAAGGCTCATGTTGTGGAACAAGATCATACGATTATCGTTTCCGCAGCTGTTGCGGAGGAATGATAACTTCAAAAGGCTCATGTTGTGGAACAAGGTCATACGATTATCGTTTCCGCAGTTGTTGTAAAGGCAAGATCACTTCAAAGGGCTCATGTTGTGGAACAAGGTCATACGATTATCGTTACCGCAGCTGTTGCGGAGGAAAGATCACTTCAAAAGGCTCATGTTGTGGAACAAGGTCATACGATTATCGTTTACGCAGCTGTTGTGGAGTAGTGATAACTTCAAAAGGCTCATGTTGTGGAACAAGTTCATACGATTATCGTTTCCGTAGCTGTTGTAACGGCAAGATCACTTCAAAGGGCTCATGTTGTGGAACAAGGTCATATGATTATCGTTTCGGCAGCTGTTGCGGAGGAATGATAACTTCAAAAGGCTCATGTTGTGGAACAATTTCATACGATAATCGTTTCCGCAGCTGTTGTAGGGGCAAGATCACTTCAAAAGGCTCCTGTTTTAGTCAGTTTGTTGCTTATGATCCACTTTCTCGAGGAAAAGTGATATAACTGTCGCATTTGTTAAATGGAATAAATTATGATCACTTAAACAGATGTATTAGCGTATTGTTATTGTAAACGCTGAACGAAAAAAACATGAAAATACAAGTTTTTGTATCGTTCTGGCGCATAATGTTTTCAGTTCTGTGTGTATGTATGATATTCCGTCCGTCTGTCCTATATCAGGTTGAAGTTTGTTATTTTCCTTTGTAGTTTACCACGAAGTTGTAGACACCTCACCTTAAAACGTGTACAATCTAATTACAATGCTGACGGTTTACTGAACTTGGCAATATGATAGTTCGAATGGGGAATGTTGTCTTAGAAACAGATAGATCCAAATACTATATTATAAGCTGGTTCAATTAATTAAACCCAAACACCACAAGCATTTTTATTTTAAATTTGAATTTTGAAAATATACGTACTCCAAATAGTATCTATCAAAAATGATTCAATATGTTTAGTATTTGATCTAGTATTTAAAAGTACTATAATTTCACTAGGAGGTTTGTACATGTATACTGTAAATTCAGAAATTAAATGTCAATGTCAGTATGATGCGTTTGCGACTGTTATACACGTGAGAGGTTTAGTTAGTTATAAAACTAAGGTTCAATCCACCATTTTCTACATAGGAAAAAGCCTGTACCAAGTCAGGAATATGACAGTTGTCATCTTTTCGTTTGATGTGTTTGAGCTCTTGATTTTGCCATTTGATTAGGGATTTTTCTTTTTTAATTTTCCTCGGAGTTCTGTTTTTTTTATGATTTTACTTCTTTGCCGACAAAGTTTAGCCAATCTAAGTGCTACAGTACAAAATTATTCAACAAACACAAAACAGACAATGTTTCACTATCATATGGGTCAAAGGTCAAATTAAAGGTAATTTCCTGGTCATAAATTTGTTAATTTTTTCCGACTTTTTCAATTTAATGTAAAACTGTCATGGTACCATGGTACCTTTCCTATTCTTATAGTGTAGAATTGTAAGACATTATACCGCAACAAAACCAGCATTTGCTACTTAGATTTTCCCAGAAAAAGCTGTTATTTTCAATCATTATAATTTATATTATAGATATACATTTTTAAAATTAATCCATAAAGACAGTGAAGAAATATTGTTTTTATGAAGACTTCTTATAATCAATGTCTTTAACTTACAAATATTTAGAGACCTTTTGGGTGAAAAAAAAAACCATATCAATTTAATCATGGCAATAGTTGCAGAGGTAAATAATAAGAAGCTTTTTAAAATCAACTAAAATATGAATCAGATAACAAAAACACTCCTAAAATCACACTTGTATTAATCTTAGCTATCATTGGTGTAAGCTGTTTGTCTGATGATTTTTTTAACAGTACATGCAGAATGCAGACAAATACAATCATTATTTCCGATTGAAGTGGTTCCATAATGTGACCTTATTATGCATAGACGCATTTTTCTATAACGTTCCCATAGGTAACTCAGAGAAAAGCATGAATAGTTTACGTCATAATCGAAATTTGACCAATGATTAAATGATATTAAACGAACCACATGTTGATTAAATAGAAATAATCAGCAGGTCAAGAAAAAAATGAAATCGGGTAAGAATTAGAGAAATGATCATAATCAACAGACCGGGAAAAGGACAAACTGTCCTCAGAGACATAAATGAACGTGCATTTAGGGCACAATATTTAGTTGCTCACGATATTTAGTCATTGAAGGTACTGGTCTCATTGACAGTTATACGGCTAAAACACTGAAAAATTCACATAATAGTTATAGGAAAGCACCAAAATTTATCAAAAACGCCCACACTCTATGTTTCTTTTTGTAACGTATGAACTTAGAATCATTTTGAATTTAATGTAGTTCGAAGGAATTCGTGTAGAAAGAAATACACAAGTCATTAACCAGATGCACTAATTGGTTAAGTTCCAAATCAAAACTTACGAAGGTATTTTTAGTATAACAAAAGATCATAGTTAAAAGATAATAAACACCTCGAAAATTAATAATTATGTATACGTATGACCTATATTCGTCATTGATTGATTTGTTGATAGATAAACAAACATTCAACTTTATTATACCAGAGACTTTTACAATACATCATATGCTTCTGAATCTAACAACGGGAAATAGCCTGGCTATATCATGCCTTTTGATTGGTAACCTTGACAGGAAAATTAACCTTTTGCAACCCGTGAAAAAAAAAAACAAAGATGAGAACGGTAATTCATTCCTGCATAAAATGAGCGCATCAATATTTCAATACTGGATCGATTCTTTTTTTTTTTTAATTATTTGTTTTATTATAATTAAGGTTAAACGCCTATCTTTACAACCAATTATACTAAAAATGCACACACGATCAACGGTTTTATAACCCTATAAAATTACAAAATGAAGCTTTTAATTCGTATCATTAAATTTCTATTTTTCAACTCACCAGAAATCTATTCTCCACAGCTAATACAGAAACAAAGTACCTGAATTTCAAAACATTTCAATGAAATACGAATACTATAACCAGGCATGTCAGCCTTAACCATTTGTAAAGGAGCGTACAATAATTTATTCTATCAAAGGCTTTTATTACATATAAAACAAATTGGAAATATTGGGCTTCAATGAATTAAGTAAAAAGTTACAATTTTTTTTAAAAACAAAAAGCCACAGGTCAGTGAAATGAATACCTTCCTACCTTAAGTATAATGTGTTGTCAAAACAATTGAAAACATATTTTGCCATTAACTTAGAAAAAACTTGATGTAATAGAAATCGGCCTATAATTGTCTTTCTCAGTAAGATCGCCCGAATCGGATTTGATGATATGAACTAAATGTACACAAGTAAATTCTATTTAGATAACGCAACGAACAAGCATACACGTTACGATCTTAGACAACATGATGAGTATCCTTTGAAATACATATTTCCAATATCTTCATCATTCCTGTCAGCAGCTTTTCCATCATTTAATGATTTTACAATGCATTGCACCTCAATGACCGTTATTATGCATCTTCTGAAAACAAACAGACAGCTACACCTTGATTTTCTGCATCTTTGAAAGTCGTAGACAGAGATTAATTAAGAATCAAAATGATCATGCAACATCTGTGCAATTTCGGAAAAAACAGATGCTCCATTTACAGTTTGTTAAAATTAAATGTTGTATTGTTTTCATATCTAATTCAGTTCCAAACACCACGCATGCCTTTACTTGAAAGTTAATTTGCTAATGCATCAGCTCTATGTTGCTCACTTTACAATTTATATTTACGCAATATATATTTAAAAGACAAGTGTAGTTGTCATTAATCTAAAAGTTGGGCTATATCATGGCTTACCAAATGTTTGCCATAGCAAGAGAAATAAAACCTTCACATGACATATCATGTGAGTTTTTTACATGTTCATTCAATCCTGGAACGTATTGGATATGTTTAGGTGTGTTTCATATAAATGGTGCATTTGCCTTTCTAAGACATCAAATAATATGATCAAACAAGTGTTCTATCAAAAGTCAATGATATGTTTACTTGCAACTCATATTTTACACTACATGCACTCAGACGGTTTATTTATGATTTTAGGGTACCATTTACATTTGCTTGATTCTTTTTTTAAACATATTCATTAAAATTATCCCAATTAACTATGTTCTGTAGCCTATGCTAGTATCACATACGGTACTTCCACTTTAATGTAGTTTCAAAATATCAGTTCAAAGGAATGTGGTCAAAAGAAATAGTATAAGTATTTACTTCATCATTGCATATTGACATATGATGACAAGATGTAGTTACAAAATGATCTACCTACACCTTAAAAAAGCATTTGTTTTACATTATGTAACGAATTTTTGACAATCAATTTTTATATTAAAATTGTCTGAAACAAATTTTTCGATATATTTACTCAAGTGTGTGGGATTTATGAATTTTGAACAGCGGTATACTACTGTTGCCTTTATTTAACCGTGACTTAAACAAATAAACAGAAAAGACTTTTGGCGAAATCCATTAGAACAGCACTTTTTTGGGTTTCAATTATAACAGTTGTATAGTCATTTGGAGCATCATCGCGAGTATTTGGAATGTTGATCATGTTATGTGAGGTAGATGGCAAAACGGACAATTAACTTGTTTTCTCCTTCAGAACAGTTAAATCTGAATCAACCAGAGTAGTTTATTGTTGCGATTCCATTCATAATACAGAAGCATGCGTTTTCACGTTAGTTTTATCAATGGCTGCCAATTGTTCATTTTTAGGATCTTTGAACTATTTTTTAACTCTGTCAAGCTAATGTCGAGATCGAGTAAAATATTTCAATTATCACAAGGAAAGAGCATCTTTGGTAACTCGACGACACTCTTCTTATCTATTTTAGATGGAGGGCGATATTTTGGTCCTTTTTCAAATTTTTTAACCTCTTTGGCCTGGGCGATATTGAGGTCCCCTGTGATAAAATGCCCATAGTAAAAAAAAACTAAAAAAACAAAAAAACATACAGACAAAGCACATTAGCAAATAGGAAAGACAAGCAGTCAAAAATTATCATCAAAACAAAAACTCAATGACAGGAAGTACAGAACCATATCAAATGTATATATAAAAAAGACTAAACAGTAAAATTGATATTCATTAATCACTATTCAAAATGTATCATTATGTTTCTTTGCAATTTGGATTTCATAAATGTATCAAATTTTCATTTTGTTATATTGTGTAACTGTAAGAAACATAATAACCATAGTAGTAAAACACATACAGTTTTTATTTTAAATATAGATATCTGAGACATACCGCTTTGTTCGACGAATAACACTTTCAATGACTATAACTGTCGTAAAATTTAAAATTACACAGTTTTTCAATTTTCGTCGACTCAACCCATATCAACTAGCCTCACATTAAATATATTTACAAAACTTATAAGACTGTATGAATATGATACAACATATATCCTGTATGATGCTTTTCTTTACAATCTGCACGGAAACATAAATCAAACATACACACACCGTTAAAACGCATATCTGCCTTTTTTAATAGATAAATTGTTATAAACATTCAATTTTGTAAGCTCTCGATTTGTCAAGTTTTGCATTTTCATTTACTAACATAGTAATAATTCCAATAAAGCTTTCTGGTGGCACATTATGAGCTTTCAAATATTCCATGCCGGTCCAATCTTCAGGATTTGCTACATCAACAGACAAGCAATTTTCCATGTAGATCGTTACATCTTCTTTGAAGGAACGCTTTTTCAGGTGCAAAAATAAAGAAAAAAGTTCGATGAGAATAATGTCAAAATATTCCTTTGAACTTTTCATCAGAGCTGTAAGCATTAACTAAATTCATCTCAAATATGTTGCATATATATATATTGTATTCTTTTTGAATTTTTGCAAAACTGTTATTTTTGTCTGTAAGAAAAACTTGTATTGATTAAAAATAGTTGACTTATATCCTATAAATAATGTTTCGTTAACAGTGCAAAATAATGTTTTATGGCATAAACAATGTGTTAACATTACACCAGAACCGATATCCATTTACCATTTTACATTTACTTAGTTACACGTGTTCAATGCTAAACATTTATGGAAGCATTCTTTTTTATCACCAAGGCTATTCTATTGTCCAATATCTACCGATTTAAAGATAATATTGAAAATTTGGGTTCATATTTAATTCTAGCAGTTGACACTAAAAAAAAGGTGGCAAATATTTCCGTGGTAAAATTTTAAATGCCTCGGTATGCAATTCTTATACATTGATAGCTCCTACAATACATTGCGTACATGCCTGACTATACAGACTAAGAAATTTCATTGTACAATTATTTTGTTATTAATTTATGCCGATAAAAAATGTACATTGTAACTTACATCATGTGTTTGTGGTGTTTTCAAAATTCTTTGTATAATCAGAAAAATACCACTAAAAGCGGAGACTGCTCCTATTGCTAAAACTATAGTCCAAAATGTCATTCCTGTGAAAATCATTAAATAGTTGTGTTTGTCTTTAAAAAATGTTGTCGTGGTAATTAATTTGACGGATCAATTGTCCAGTATACAGATTGATATTGTTAATCCAAAAATATAAAATTAATCAAAACTTGTCTCTCAGCTCGGGGCAAGATCTTAAAGAAACACAATTAGTTTCATGTTTTTTTTTTTAACAGTAATTTTTAATCAGTAATACGCTTAAATTTTACGATTTACTTCATTATTTCACTTTTGATCTTATATTATGTAGACCTGCATCTGAATGTGCGTCGTGCACGTCTTTGTCATAACTAAATGCTAAAAACTGTAAACCAACGTGAATGTAATCAATGTATACTTGATGGTATGAATATCAGGATTAATTAATTTTAATTGAAACACCTCAAATTATTTTTGGAGACAAAAAGACAAAATGGAAGAATCATCGGTTTCAGACATATTCAATTCTACGAGATCAAGACGTTTCTTTTTATTTTTCAATTTGAAGTTAGTACAAACGCCATAATTGATACCGTGTTTTTGATTATTAAAAGTCAAACTTCGACAGGAATCTTCACAGACAAGCCTTATAAAACCAAAGGCCAAACTTCCATTCATCGTATTATATAAACGTACATGTATGACTTGGATGTAATGTAGTCACATTGACACTCATACCACATCTTCTTACATCGATGTGTAGGATACTTTTGATAAGGCCTTCAAACATTACCTTAAACTACCGGTTAACCGGTTAATCGGTCGAACGATTATACGAGTAACCGGTTAGGCAAAAGTGTACGATTTGACAACACTAATAATTAGTAGTCCTTTTATAAACTCATGTTCGAATATTTGATGCTGCATAATAGCCGCTTTAGTTCATTTTTAAACAAAATCTACGAAAGCCGTTGTGATAGATATTACACATAAAGGCAGCAAATTGACTGTGAAAACCATATTGCAAAAAAAAAAAAAAAAAAACAAAAAAAAAAAAAGACGAGCAACAGTTTTCACTTCTGTTAAAAAACTACACCTAATGCTAAAGAATGAGCTACAATGCATGAGTTTCATAACGGTAAGCCGCAGTATCTTCTACTTAATATATATTCTACGTGTTAATCGCTCATGACAGCTTAAACAAAAGGCGACTCTATGAAATAAGTTCAATCTTACGAAAAATGGTCAATGTGTATTGTGAGTATTCACGAAACACAACCTGGTTATACAAACTATATGAACACATTGTGTATTTGTATTTAGTTGCATAGGTAAGTTTGCACATAAGCATATTTACATTGCCGTGTAATTATATTGTTATATGGACGAGCCATAACTTAATGTCCATCTAAAACATAATTTTACAAACTTATCGTCTGCAGATGCTAATGATCCAGGATTTGATGTTAGGAGGGGAGAATTAGAAGGACCATATTTTGTCAATATAGTAGCTATAATTTTTACAATGCATTTACATGTACATTATTTTTAGGGCAAGATTGCCCCGTCGGTTCTCGTCTGAGTCCGCGCCTGGTAAGATATAAATATAACAACAAATGTATTCATTTCAAAATGTGTAAAATACCAACCTTTAAATGATGGGTTATATTCCGTTTCGTTGTTTTGTTCGGCTAAACAAATGTAAAAACATAAATATTCAATGTGCACTATTTATATGATCGCGATTTTTAGTGTTTACATTAATTTATTATATGTTTAGTAGTAAATACAGTAGTTTTGCATATTTGATAAATAGCCTGCTGTTTAATCAATATCGTGCAACTTTGATGCGCAACCTTTATCGCATACCCTTTATCACATACCCTTTATCACACCCCTACCCTTTAACACACCCATACTTTTTTTTTTCATAAAGTCAGTTTTGGTTTTTTTTTGCTTAAGAAAAATTTTCCTCAAAATAGGTCAACTTTTTGAATGATGTCATTGTTTGGTATGTGACGTCACGAACGTCAAGTTTTCATATTGTATGTTTTCATTTTTTTGGCACACTAAATGCAACTTTAAAAAATACAAAACACACAAATTAATACAATAATAAACAAACTATTTTTAAAACAACAGCACGCAAATTGTAAGGTAACCCAGGTGCTTCGGATAAGTAATTGAGCAGTTCTTTTAAGGCCTTTGAAACAAGACAAAAGTAGAACTGAAGGTAACCCAGTGCTATGGATCAGAAAACAGTTCATATAGTATAATACTCTTCTGTTGAAATATATGATAAAGCGTATAATACGTGGCAAAATCCGTATCACATACCGTATCACCCTTGACCAATATCATCCCTCGGGTCTAAAGGCCCTTGGGCTGATATTGATGTCTTGGGATGATACGACATATGATACGGATTTTGCCATGTATTATTCTCTATGTTAAAGATTTTAAAAGAAATGTTCCTTCAAATAACAAGCAGAGTAGGATCAATTTACTAATTAAAATTGACATAAAAATGTATAGAATATGGCCTTGAACTAAATCGAATTACTATACAGCTGTCGACGACTTCGAAAAATCTTACTTAAGGTGGTACTTTCATGGTTCAAAATTTCACTTTTTTCACTTAATGTTGTGAGAAAATCATCTACATGCAAAATAGAGCTTCCTGAAATTGCTGAAAACAAAATTGTATTCATTACAGGTTTATTTGAGATTCTAAAAAATTATTGTTGATTCATTTTTTCATTCTTTTCATTGTCCTTCACAGTGTGTTTCTGTTTATCTTGGTTCTTTTAAAATCACAAAAATGCTGAACTCCGAGGAAAATTCATAACGGAAGGTCCCTAATCAAATGGCAAAATCAAAAGCTCAAATGAATGGATAACAACTGTCATATTCCTGAATTTGTCCAGGCATTTTCTTATGTAGAAAATGGTGAATTAAACCTGGTTTAAAGTTAGCTAAATTTCTCATTTGTATGACATTAGAAGTCGTAAATTAACTTCTTATAAATAATACAAATTGATTTACTGGATGCACTGCCTGGTTTGTCTTACCCACATATCCACATGTATAGATGCCTTTGTCAGATATGGAATAACTTATTCTGTATTTGTGGTTTCAAATTTTTTCAACTTTGTATTCGATTAGGAATTCTAACTGTGAAAGATAGATCATCACTGCATACTTCCTCAGATAAAATAAAAGGAATAAAAGTAAAAGATAAAGAAAAGGAAATAAATAATACAAAGGAGAAATGAAACTATCAAAATCATAGAGAAAAAAAAAAAATACGACCAAATTATCCTTGTTTTTTATCAGTCATGTTTGAAGGTGTATGTCTAAAATGTTTACACGATGCTGTACTTTCATGACTGTGACTCCCACTACTTCCACCTGATGTTGTGAGACCTTCATCTCCATATACAATAGAACCTCCTATAATTGCTGAAAGACATAGTTTAATTCAGTTATTTTTTTTATACAAAAACATCGTAAGTGATTGTCTTTAGTCATATTATAATGTATTTTGTCGTTTTAGTGAATCTGGTATTACAACAGCTAGACTTGAGTTTGGAAGTATAGTTACCTTGCTTGCTAGCTGTCCCTTCTTTTGATTGTTTCTCTGCTTAAATATTGACTCCACCCAAAGGATGGTTGGGACCTTGACTATTTATTATTTCATGGTTCAGCTAGCAAGTAAGCAAAGCAAAAATACTACCTCTACCTACACACTCAAGTATATGTGCTGTAGTGCCAAGTCTTTAATAGTTTTATAGAGCAAGCAAAAAAGGATTGGTATATGGTGCTGTATAGACTCAAAACATGTCAATATTTCTAGTGATCAAACGTGTTGATCATTTAAAGTAAAAATAAGACAATAAGTAGTCAGTGATGACAAATATAAACTTGATCATGATGTATTCAATGCCTAAGATTGCTTAATTATATACATTTCGGTAATTCGTGTTGCGCATAATTTTGTTTTCTATGTTGTTTTTGTTGCATACTGTACTTAGTCTTTTGGTTGTTTTTTTTTCAGGGAATTGTCATTTTTTTTACTATGAGTTTGAATTTCTCTTAATTTGTTATATATCGTCCTCAGTCTATATTTTAAAATTTACCACATTATCTTCAATGGTTATGAACCTCAATAAAAACAAACAAAAAATATTGATTTTAGTGCGAACTACACGTATATATATATATTATCTGGAATTGTTCCGATTCTAAATATTCAATTTTTCTAAGGCATATGGCAATCTTAATAACATGCAGATAAAATGCATGTTATGAAAAAAAAATAATTGAGAAAGCTTTTGTCTAATTATTAAGATCATGCAGATTGTCGCATATTTAAGTTCATACAATACATATAAGTGAAGACAATTTCCTTTTACGACAGGAATGTCAAACCAGTAATATTTCGGTGATAAATACTTTTTCCATTATTATCGATAGTTATTGTAATTGTTATTCTTTGATCTGTGGTTTTGGTCTAGGGATACAAGTTATATAAATGATAACCATGGCGCCATTTAAGTGTATATCTTAATTGATCGTCTCTACTTTTGAATGTTTTTGTAAAACTTTTAAACGCGTAGCTTTTGATTTCTTTGTATTATGTTATTTTTTCAATTGAACCAATTAATGTTATTTTCATAGCCTGGAGTACAACATTATATTTCTGATATCTAAGATTAGTTTTTTCAACTTACGTTTTGTGTTTGTGAGCATATAATGGTCCCAGTATGGCGAATTATATTTAGTATTATTGGTTTCAAAGTTAGTTTCGAGGAATCGACAAGTAAAATTGTCTAAATTGTACTCAAAAGCTCCACATGCGTATCCAGTTTTGATTAACCTGTAGCATTCATCGATGCATTCATCAACGCTGTAAGATTTGCCACTATATTCGATTAATGGTAAATCAATAATCATATTTACCCACCTGAGAAAATAGGCTTCACCTGTGAAATAAAGAAGTCTCGTTTTGTTAGAAATTACACTTTATTATAACATTCACACTCGAAGCTTTCTTACAAGCGCATGGCGAAGAAGCTTCCTAGTGTTCTCATATCCACCCTTTAAACAAATATTCATCTTTTAAAACTTAAAAAGAGTTTTTGAAAGCAAATCTAAAGAATTGGTCGAACCTTGTTTCATGATTATAGAGATAGAAATGTATTGTTTAAGGAAGAGACAAACCATACTTGCAATAAACATGCTCGGTGGTTGTTTTTTTGGCAATATTAGATATTACGACATCTCCTACTTTTATAAGCAATTGAATTGATATTTTCAGCTTGTATTTCGTATCATGATTTCCCTGATAAAGGGTTGCTGCTCACAAGGAAGCTATTAAGTAAAGAATTTTAAATTGTAAAAAGTTGAGAGCATCCCGTCGTAAACTTTACGGACGCCATCACGTGTTGGTGGACGGTTATTGAACAACCGTTTCACAGATGATATTGGATATGGTCCATATGTCGTAACTACACTCCTCTTCTTTTTTTAACGAATATAACCTGCCGAGTTAGACAATTTACCGGGTTTGATAACATAAGCACCACGGGGGGTGGGTGGGGGGTTGGTGCCCAATGTTGAGCAGGATTTGTTTACGTTTCCGGAGGTCTTGAGACCACACCCAGTTTTGGTGGGGTTCGTGTTGATTAAACTTAGTTTTCTATGTTGTGTCTTGTGTACAATTATTTGTTTGTTTACATTTTTTAACCAATGCGTTGTCAGTTTATTTTCGATCTTTGAGTTTGGCTGTCTTCTGGAATCTTTCGCCCCTCTTTTATACTGGTGGAAACAGTTAGATCTCCAAAACCGACTTTATCTAACTGCTTTTCTTTTTATCAATAACATGTTTGTTGAATTTGAATGAAATGTTTTTCAAGAGATAATCGGAATTCCTATGGAAAGTAACTGCATTATTTTTTTCACCGGTATGTTCTTTTATTTTAAAGTTATCAAAAATATTTGTAAATAAGGTAGACTTCACTCATAGACTTCACTTATAGACATCACAAGATGAATTTCACGAAGCTGGTATATTGTCTTATTTATACGTTCCACAATAGAGTGGTGAGACAATACACATGTAGGTGTAATACTACCTTATCATAGTACGTCACATCCGGTTGCATAAGAAAAAGGGTTGAACAAATGTTTTCTTGAATTTGACAGTTGTTGGAAATTCATCCTACATAGCAATGCAATACAAAATGTCAGAGTCATAAACATATATCTTGGGTGTTTCAGTGCACCATTTTTGTATTTTTTTTACTCGTTTCTATAGAATATTTAGGTAGTTACATATCTATAATACTAAAATAACGAGGTCCAATTTGTCAGCCGTCATCGGGTAAAAACGACAAATCAAAGAATTCAACTCTATATATAACTAATATAGGACAATGGTGTAGATTAAAAATTACGCCACTCCAGACCCTTTTGTTTTCCACATAATTAATATTGCCAATAATTAACAAGTTCCGGGTCTAATCCGATATCGATACCAATAGTATATTCACCTGTTAGCTATTACCTTATCTGTACGTTCCGCATTTGACAGGCCCACAACCAAACGGTGTATTTAGGATTTTGCTATATACACGGGTCATAATCAAAGGTCTGACACTACTAAATTCAATCATTGTCAAATTGTTCCCTATTGTAGCTTTATTCAGCAATCAGCAAGACTTTCTAAGATAACTAATATAGGACAATGCTGTTGATTAATAATACCCCTTTCCTGGATAGCCTGGACCTTGTGTTTTCCAAATAATTAATATTTCCAATAATTGATAAGTTCCAGGTCGACGGGTTCAAATAGAAAGATTTGAAAGCAGAGAAAACTGTGTATCTGATAATCGACATGACTTTATCAGATGACAATACCAATTACTAAAATAAGGCTTAGGCATAGTTATATACTTTAATTCAGTCACGAACCCGCGATATCACGGGTGTGTACTTGTATAATACTAAAATAACGAGGTCCAATTTGTAAGCCGTCATCAGCTAAAAACGACAAATCAAAGAATTCAACTTTATATATAGTTAATATAGGACAATGGTGTAGATTAAAAATTACACCATTCCAGACCCTTTTGTTTTCCACATAATTAATGTTGCCAATAATTAACAAGTTCCGGGTCCAATCCGATACCGATATTAATAGTATAATTATTCACCTGTTACCTATTATCTTATCTGTACGTTCCGCATCTGACAGGGACACCACCAAAGTTTAACGGTGTATTTAGGATTTTGCTATATACACGGGTCATAATCACAGGGTTGACACTACTAAATTCAATCATTGTCAAATTGTTCCTTATTGTAGTATTTTAATCAGTAATACTTTCTAAGATAACAATACGAATACTACAAATCTGGACGTAAAATAAGGCGTATAGGTACAGTTTTCAATTTGTTACCGGGCATGACGTAAAAACAGCGAATAAAAGAATTCAACTTTATTTATAATAAAAAAATATTCTAGGACCTTTTGTTTTCCAAATAATTAATATTACCAATAATTGATAAGTACCAGGTCGACGGGTTCACACAGAAAGAGTTTGAAAGCAGATAAAACTGTGCATCTTATAATCGGCATGACTTTATCAGATGACAATACCAATACTAAAATAAGGCTTACGCATAGTTATATACTTTAATTCAGTCACGGACCCACGATATCACGGGTGTGTTCTAGTGGTTACTTAAGCTTGAACACAGGGAATAAAAGTGTGAATGGTAAACTTTCAGTGATGGTTGTAATCTTATCCTAGTATGCGATGCTGATTAAATGCGATGTGAAATTTGTGTGTGGTACGTATATTGGACACGATACAACTTTACTCATGACAAGTTTTTTTATTTATTTGAAAGGTGCAAATTTGAGAAAGACTAATGCGTGTAGAGGAAAACAATAATGGTATTACTCTAATATAGATTTAAAACAATTAACCATCGAACTCAAAGCAAAGTTAAGTCTATTTCATATCGATCATGACTTACATCTAGAAATTGACAATGACGGCCAATTAAGAACCAGACATTGCGACAAAACAGAGTATTTCATTTTTAAAATTGTGAGATGTTTCATTGTCTTTGTAGTAAGACTAGCATATTATTGATTGGTGTTTACGTTACGTGCTAAAGGATTAAAATGTCTAAGTTAGAGTGATCCCTTCAAAATATCTACGGACCAATATGGAATGACTATGTCACTAATGACCATGGATTTATTCAATTTGTCTTACCTTAATCAATCCCGAACTTTTCATATCGTACCGTAAAGACAAATTGGATGTTTCCTTGACATTTAAGAACACGGTGATGTCACTAGAATCACAGATTACGAACTATTATCACTTCCATGCATTTACGATCTCTTCCAGCACACCCCTTTCGTATAGGGTTCGTCTTAATCGATATTTTGGTCTCTGGGAAGAGCATTTGCGGACTGCGGTCATTTTGGTGATGTTTGTTATTGTTCGGCTTTGATTTGTGATTTTGTCTTGGATTATTTTACACTATTTAAAAAAAAAGACAGATAACGTTATTTTCAGTCTCCAACATTAAGTTTTTTTTCAATAACCTTCTAAATCGATTTTGGTCAGACACTATGTGAATAGATGCAACAGAGACTTCCCTACAAATACATAATTGTAGTGTGCAAAACGGGTTTCGTGATCATGCTTCACCAGTTACACTGAAGAGCATAGTTAAGGAAAGTAAAAAATATAAAAGGCTGGGAAAACAAAAATGATAAAAAAACACAATCATTACAAGTTTGTATCATACTAACCTGTACGTGCAGTCCTGACAGGAGAAATTTCATTGGTTTGTCTCATGCAAATAAAACTAAATTTTGCCGAGTTACATGAGTCAACGAAGAATTCTATTTCAGGTAATTGGACTGGATCATATTTTATGACAGCATAAACGCACAGATGCTCCTTGCTTTGTACATAATCCTTTGGAAATGTTGACCTTTCAATGGCTACTTGCACAACCTGGTTTGTCCAGAAGCTTGAAACACTGAAATATTTTCTCATGTTGATAAACATAATAATGAGTTGGTTATATAACTTTATTTTAAAGCATTTACTATTTAATGTAGAAATAAAACATGTAAAACAAAGATGTAAAAATAAGTATGTTTTGGCAAATTGTAACGTGCTTACGATTTTGTGGGAAAATTTTTAATTGGCCTGTTATTTGTGGGACATTCCGAAAATGTGTGACCAGGAAGATTTTTAGATTGTAAATGTGCATAGACATACCATTGTTTTGAACAAACAACTGGTCACAGCCCTAATAATACTTATGTTATATGTCTTATATTTATTTTAATTTAATACATCATATGTTTTGTCAGTTTTCAAGATTGTATATAGGCTGATCATCACAGAATTGAAAACCTGCTACGGGCCAATTAAAATGCATGTCAAGGGAGAAACAAACAAAAAACGTTTAAAAAAATAATAACAAGCCTGTGGCTGCGACATGACAGTCAACTGTGAAAATAAAACACATTATATAAAGATAGTTTAGGTCATAGATAATTCATATTTAATTATTATTGATCATCATCAAATTTTACATTGATTTTTAGTTTGTTTTATTATTGAATTATATGTATAATTACATTTTGGTTAGCTAGCGAAAATCGTTCCCGAAATGTATGTGTTAAGAATTTTATAAATGTTCGTAATTATTGTTGATAAGCAAAACACTTTTTGTTGTAGTTTCGAAACATTGAGCAATCTTTCAAATGAAAACAATAGTAAACAAATGTAGAAAAGTATATCAAAACTTTCACAATTCAAATATACAATAGTTTAAAAAAACAAAATTTCCATCAGTATCATCACCTGCACTTTTCTGTAATTGATTTTCTCGGTTTTTAGAAGGTTAGATTATAATAAGCCTTTGTATGTAAAAATTTTTCCGTTTTCTAATTTGAATAAACATGCATGTACCCGTGTCCTCCTAATTTTGATTTGTGTTTGTTAATTTTTTTTTAAAGTGGCTGGATACACGACGTTATGGTTTTCGTATTCGTGTTTTTCGCGTTTTCGTCTTTCTGCTCTGTTTGCTTTTAAAATAGAATGAGACATATTTATCTCTATGTTAAATTTATGAATACAAAAACATTAAAACCACGTGTAAGATATATAATCTAAAATTTCTTGTCATTTATCCTCAGGTAGTTTTAGAACATTTCCTTTATAAAATATAGAATTTAATCAAGTGAGTTTTTCTTTTGTCGGATATAAAGTGGGGAATTTATAATCCTTTAAAATTGATATCCAGTTATTTTATAAAAAAAAAAATCCTCTCCGTCGCCTTGTAATCCTTACCTAGTATCTGACCAAGGAACAGCAGAAAGAGAACGTTTTATATCATTTGAAATTTTTGTAGCTTCAACTAGATCTCCACCATCCTTTTTGCATATGCTGCTAGCAGTTTCATGTGTAACTTCATCAAGATACAAGGTTGCCGTCCATGTGTCTTCGCAGTAAAAAAAACATATTGTGTTTAGATTTGATATTACAAATGGCGTAATGTTGTTTTTTTTTTTCAAGTTGAAGTTTTTCTGTAATTAATTGTTAAAGGGATAGAAGCTACGATTTTGACAAAATTATGAACAAGTTTTTTAAAACTGCTTAAATCAAAGTTACAGAAGTGTTATAATAACTGATAATTCATATCGTGTTGCGATCTTCATCTCATTAATTATGCATTGGGTTTACTTCCCGAATTTTGCCGACACAGCGAGTGAGCTAGCCAAGATATAAATAGATATGAACATGTGATATTTGTTTTCTTACGTATTTGATAATTACTTTATATTAAATGTACGTATTTGACGCCATTTATCAATTTATGTATATATAAAAAATATAACAAAAACCGGTATATTATTCCAACTCAAGATGCTCCAACAATGGCGATACTATACACTTGTTATTACATTTGTATGACCAAACAATACCGGTAATGTATACGCGTGTTTGTGTGTTGAATCGGGGCCTTCGTGAAGGATCAATTGAAGAATAATATTAAATTTTAGGAAGTTGATTTCTAATTTCTTCTAAGGGGGGCGATCACTGCCCATAAATTAATAAACATATTTTGACAATAATGCATTGTAATGAACCCGTTGCGATTTATTTTCATGTGATCTGGAATATTTTAGAAATGGAAACATTACGCAAAACGTCGGCTACTTCTGTTTGACTTTGACTGCGTGGCAGATGTTTTAAATGATTTTAATGACCAATCTCATGTGTGTTACATTTTAATGTTGTGTTTCTGTTGTGTCGTAGTTCTCCTCTCATATTTGATGTGGTTCCCTCAGACTTGTTTTTTTCTCAATCGATTTATGAACTTCGAACAGCGGTATACATACTACTGTTGCCTTTATTTATCGCCGTTTTTTTTAATTTTTGATTTACAATTAATTACTTGTCTTAACCTCTATTTTTTCTCGTAAAAACTGTAAATTCACGTTCCATTTCCGCGATAACATTCCTCTGTTCGACAATTGGACCTGAGAATTTCAAGTCAACATAGGTCATATAAATAATGGTTGGCTTAACATCATTTTATTGTCTATAAACAAAAAAATAAATTCAGGTGTTAAACGTTGAACGCTTCAAAATGGTAAATGAAAAGTAACCAGTAATGGTTCTAATCATACTTATTAAAAATTTTGTACAAAATACGGCATGTAGATTAAAAAAAATGATTTTAATGAAAATCGTAGCTACTATCTGTTTAAGCATTTCACAGCGGTATAATACTTTTACTTTAATTATTCATCCCTTTTGTTTTATCAACTTTGTATTAACATTCTATCAGAGATCAAATTTATTCGCTAAATGTATGCTTATTTGTACGTGTGTGTTGCTACGTCTTTTTGATTGAGGTAAGCCATTCCAATTGATATTTTATAGTGTGTATTTCTATGTTGTGATGTTACACTATTGTTTCAGATAAGAGTGAAGGTTTAGTACCATTTAAACGTTTAAACCAGCTGCAATTGTATGCATTTGTCCATGTCAGGAATCTGATGTTCACTAGTTGTCGTTGTTTGATGTGGTTCATGAGTGTTTCTCGTTTCTCTTTTTTTTTTTATATAGATTAGACCTTTGGTTTTCCCGTTCAAATGGTTTTACACTAGTTAATTTTGATGCCCTTTATGGCTTGCTGTTCAGCGTGAGCCAATGCTCCGTGTTGAAGTCTGTACCTTGATTTATGATGGTTAGCTTTTATAAATTGTGACTCATTCTGCGATATATGACAATAAAACTACAAACCAAAAAAAAGGAAAAACACACACAAAAAAAACAACAGAAAAACAAAACATATAGAAAGGAAAAGCCATGAAAAGGAAGATATAAATCTACAAAATAGTTCACGACAAAAAATATACCCCTGAAAAATTTCCCTGAAAACATGTACAAACACCCTGAAAAAAAACACCAAAACACTTCAAGAAGACTTCATTTCCGTAACTTACCAGGAAACGTTATTCCAAAATAACAACAGCGCCCAATTTTAATATTTTCACTATTGCACTCTGTAGGAACCCATCGAAAAATGTTTGTGTTTTTATTATAAATTGCATATATACAAAGTTCATCTTTACTGCCGCCACTGGTCGGTAAATCTGAATAGTATTCTTGTCCTTCAATTAGTAAAGCTTTATGATTTGTCCAAAAGGTAATTTCCCTGGAACCAAATTGTACACGCATAATTATTAAGAGGCAATGCCAGAGAAAACCAGGCAGAACTTACAAATTTTGTTCAACAACCTTTTTTGGATAAATGTGTTTTTGTATTGTATGCACCTTGTTTTGTTGAGAAATGACATTTTTAAAAGTTTTTTGATTTTACAGTAAATTTGACTGCTTATATAGGGAAATACGGGTATTAATTTCTCAACAAAAACAGCCTAAAATATTACAATCGATATATATTCTAAAAGATGACCATGAATACAGCAGGAAATGATAATAGCATTTCTGGTATCTGTTTATATGTAAATGTTCTAATGCAGTAAACTGTCCGGAAACAGCAGTTTATTTTCGACTTTTTGGTGTTTAGACATACCAAAAGCGATGCTCTTCAATTTAAAAACCGATAAAGGTTGTAATCAGCTGGTAATGTTTTTGGTGGTAAAATGAACTTCTGTTGTATATTTTTATACATAATTGAACATTTTGATATGATTTAACTTTGTGGTGTTGGGAAACTTATTTCCCTCATCAGGAGATTGTTGCATACATATACAGGTGTTCAATTCCTACATTGACACATTGTTAGAGGCAGTTATAAATTCTATTGTACGGGAATGAAGATTATTTATAAGACTGAAATTATTGTATTATTTGCTTGAAATGTGGAATATGAGAAATTTAAAGCCATCCGTGAGTAGTTTTTGATGATTCAGCTGGAAATCATACAGTTTGCTCCCATCTTAAAACAGTACATGGTATATCATGGACACCAAAGGCAAAGAAAGATCTAAATGCCATAATTTTTGGCATCTTGAAAACTGGAAAGGCAGATCACTTCGAAGCAGATGATAGTTATAGTGTTAAAGAATTCTTTGCGACAGTTATACCAGTTGGAACAGGTAATAGTTCAAATTATGGAAGTTTGAAATTACTTCTGGGATAAATTGATACAAAAAAGGCATCAATCAAAGTTGGGACTATTATACTAGTATAAGTCTCAGATCAAAGCGAATCCGAGTCCGTTCGCCCTGATTCATGTTCGCCCTAGTACCTGTTCGCCCTGATACCTGTTCGCCCAGGGTCCATTCGCCCTGATTATTATTTTTTTCTAATTGTTGTCTAGTCGCATTATTTTAAGTATTTGAACAAATTATGTTAAAGTTTGTTGAAAAATTGACAGAATATTTATATTGACGCAATCAATTTATCATTTTCCCTTTGATTTGCAGAGTAGAATACTGGAATACAATGTATTTATCTTAATTGATATTTGTTAACAAAATAATTGTAATCAGTCAAACACGAAAGTATGCAGTATAAATAAATGAACTTGTAAATCCGTTTCATAATTTACAGTTCGTACATCATTAGTTTTATTAATTTCAAGCTGAATATTTTATCAAAATAAAACGTTTGTTTTTATTATTAATCCATCAAAAGACAATTTTCACAATAATCAGTTATCCGAATTATTTTGTAATTGAACAATTAATGATCAAAAACAAGCCATAAACTTTTAAATATTTCAATGTTTCCATAAATTTCAAGAATATACATGATATATATACCATAGAAATATCTGAATAAGTTTATTCAACTTCAATGCCCTGAATATTAATATTTTTATAGTAGAGCGAACGGACCTAGGGCGAACACGTTATTAGGGCGAACGGTAAAGCATTCAGAAGATTAAATGAATTTTACTAAACATACTTTTCAAAATGTCTTTTAAATGGAATTAAAGTCAAATTATTGTGTGAATTTTCCAGACACATTGTTGTTTGATGCTGCTTTATTTTGAAAACTAGAAGTCATTTACCAATTACAATGTTTTCCCAACTGACAATCATGAGGCCTGTTCAATAATTTCAATAAATCCCCCTTTCCCCCATTTTTGAGTTACAATGTAAAATTATTATCTGCAAATGTATGATCTGTGCTGAATGCAATTTTATTGATCATGTTCAAACATTATTTAAATAGGATAATGATATAAAATAAACAATCCTACAGTTATCAGGATAATCATATATGTTTATGTCAGATATACATGTAAGCAGTAAGCTTAATTTGTTAAAAAGCAGGAGCAAATTGTTGCTTTTTAAATTATGAGAGTCAAATTTAATTTTTCTGTAATTTTGGTAGCTACATATACAATGTACAATGTACCTATATTTTACATGACCTTATGACATATGAAAGACACATATATTGTAAAGTGGTTATTGCATATATATATATAAAACTTGTATATCAAATCTTAAGATAATTAGATTCTTAATCCACTATTTAGATGGGATTTTTTTTAGATGGCAATACCTTTGTTTCATAAATTTGTTGTTTATTGTCCTTTATGTCCTTAGAAACTAAATCTAGACATATGTATAAAATATAGGAAAATAGATGAAATTAAAAAAAAGGCTTGACTATTCCTATAATATTTTTCAGGTGACTGGGCTAAAAGAAAAACACAAATGAAACTGTAACCAGTTTGGGACCCTCAAAGTGACCAACAGAACATTTCAATACCTTTTAAGTTTTTTATGTATATGTTTGACTTTTATGGATATTTCGGCAGTTACATCAGTAATTGAGAGACCTCAATGTTGAAAATGATAATTTTAATAGAGGACGATTTTAAAACTATCAACTTTATTGTTATGGATCTTTATCTTTTAAAAAAGAAAGAATATTTCAAATTTTTCTGAAACTATTTAGATATTTATCATGTTTCATGTGTTTATAGGCAAATATTTATATATGTCATTTATGTTAAGCAAGGGTTTTATATGTATAAAAAAGATGTATATGTCTTGAAAAAATAAATTCCAAATTATTACAGAGTAACAGAAAACTGGATCAATTTATATTAAAACAAATCTGTCAAAAGTTGTATTTTTCAAAATAATTGTGTTAACTTAATTATTTCGGTGCTATTTAGAAACATGTGCACCAAAAAAAAAATGAACTTTAATATAAGTATCAACGTGGTATGCCATTGTTATTTTTTGTTTTGTGCAGTACATGCATTTGAATCTTGATCAAAATTTATCGATTGAATAAACAGGATAACTAATTGTTATGTTAACACTGTAGCTAAGGATATGTCACATTTAATCAGGCCAAGTTTTCCGTCTTACTAACAAAGGAGATTTGATATGATTGCCAATTTCATGGCTACATGTACCTATCACAGTTCTCTTTACGCCATAGTCACTGTGACGTATAGGAATAATTCTCTGTTGTCATATTCTGACTTTTATACAAACCAAGTGATGAAGATAAACTGTGTAAACTTGTGGTTTTGAAGAACCTCTATTGAACACAATAAAAATCAGAAGATGTAGTATGATTGTAATGAGACAACTCTCCATTAAGAGACCATACACTGTAAAAGTTACAGCCTTCGATAAAGAACTTAACCACTCTGCATATCATATTTGATTTTGCAAAAACCAAGAGCATGCTTATTTGTAGATTTTGTCACTATCAAGTATATATGTGCATGTACTAATGTATTCATGTGGTGTCTGTCCTCTAACTAAAGTTGCCCTTGGAAAAATGATTTGAAATCCCCCCCCCCCCCCCCCCCCCCAAAAAAAAATATTAAATTAAATGGACACAACTATGGTCATGATGGTCATGCCATTTGGCAGTTCAGAATATATTAGGTTAAGAAATGAGGATCTAATCAGTTTTTATACGACCGCAAACAATTTTTAGGATCATATAATGGTATGATGTCGTCATCGTTGTTGTCTGAAGACACATTGGTCTGGACAATAACTTTAGTTTAAATGAATGGATTTCTATGAAATTTAGTAAGAAGGTTCAATACCACGTGCACAAAAGGAAGGTTTTGATAAATTTGGGGATGATGGTCCATGGAACACAACACATTGTCTTGAGGTGTTGCACACATGTGCCAAATATCAAAAGATTTTTTTCACAGGGCAAACAAACAAAACATGCTCCCGACACAAAAGTGTAAACAAAAATCATCTTTTTAATTTGAGGTCAAAGGTCAAAGTACAGCAAAAATTGTATTGTAGGTATATATGACATTGACTTATGATCTACATGCCAATTCAATGAGAATTTTCTTGCATCTTCCAACTAAGTACATGTACTTTCATGGTGAAAATTTGTACAAAAAAGGTCAACATGAAATGTATAGTGTACATTTTATGGTTGCTATAGCAACCAAATGAACAAAGTGGCATAACTGCATTTTTTTTCTTTTATTTTTTTTAACAAAAACTATCACTTAAACATGATAAATAAAATAAAGATTCAAAAGTTTATGGTATTTTTCAACTTTATCCATGTACTGGTAATACCATTTTGGTTTGCCAAATCATAATTTTCTCAATTTTTCAATTTTCTCTTTTTTTTTGCATTTTTACTGAATTGTTTGAAAAAGAGGAAAAAAGATACCAAAATTGTATTTTCATTATTTTTTAAACCAACATAGTACTAGACTTCCATATAGTAGTTTAGTCATAAGAGTTGTTTTCCTCTGGTGTTGGATAATTGAAAACTGTTAGAAACTGGCTTTTCTCAAATTTTACAATTTTCTTTATTTTTGCATTTTTTTACCTTATTTTTTTTTCTTAAATAAAAAAGCTACCAAAAGTTTTATTTCCATTATGTTTTACACCAACATAGTACTAGACTGTCATATAGGTAGTTTAGTCATAAGTGTTGTTTTCCTCTGGTGATGGATCATTGAAAACGGTTAAAAACTGGCTTTTCTCAAATTTCCTTATTTTAGCATTTTTTTACCTTATTTTTTGAAAAAAATCAAAAAGATACCAAAAATTTTATTTTCCTTATTTTTTACACCAACATAATACTAGACTTCCATATAGGCAGTTTAGTCATAAGGGATGTTTTTCTCATATGATGGATCATTGAAAATGGTTAGAAACTGGCTTTTCTCAATTTTTGAAAACGGTTAGAAACTGGCTTTTCCCCCATACATTTCAATGAAAATTCGCAGTTTGAGCGCTTATATTGAATTTCATTAAAAAACATGTCAAATTCACCCAAAAAAATAAAAAAATTTATATATTCCCAGTCAGTATGTTATACTGAAAGGGTAAAATATATGTTTGACCAAATTATTTTTTTTTTAGTTGAACAGTCCTGCCTGGTGCTCTCTGACATTGCCTCTTAAGCATCACTAACATATTTCTTTATTTATCCTTTTCTTTTTACTGAGTTGTCTATTGATAACACGAATCAAATTTAAACTCAGAATGAAAAAAAAAACAATGCTGTTTGCAAAAAAATATATATATATCATATACTTAGCATTTATATGATGTGTAATGAACGGAAGTACCCAAGCCATAATTTCCCGCCCGGGCTGATAACCCATATCAGGGGCGTCTCGTGCAAAACAAACCATAACAGTGCTTCTCGTGCGAGTTACTTCTGGTATTTCCGGTGTCGCATATTTACTTTTCCGTTGTGGCGTCAGATATTTTTTGGTATGAAGTCAAAATTTTACGGGAACTTTTGATATGTCCAGTAATGGCGGACAAATAGCGATAAGGTGTATTGTTACCAGTGATAAATCTGGTTGTACAGAACCAGCTGTTATTGAAAAACAGATGTTAACATGGTTACAGCTTCCAAATTTGAAAATGGTACCATAATATATATGGAAGTAGTGATGCTATTGTTAGAACATTATAGTAAATTTGTTGGAATCATGATTTAACTTCTTTAAAAAGTTTTTGACTGTTTTACTTATTTCGTTTTTTTTTTTTTTTTTTTACCTTACATTAAACCATTGTCGGAAGTATATGATAAGGAGATTAACATATGACGTTTTCAATATCGGCCCGGGTATCATCCCTTAACCCATATCAGCACCTCGACTACGTCTCGTGCTGATATGGGTTTCTCGGGATGATACATTGGCCGATATGGAAAAGGCCATGTATTAATCTCTATGTAATTGCGCGTCATGATATCATTAAAAACTACGTAATAGACGAACGCCATTTGGTTTGGTTGGCACACAATGATAGTTTGGCCAAATTATAAAGTTTAAAAGTATAATCTTAAAACACCATATGCTTTTATTTTGCCTAGATCAGAACAAAGTACTAGAAGCTACATATAAAATGTTCCTTTCACGTAACTTGATTTAAATTGAATTTAATTTTTTTGCCATATCTTCTAACTGCAGTTATGCACTGTTCAAATCATAATTTATCATTTTATATAAAGTTTAACATTTTGAAATAGGTATGAAGTACTTTGCAGTATTATAAATTACGTCAACATGGAGCAATAATTGTTGACCACGTCTTAAATACCTATACTGTAATTTTAATTCGTTTCCTATATGTGACATTTTCCTCCCTATGTTATATCTCATTATTGTTCCCTATCTTTTATCTCATTATAGCTAATCGAGTACAAGCCAGATTAACAACTACTAATCAGAATCGATATTTGTTCAGTAATAACTTCAAGATGGAGTGAATATCGAATGGAACTTAAATGTGGTGCGAAGCAGTGACGACGAGACACGTGTGTTACTTGTTAGGCTTAATACATATACATACACTTTTTTTTACATTTCTTTACAAAATGTGCAGTAACATCCTATTAAAAAAGAAAAGGAACGTTAAACCATATGTCAAAGTCTTATGTAACTAGAACTATCACTTTTATAATGAAGGTCTTCCGTTTATTTGCATACCAATATCCATTTGATCGGTTGCGTAATATAAATATCAATCAATCACCGATCATATGATTTTGAAAATGATATTATATCAATATAAGTAAAACAAATTCTAACTAACTTACGTGTTCGGTTGGTGGAAATCATTAATTAAAAAGCTGTTGGACAGAAATCCCTGTACAAGAGTGGTCAATTTACATAAACTGGCATTAATTCTATCACATGAGTCTTTAGCTTCTTTGTACGTGTATTGTTCCATATTGAACCCATAGCAAGTATGTGTAACTGAAAGTGCAGAATCTGGATGTCAGTGGTTACATATTTTATAGATCTTCTATGGTAGCAATACACAGTTAAACGTTAACTTTTGCATTTTAGCTATGGTAATTTTTTTTTTTAAATGTATGTGTTTGTACAATAAAATTGATTTTAAGATAGCTGAAGAATAAAATAGCCTTCCGAGTGGGTTTATATGAAAACCAAAATCGTTTTTTAAACGTTTTTTAAGCTATTTTTTGTTTGTTTGATAGTCTATAGTTTCACATCCGTACGCTTATAGGTCCAGTAATTTTTATAGGGTTTATAAATAAATAGATGTAAATAACAAACCGGAAACAGAGAAAAAGATATCAGCAAAATAAATGTAAAGTGTAAATGTAAATTATTCTAAGAATGAATTCGAAGAGTATACAATTTTTCAAGTCTATCTCCTGGTTCAATTGACGATAATCACACAGGGATTAACTTATATATAATAGTTGTACAATATAGGACAATTGTTAAATACTAGATACTAGTGCAAAAAAAGCCCTAAAATTAAAGTAGTTTTTCAACAAAGATTTGACCCTCTAACTTTTGAGTTCTATTTTAATGGAACCTTTTTTTAGACCTCGTGATAGATAATTGTCTATGGTTTCAGAAAGGGTATCACTCTAGTGGATTGAAATTCTCCCTTGGACCACATCTGCACATTTTGGTAACTTATGTAACATTTTCACTCTTCCCCTCTTTTTTCAATATTATGTATAAATACATGCAGATTGTTGTCATAGTTAAACCACACAATGTTATCTTTCGCCATTTTGACTATTGGCAATAAAATCTATAAAATTTGATGTTTCAATATATATACACATGCATAACACAGACATTAAGCCTTATGTGTTGGAAAGAAAGGAAATGATGGTAGCTAAACATAATGAATGTCATTTAAGGTTTGTTCTTAACTGTGTATCAAGGTGAATTGCTACATATAAAATAAACGAAATCTCGGATCGTCTTTGGAGAGGAGTTGAAAACTATAGAGAAATTTGGACCGTCTTACAAAGAATGACAAACGAGCAAAACTCATACGGTAGCGTATACATGGTATATTACATATAAAAGATTCCCAAATGAAAACAAATCAAACAATTCAAATAAGGAAACCAGCGGACTGATTTATTCTTAAAATGAAAAATACAGACAAAACAGCAATCGACGACAAGGGACAGACACAGCACATAAACTTAATCCCATCCTTAGAAAACAAGAACACGGGTGAAATATTAAAGCGTAAGAAAAAAGATATGACAAACGATACCAGGTACCAATCTAAAAGTACTCGTAGTTTCTTAAAGCTAGTTGAAATCCCATTACAACTAACAAACCCATCATTTTTTCGGACTTAAAAAGTGATCGCCAAAGAATAGCAAAAATGTGCTGAAAATGAGGGACTTTCATACTCATAGATCGAAAACAAACTGACAACGCCATGGCTAAAAATAAAAAGACAAACAGACAAATAATAATACACAAGACACGACATAGAAAACAACAGACTAAGCAACACGAACCCCACGAACAACTGGTGGTGTTCTCAGGTGCTCCGGATAGGTAAGCAGATCCCGCTCAACATGTGGCACCCGTCGTGTTACTCATATTATTACAAACCTAGTAAATAGTCTTATTGTGAAATTGGTGTTAAACTACCATTTAATCAAACTTGAAAATCAATCAATATACATCTAAAGAATTTATTATGAATAAGTCATAAACAAACTGAGAAAATCAAGACCCTTTACAATGCCAAAATATAGGTACAAATGTATCGCCAGGTTGCAAGCTCCCAAGTGTACATAACTAGTTTTCATTTATTAAAACAAAATAACTGCACCTTGTAAATATAATTCCTGCTTTGTATATAACTTGGAATCCACCATTGATTATCAGAATTACTAGGACATTCTTAACATTCCATAACATTATAATGAGACAACATTTACTTATTAGTCTTTTCTATAACGTTAAAGCTTCATTAACTAAAAAGTTCAACATTTATTCATACATTAGATCATTTGAAATTGAATATAAATATTAATACTTTCAAGTTTTCTTGATAAAATCCAAACTTACCCTGAAAACTATCGAAAATCAGCAGTATAACAAAATACATCTGTAAAACTAAATAAAAGACATTGAAAACATATGTAAGACAAGTCTAAAAGCAACAAACTTATGATCATAATATTCAGATGTACACCATTGTCCCAATTAAGGTGATGATTAGCGCATTCAAACATGTTTAATCCCGCAATAGTCTATCTGTGCCTGTCACAAGTCAGGATCGTGTATTTCAGAGGTTGTTGTCGGTCAACTGTTCAAAAAACATTACGTTTTTCGTAAATTGTTTTGTTTTGAATTTGGCCTCTAGTTTTTCTCAATTGAATTGTTTCAAATTTTTTCATGTTGGGGCTTTTTAAAGCCGACTATACGGTATGGATTTTCTCATTATTGAAAACCATACTGTTTCCTACAAGTACTTGCTTTGACTTTGAACTTTAATGGATAGATGTTATTTTTGCAATCATACCACATCTCCTCATTTTAAACTGCAAATGACAAATTTGGTCCTCAATTGTCACTACAGTGAAGAATTACATTAGTACATTTCAATTTTGGTTTTTGTTTTTCCCGTTATTAAGTTGATTAATCTCAATCACTGAACTTTAGTTTGTAACTATATTAAGTTAAAATTCGTAAATGTACATGGCAAGTTGCAATTTGGTAATGTCACAATGAAGAAAAAGAGGACGGGATCGGAATTATGACAACTGGAAAAAATCGTCGTAAAGCTGTTACACCGCTATTTTCCATAATGGTCAATCAAATCATGATGGCTTTTTTTGCTTGTTTGTTGTCTTCAATAGCTTCTTATCCTACTTGTTTAATGGTCAGCTTTTGGATGTCTTTCGAAAACGAGTTACTCTGTAGAATCAAAAACTCTTTCAACAGACGACCTCATTTTCTCTACGGTGCACAAGGTCCCGCAGTGTCTCAAATATACCTTGAAATTTAAGATAATTTATATCAAAAAAGGAAAATTGTGTTTTTGCTTTTACCAGAAGCCATTTTCGTTATTATAATATGATTAAAAAAAAATCTGCCTCTATCCAATCTTATTATATTTACATTTTCAAAGGTATAAATATGCATAAAATATTTACCACTGACCGTTAAATACTAGTAATCAATCAGGATTTAAAGAGATACTAATTTGCACGTACCTGAATGCTGTCTATCGGGACCATGAGGGTTAATATTCCGACTGATTGTGTTTTGTATCCTATAAACTTTGCAATTTTTCAACATTTCGCATCGACTCAACTCTTTTAATATTATTCCTTTTCAAGACTGAAATTGAACATTTTAAGCGTTTGTAATATTATTTATGTGCGGATAATGTTAGATGCATTCCATGGAATGGATAAAAAAATAAGACATATATATACAAGATCTTCTGTCAGTAATTTATAATACTGATCCTGACTTATGATATCCATGGCTTCGTCGCGCGGGACATCCCCAAACTTCCGTCAGTAAGTCTAGATTATATAGATGTATCAAATATAATAAAAGAAATCGAATCATTGAAATGTTATATATCAGTATTGGCTGAATGCCAACAGTCATCTGTGGAATTGATACATGGTAATACTGTACTAGACATCAACAATAGCTTGACAGATTTTAAGAAAATAGTTGAAAGATCCTGAAAATGAAAAATTGCCTGCCATGATCATGATGATTGATGAAACTAACGTGAATTAGTACGCTGTTGTATTGAAAAGGGATTCGCAACAATGAACTACTCTGGTTGATTCAGATTTAACTGTTGAAAAGGGCAAAACAAGGAACCATTTGGTTTTGCCATCTACAAAATGTAGCTCAAACAACACCAAAAATGCTTCCAAATACTCGTGATGATGCTTCAAATGACTATAAAACTGTTATCATTGAAACACAGTCTTAGCATCTTCGCTTGCCAAGGGTTACGATCTCCACTCCCTTCCTTTCCAGCCTTGGCGGATTGAGATTAAATTTCGAAGACACAAGGTAGTGATTTTCATTGGTTGCAGTCGTAACTGGCTGCATCCAATCAAAAAGCACCAATAACATGATCACGTGTTAATCTAGAAAATGCTTCACCAAGTATGTAGATTCTAGACTCTATCGTGTTGTCACCTCCACACTGAAGAGAGTTCAAGTGCTACCAAAAATCAAGAGTAATTTATTCGTAATGGTCATGACTTTAATCAAGCGATAGATGGCGGAACATTGTTATCACAAATGTTGGCTTAATCTGCCAAGGTTGGAGAGAAGGGGAGGGGATCGTAACCCTTGGCTATCGAAAATGCAGTCTTAGAGGAGTTTGCGCAAAATCTTCTTTATTTATATTTGCCTATGTTGGTTGTTACTTGAATAAAACTCCCATGAATAATTTTAGCTATTCTGATGATATGTGTATAAAAAGCCCATCAGTTGCTATGTTTAGATTACTTTTATCTATTTATGAAGAATTTGCTATTTAAAATGATATTGTATTTAATGTTACAAAATCAATGTGAAAGCTTATTTTTCATACTTTACACGCATTTTATTTAGAGAGGTAGGCTTACATTTAGACCATAAAGATACACTATAGCAAAAGAAGACTGAAAAAAGTTAAATCTTCACACCCGTAGAAAACCACTTTAATTTTCGCTTCAGCAAGTCAACTTTCCTGCATATACTGTATATACTTTGATATTATCTCTTTACGTCACAATCATTATTTAAATCCTTACAAACCATATGTCCAAAATATTTAAATTCATTTATAAATTATATTGAATTACCACACAAAATTTGGGTACATTGTACAAAATCATACACACATATATATTTCGTGACATTAAATAAAATACTAGTATCATTTTCAGTAGCAAATTCTTCACAACCAGATAAAAGTAATCTAAATCGAGCAACTGATGGGCTTATTATACACATAATATCAGCATAGCTATTATTATTTATAGGAGTTTTATTCAAGGAACAAGCAACATAAGCAGAAATAAATAGAGAAGATTTTCGTGAACTCCTCTAAGAACTGTGTTTCAATAATATCAGTTGTTCAGTCATTCGGAGCATCATATCATCGCGAGTATTTGGAACGTTTATGCTGTTGTTTGAGCTAGAAGACAAAACCGACAATTTACTGGTTCCCCCCCCCCCCCCTTACAACAGTTGAATCTGAATCAACTAGATTAGTTTATTGTTGCGATTTCCTTTTTAATGCAGCACCATACGTATTCACCTTAGTTTCATCAATGGCTGGTTATTTTCAGGATCTTTCAACTAATTTTTTAGCGCAGTCAAGGTATTGTCAAAATCAAGCACAGTGTTACCATTTTCACATAAATCCCTTTCATAACTTCCCCCTCTCAGTTGGACAACGTTCTTTACATCCACAGTATTACGATCTTCTGAAGTTTTAAACTGCTGTATTCATTTCATAGACAACTCTTGGCACGCAGTCAATACTGAAATATTATGTTTCAACAATACGATTTCTGTCATTATGTTTAATATATCTGTATGATAAAAACTTAAAGACAGCAGTATAGAGATATCACTGGCGACAAAGCCAAGTAAACTATCAGGATCGGTATCATGAACTACTGACAGAATATCTTTGAATAATTTGTTACACATTTTTTCGTCCCTTTCCGTGGAATGCATCTAACATTATCAACATATAAATAATATAACAAACTTGTAGAATATTCAATTTCACAGTCTCGCATAGATTTACTAGTACTTAGACAAGCAAAACCTTTAATAAGCAAACATGATTGGGTGTATCGTGATCTCGGACAAACCTGATAGTCTATCAAATATTGTATTGTTTGTTAATGATACAAATTCTTAGATACAGTTAATGAAAAGGATATTAAACGTCGAGTGTAATCTTTCGAAAACAATATTCTTTGGTGGCCCTTCTTTCAAAAATTTCCTCAAAACAGCTTCAATCTTTGTCTGGCTGATATGAAGATTGACCTTTAAGATTGGAATGAAATTAAATGTTGTAAACATGCAAAATTTATAGGATACAAAACACAATCTGTCGGAATATTAACCCTCATAGTCCCGATATGCAACATTCAGGTACGTGCATGTTATTATGTCTTTCAATCTCGATTGATTACTAGTATTAAACGTTAAAGGGTAAATATTTTATGCATATTCATACCTATGAAAATATGAATATATTGGATAGAGGCAGATTATTTTCTTATCATAAAATAATACCGGAAACGGCTACTGGTAAAAGCAAAAACATAATTATCCTTTTTGATATAAATGATCTGGACGGATTAATAAGATTGCAAGACATAAATGAGACACTGTGGAACGTTATGCACCATAAAAAGATGAAGTTGTCTGTCCCGTCCTCTATTTCGTCATTGTAACATTACTGAATTGCAAGAGAAGAGGGACGAAAGATACCAAAGGGACAGTCAAACTCATAAATCTAAAACAAACTGACAACGCCATGGCTAAAAATGAAAAAGACAAACAGAAAAACAATAGTACACATGACACAACATAGAAAACTAAAGAATAAACAACACGAACCCCACCAAAAACTAGGGGTGCTCCGGAAGGGTAAGCAGATCCTGCTCCACATGTGGCACCCGTCGTGTTGCAACTTGTCATGTGCATTAGTTTATGCATTTTAACTAACAGTCCAGTGGTCCATAATTAAATTACCAGCTAAAGTTCAGTGATGCAGATTTGTCAACTAAATCACGGAAAAAGGCAATAAACAAAATCGTACCAATATAATACTTAACTGTGATGACAATTAACGTTCAAATTTGTCGTTTGTAGTTTCAAATGAGGAGATGTGGTATGATTGCAAATAAAACGTATATCCACCAAAGTTCAAATTGAGTGGATGTATGTAATTATATGCAACCGTACGGCTTTCAACATTGAGAAAACCCATACCATACCGTCTGCTATAAAAAGCCGTGACATGAAAAATATGAAACAGTTCACTTGAGAAAACTAACGGCCTAATTCATAACAAAACATTTTACGAAAAAAAGTATGTTTTTGAATCATTTGACAGACATGAACTAACAACAACCACTGAAATACACGATCCTGACTTGTGACAGATATAGACAGAATATGGCTGGGTTACACATGTTTGAATGCGCTTATCATCACCTATGCTAGGTCAATGGTGTATAGTTGACCATTATGACCAAATGTTTGTTGCTTTTATACTTGTTTTACATATGTTTTCATTGTCTTTATTTAGTTTTTACAGATTTATTTTGTAATACTGCTGATTTTCGATAGTTTTCAGGGTAAGTTTGGATTTGAGATATTATTCATCAAGAAATCTTAAAAGTATGATTGCTTTGTGATAATTCTATCTACATGAGGTTTTTGCTTATATTTTATATTCAATTTCAAATGATCTCATGTATGCATAAATGTTGAACTTGTTAGTTAATGAAGCTTTAACGTTATAGAAAAGACAAATAAAGTCTCAAGCTGTATTAAAATGTCGTTTCCTTATGATGTAATTGAATATTAAGAATGTTCTAGTAGTTTCAGATAAGCAATGGTAGATAAGAAGCAGGAATTATACTTAGGGAGCTACCATTTGATTTTTATGGGGGGGGGGCTAGGATGAAATTTGAAAAAAATAGGCAGGACAGGAGTTTTGAGTAAAAAAAAAGCCAGGATCAGCAACTTGGTAAAAAAAAAAGGCAGGATGACAATTTGTGTAAAAAAAGTCAGGATAACTAGTAAAAAAAAAGGCAGGACCGAATAGAGTAAAAAATAAAAAGGCAGGACAGAGATTGCAACTAAAAAAAAAAGCAGGACAAAATTTTTCATCCTAGGCCCCCCATAAAAATCAAATGGTAGCTCCCTTAATTGCAGTCAATTTGTTTTAATAAATTAAGACTAGTTATAAACACTTGGAAGCTTGTAACCCAGTGATGCTTATATTTTGGTATTGTTAAGGGTCATGATTTTCTCAGAATATTTATGACCTATTCATAATAAATGCTTTAGATATATATTGCTTGATCTTTAATTTTGATTAAATGGTGTTTAACGCCAACTCAGCACATTTGTGCTATTTCGTGGCGCTCACTCTTTAAGTCGGAAAACATGATGTATTTGTTAGTTCAAATGGGCTGTCAACTGGCTTTGGGAAAATGCGAGTACTTTTAGATTGGTACTTAGTATCGTTTGTCCTTTTTGTTGTTTTTTTTTATTGGTGCGTCGAGTTGTTTTGATGCATATGGAGCTTTCCAACTGATTTTGATGGCACACCAATGTTATTGTTTTCTAAGGATTAGTTTAAGTACATGTGCTGTCTCTGTCTCATTTAGTAGCTGTCGTTGATTGCTATTTTGTTTGTATTTTGTTTAAGAATAAACCAGTCCGCTGGTTCTTATTTGAATTGTTTGATATGTTTTCAAGTGGGGATGGGGGGGGGGGGGGGGCTTTATTACTAACTATACGATAGCGTATGGATTTTGCTCGTTGTCATTCTTTGTAAGACTGTCTGAGTTTTCTCTTTAGCTTAGAAATCCTCTCCAAAGACGATCCGATCTTTCGTTTATTTTATAGGTACAATGTAGTAAAACACCTTGATTCACAGTTAAGAAAAAAAATGACACTCAAAACATGCAAAATATTATGTTTAACTACACTCATTCCCTTGTTTTTTAACAAATAAGGCTTAATGTGTGTGTTATACATGTGTAAATATATTGAAACATCATCTTCAAAGATTTTATTGCCAATAGTCCAAACAGTGAAAGATAATCATTGTTTATTGTAACCATGGCAACAATCTGCATTTATTTATACACAATATTGCAAAAAATGGTGGATGAAAGAGTGACGAAAGTTGCCAAAATTAGGTCCAAAGGAGAATTTTAATCTATTAGAGTGGTACCTTTTCTGAAGATATGATCTATCAAGAGGTCCAAAAAAATCATATGCATTTCAGCTTTAAAATAGAACTTCAAAGTTTGAGGGTCAAATCTTTGTTGAAAAACTCTACTATTTCTGGATAAATGAGCGGTACGGGTGTGAATATATGATATGGACTGTCAAACACACAAAAAACGGCATATAAAAAATTAGAAAAAAAAATCTTGTAGTTCCTACTTGGAAGTCTTTTTTATGCTTCAGCTATCTAAAAATCAATTTAATTGTACAAACACTTTCATATTTAAAAAAAAATCAACTTAGCCAAAATGCGAAAGTAAATTTCTAACTGTGTATTGCTATCACAGACGATCTATAAAATATAGTTTTTGTTTTGTTTTTGTTATGTTGTTTTTTTTTCATGGTTTGTTTTAAGTAGTTTGATTATTATGTATTGCAGAATAATGAAAAACAAATACACACATACACAAACATACAAACTAAAAGGCCGACATCCGTATATCGTATCTAATACAGTACATAGAGCACTGGAATGGAAAACATGCGATAACGATCTCCTAGGTAACAAACACCAATCAGTAAGTCACTGTTTCGTTTATTTCTCAATCTTCAATTTGATAAAGGAAAGTTTGTAAAAAAAACCATTAAATGGTACCAATGTTATTTTTTTGAAATGAAAAGACACATGGACGGCCACCTTGTATCTTGATGAAGTTACACATGAAACTGCTTGCAAAATATGCAAAAAGGATGGTGGAGATCTAGTCGATGCAACAAAATTTTTAAATGGTTTGATACGTTCTCTTTATAATGTTCCTTGGTCAGATACAAGGTAAGGATAATTTTGATTATTGGATTTGTGTATATTAATTTTAAAGGATTATACATTCAGCACTATATATCCGACAAAAGAAAAACTTACTTGGTAAAAGTCGTATTTTATTTAGGAACTTTTTTTTATACTACCTGATGATAACTGACAAGAATTGTGTATTTTTTGCAGAACTAAGATTGTATATCTAACACGTGCCTTAATATTCATGTGTCAATGCATTTGACTTAGATACGATATATATATATATATATATTTCTTATTTTGTTTACAAAGCAAACAAAGCGAAAAGACGAAAACGCGAGACCGTGTTTAGCCTTCTCGTTTCGTCATATAAACACCAAAGGCAAAACCTCGAAATGTCTGCATCGGCAATTAAAAAAAATACAAACTAACAAACACATACGAAACATAGGAGGACAGAGGCACATGCATGATAATTCAAAATAGAAAAGGGCAAAGATTTACACCATAAAGCTTTTATATGTTATCCAGTCTTGCTTAAACATATAAGATTATAACAAAATGTTTTCAAGATTGTCATAAGTTAAAATCAACTGATTTAACTCGTACATTTTGTACCCAGATGAGCGTTTGGACAAACAAAATCGGACGTTATATTAGTATGTTATCATGAAAACGATAAGAAAACCTAAAACTTTGAACAAAACGAACTCAAACTTAGGAGATGTCTTGGTGTGAACTTATGAATATCGTGGACCTAAAAAAAAAATGAAATTCTAAATAAATCAACGTTTAGAATAAATCGAGTTAATAGTTTAGATTAAGTATGTGATAGTGTATTTGATCTGACGATGTATTATCTCAAAAGTAAATAACTCTATGCTTACCTTTCCTGAGCGTCTGAGATCACCCCCATTTTTGGTAGGGTTGGTGTGGCTCAGTCTTTATTTGTCTATGTTGTGTTTTGTGTACTATTGTTTGTCTGTTTGTCTTTTTCTTTTGTAGACATGGCGTTGTCAGTTTCTTTTCGACATATGAGTTTGAATATCACTTTAGTATCTTTCGCCTATCTTATATTATTAAAGATTTTACAAATAACATAATATTTTTATTCTAAATAGTAAATGCTATTAAATAAAGTTATATAATCATCTAATTGTTATATAACAACATGAGAAAATATTTCAGTGTTCGAAGCTTCTGGACACAACAGGTTGTTCAAATAGACATTGAAACGTCAACATTCCCAACACAAAGTGTTACGGCCAGAAATCGCCTTTAAATTGTAGCCAACAAAAGACACAAATCAATAGTAAAATTTAACAACATTTAATATACAAAAGTTTACAAAAGGTATTACACAAATATTACTGTTAACTTAACTGTCAAAATATGAGTCCAATCTTTTATCTTTATCTGTATCCGGAAATCTTTCGGAATCCAATTTGAATATTACGTTCACTACTAACACAATCCAGTATGATGTTGTTTGTAGAATAAAAGTGTCAATCCAAATGCTGTGAATACTAATGTCTATCAATGTCTATGTCCAAGTGAGTTTTACTTTAGTGTCTGTATATACATGTATATATATAGTTGTCATGGAAGATTCTAGAACAGTCTATAATGGAACATCCTAGAAAGTTACAACAGAAGTTTCTAGTAAAATGTAGAAGTTTATATAACGCATCTTTTATTAGGATCATTCTGGAAAGTTCCAATCATTCTGTAATTGTTCCAGTGATTTCTAAACTGCACAGTTCTAAGATTATTCTGTAAACAACTATCAGTCCACACAACACAAATTAGGCCAACATAAATAAATACAATAATTACAATATCATAACACCTCCGCCCATAAAAGAAGTTTTAGTGTAACAAAAACTTATCATGAATAATATGAACAAAAATACATAGTATATACAAAGTGTTTTAATAAGCTCTAGATAAAGCATCTGCTATTACATTATCTTTACCCTTAATATGTTTTACAATTACATCATATTCCTGTAACAACAAACTCCACCTAGTCAACCTCTGATTCTTGTTTCTCATTTTATGTATGAAGGTGAGAGGATTATGATCAGTACAAACAAGAATAGGATATACAGTGGGATTCAAATATACATCAAAATGTTGAAGTGCTGACAACATTGCAAAACACTCTTTTTCAATAGTTGAATAATTTTTCTGATGTTTATCTAATTTCTTAGAAAAATATGATATAGGTTTCTCAACATTATCATCTGTCTCTTGATATAAAACAGCTCCAATTCCTACATCGCTTGCATCAACGGCAAGTTTAAATTGTTTTTCAAAGTCTGGAGTAATCAGAACTGGACTATTAATTAAAAGTGATTTGCTATTTTCAAAAGCTTTTTGACAATTTTCACTCCAGATAAATTTAGAATCTTTTCGTAAAAGATGAGTCAATGGTTGAACAACAGTAGCAAAATTTGAACAGAATTTCCTGTAAAATCCTATCATGCCTAAATATCTCATAAGTTGTTTTCTATTTGTAGGAGGTGGAAATTTGGAAATAGCTTCCACTTTAGCCATAATAGGTTTTACTTGACCTTGGCCAACTGTATGCCCTAAATAATCAACAGTGGCCTGACAAAATTCACTTTTACCAAGATTAACAGTCAAATTTGAATGTGACAATCTATCAAAAGTATCATACAAATGTGTTAAATGCTGTTCCCAGCTATCACTACATACAATAAGATCATCAATATAAGCATAACAACAGTCTAAATCTTTTATAACATTATTGATCATTCTTTGAAATGTAGCTGGAGCACTTTTCATGCCAAATAGCATTACAGTATATTGAAATAAGCCATCTGGTGTAACAAAAGCTGATATTTCACGAGCTCTCTGTGTCAATGGAACTTGCCAATAACCTTTCAATAAATCAAATTTGCTCACAAATTTTGCTTGACCAATATTGTCAATACAATCGTCTATCCTTGGAATCGGATAGGAATCAGATTTTGAGACTGAATTTACTTTTCTGAAATCAGTCACGAAACGAAAAGTTTTATCTGGTTTTGGCACAAGGAGACAAGGAGAGCTCCATTCACTGTTACTCGGCTCAATAATATCATTGTCAAGCATATATTTAATTTCTTTTCTCATAACTTCAAGTTTGAGTGGATTGAGCCTGTAAGGATGTTGCTTAATTGGAGAAGCATCTCCTACATCAACATCATGACAAACAGCAGTGGTTTTGTTTGGCACATCTGGAAAAAGATTTTTAAAAGATAATACCAAAGTTTTTATTTCTCAATTTTTTTATCTTACTGTCTCTTCCATAGTTTTAGAACTAAAAGGTGGTTCAATTACATCTGGTTTGTCATGATTGTTCTCCAATTTAACCATGCCTAAAGTGGCAACTGGTTTACTATCACATTCATTAGTACGCTCAAAATATGGTTTTAACATATTAATATGACACACTCTGTTTTGTTTTCGCCGACCTGGAGTTTTTACAATATAATTCAAATCATTGATTTTACTCTCTATTGTATAAGGACCACAATATTTAGCCTGTAAAGGATGTCCAGGGACTGGCAAAAATACAAGTACCTTATCACCAGGCTCAAAAACTCTATCTCTGGCATCTTTATCATACCATATTTTCATCTTGTTCTGTACATTTTTTAAGTTTTTCTGAGCAATTTGACAAGCAGTATACAATTTTTCTTTAAATCTAGATACATAGTCTAAAAGATTTAAGTCAGTATGTTCAGTAAGCCACTTTTCCTTAATCAATTTCAACGGTCCCCTTACAGTATGGCCAAATACCAACTCAAAGGGACTAAATCCAAGGGATTCTTGAACAGCCTCTCGGACTGCAAAAAGTAGAAAGTGAACTCCATTATCCCAGTCTCTGTCAAATTGAAGACAAAAAGTTTTAATCATGTTCTTCAATGTTTGATGAAAACGTTCTAAGGCACCTTGAGATTCTGGATGGTACGCACTTGATCTATACTGAGCAATCCCTAACTGGTACACGACTTGCTGAAATAGACCTGACATGAAATTTGATCCCTGGTCGGACTGTATAGACTTAGGAAGTCCTACTAATGTGAAAAATTTGATAAGAGCTTTGACAATAGTAGGTGTCTTGATATTTCTTAGCGGAATAGCCTCAGGAAAGCTAGTAGATGTACACATGATTGTCAATAAATACGCATTTCCAGTCTTGGTCATTGGTAAAGGTCCAACGCAGTCAATTAGAACTCTGCTAAAAGGTTCGTCAAAAGCTGGAATAGGCAGAAGTGGTGCTGGTGGTATTTTCTGGTTAGGCTTACCAACAACCTGGCATATATGGCATGATTTGCAGTATTCTGCGACATCATTTCGAAGTCTGGGCCAGTAGAAATGCTGCAATTAAGATCTTAAGGCAAGTCTTCCTTATACCTAAGTGTCCAGCCCTTTGGGTGTCATGGGCAAGACCAATAATTTCTTGCCTATAAACTTTAGGCACCACCACTTGGTATACCACTCTCCATTCCTCTTCTGGGGTAGCATCAGGAGGCCTCCACTTCCTCATTAAAATGCCGTCCTGATGGTAATAGCATTCGGCCACTTTGTCTGCTTCCTCCTGTGGTTGAGCCCGCTGTTTGAGCTGAAGAACCTCAGGGTCTTTATTTTGTTCTTCCAAAAGGTTCTTTCTGTTTAGTGAATGGCTGTTTACGTCTGGCCATGGCATAATTACATTCTTGTTAACATTAGGTGGTCTTATTATGGCCTTTTCTGAGCTACCAGGACCTTCCATGTCGGCTAGGAAAGTGTCAGAAAGGTCCATGTAATCAAACTGGTTTTCTTGCAAATCCTTATCTTGTTGTTTTCTAGCCATCGCCCTAGTGACAACACAAGCTGGATACAATTCAGTATCATCTTCAGGTAATTTAACATCCACCACCGGTTCACTGGTAACAATTGGTTCAACAACCACTTTGTTCCTAGCTAGATCATTTCCTAGCAATAAGGTAACACCCTCAACAGGGAGATTAGGACGAACACCTACAACAACTGGTCCAGTTATCAAATCTGACTTCAGATAAATACGATGGAGAGGAACATCTATACAACCTAACTCTACACCTTGTAACAAAACGGAGGCACCAACAGAAGTATTCTCGGACAAAGGCAACACACCTTCTAACAATAAAGTCTGAGAAGCTCCAGTGTCCCGTAAAATCTTAATAGGCTGAAGAGTGGTATCATCAACAATAGAAACAAACCCATCAGACATAAAGGGTTTGTATTCCTCCATGTAATCACAAAAACTGGACTTAAAAGCCTGACGCGCAGGGCATTCCAATGTACTGGTAATATAAGGTGTCGTACAAGCACTGGTCTTCGGCTTATTATCTCGTTCATTCTTCTTCTGGAGTCTAAAACAATCAGCCATCAGGTGACCAATCTTCTTACAATAAGCACAAGTCAGTGACTTCTTCTCAAAAGTATCAAATTTTGGACTAGACATATTATAACTGGACTGACTCTTATTCTGTGGAACAGGCTTACTATCAGTACGCTCAGTGCTTTGATTTTGTAAAAGTATTAACATTTTGACCCTTGAAACTTCTTTTATGTGAAAGGGTATAATTATCTGAAATTACAGCAGCATCATGTATTGTCCCAACAGTTTTGTCGTCTAAATGTGTTTTTAAGTCTAAATGAACACATTGTTTGAACTCTTCTAATAACATCAATTGTCTTAGGTTATCAAAATTGTTATCTGTTTTCTTTGAAGTAAGCCATTTATCAAATAGATCTTCTTTTTCCCGAGCAAATTCCACATAGGTTTGCGAATCAAACTTTTTATAAGATCTAAATTTCTGTCTATATGCTTCTGGTACTAGCTCATAAGCTTTCAAAACTTCCTGTTTTACTGTGTCATAATCGGAACTTTTTTCTGATGGAAGTGCGGAGTATATTTCAGCGGCCTTACCCTCAAAAACACTTTGTAGCATTGTAGTCCAATATGGCTTTGGCCAATTCAAATTATGAGCAATTTTCTCAAACTGTGGAAAATATTTATCGACTGTTTTTTCACAAAATCTGGGAACCAAACGTATATTTTTTGCTGCATCAAAATATTCTGATTTCGGCTGGATTTTAGTGTTGCTTTCTTCTTTGACCATTTCAACTTTCAGTTTCTCCATCTCTAGTCTTTCCCTCATTTCAAGTTCTTTTAATTTAAATTCATCTTCTTTTATTTTCTCCCTCTCCTTCATTTCCAGTTCTTTTAATTTAAATTCATCTTCTTTTTCTTTCTTTTCCATTTCTAACCTTTCCTTCATTTCCAGTTCTGCTTGTTTTAATTTAAATTCATGTTCTAATTCAAGCTGTTTTAATTTAAAGGCATCTACATTTTCGACCTTAAGTTCAAGAGCCTCTTCACCTAAAATTTCTGCGTCAACTAATTTGTCTATAATCAAATTTTTTATAATTTGTTTTCTCATAGATACTTTAAAATTTAATTTCAGATGTTTAGCAAGCAACACTAATTCCTCTTTCTTTAAATTATCAAACCCCTCCAGGTCTGGCGTTTTCAAAAATTTACCGGCATCAAATGCCATTTTGTAGAATTTTGTTGGCTAGTTATAATAAAAATACTGAATAAATTTTGAATAAGATATTTTCGTTCTCCCGGACGAGCCCCCAATTTCTGTTACGGCCAGAAATCGCCTTTAAATTGTAGCCAACAAAAGACACAAATCAATAGTAAAATTTAACAACATTTAATATACAAAAGTTTACAAAAGGTATTACACAAATATTACTGTTAACTTAACTGTCAAAATATGAGTCCAATCTTTTATCTTTATCTGTATCCGGAAATCTTTCGGAATCCAATTTGAATATTACGTTCACTACTAACACAATCCAGTATGATGTTGTTTGTAGAATAAAAGTGTCAATCCAAATGCTGTGAATACTAATGTCTATCAATGTCTATGTCCAAGTGAGTTTTACTTTAGTGTCTGTATATACATGTATATATATAGTTGTCATGGAAGATTCTAGAACAGTCTATAATGGAACATCCTAGAAAGTTACAACAGAAGTTTCTAGTAAAATGTAGAAGTTTATATAACGCATCTTTTATTAGGATCATTCTGGAAAGTTCCAATCATTCTGTAATTGTTCCAGTGATTTCTAAACTGCACAGTTCTAAGATTATTCTGTAAACAACTATCAGGCCACACAACACAAATTAGGCCAACATAAATAAATACAATAATTACAATATCATAACAAAAGCAAGGAGAATACGTGCGTATACGCTGTTATAACAGATGATCTGGATCAATTACCTGAAATACAATTCTTCGCTGACTCATGTAACTAGGCAAAATATAGTTTTATTTGCAAGAGACAAACCAATAAAGTTTCTCCTGTCAGGACTGCACTTACAGGTTAGTATATAATTAAAACTTGTAATGATTGTTTTTATCTATAATTTTTGTGTTTCCAACATTTTATATTTTTTACTTTCCTGAACTATGCTCTCCAGTGTACCTGATGAAGCTTAATCAGGAAATATGTGTTGCACACTACAATTATATATGTATAGGATAGTCTCTGTTACATCTTTTCACATATTGTCTAGGCCCAAGTCCATTTAGAAAAGTTACGGAAAAACGTTTTATTGTTGGAGACTATAAATAGCGTGTTTGTTCTTTTTTGAAAACAATGTAAACAAATCCGAGGAAGAAATCAAAAATCGAATGCAGAACAATAACATACCTACAGAAAACTAGCAAAATGACCGTAGTCCACAAAAACTTGTCAAAGAGAATAACAGATTGAGATGCATCAACCCTATAAGAAAGGGGTGCACTCGAAGGGATAGTAGTTCGTGTGATTCTAGTGACACCGCCCTGTTCCTAAATGGCAAGCAACTATCAATTTGTCATATTCCGTTTGATAATAAGAGTACGGGATTAATTAAGATTAGGCAAGTTGAATAAATCCATGGTCATATGTGATATAACCATTCAATATTGGTCCGTTAAACTTTTGAAGTGATCACTTCAACTTAGCTGTTTGAATCCTTTGGCTCGTTACGCAAACACCAATCAATCAAACAATAGCATGTATATAAGCTGTTACCATCTATAAAGGAAATTTTGATAGAAAACGCAGGCTTTAGAATATCGTATCAAACGGAGGTTAAATCTATATGCAGGTTTTGCAAGATGTTGCTACACAGAAAAAGAAAGTTCTCACAATTGTAAAATTGAAATAATCTGTTTTGTTGCAAAGTCTGGTTCTTAATTGACCCTTACTGTCAGTTTCTGGATGTAAGTCACGATCGATATGAAACAGACTTAACTATGCTTGGTATCCGATATAAAAAAGAAGATGTGGTATGATTGCCAATGAGACAACTATCCACAAAAGAACAAAATGACACAGACATTAACAACTATAGGTCACCGTACGGCCTTCAACAATGAGCAAAGCCCATACCGCATAGTCAGCTATAATAAGCCCCGATAAGACAATGTAAAACAATTCAAACGAGAAAACTAACGGCCTTATTTATGTAAAAAAAATAACGAAAAACAAATATGCAACACATAAACAAACGACAACCACTGAATTACAGGCTCCTGACTTGGGACAGGCACATACATAAATAATGTGGCGGGGTTAAATATGTTAGCGGGATCCCAGCCCTCCCCCTAACCTGGGACAGTGGTATAACAGAACAACATAAGAACGAAATATAAAAATCAGTTGAAAAAGGCTTAACTCATCAGATGGACAAAAATAAAAGTGATAGTTCTTTTTTTTTAATCTATATTGGTGGAATACTATCATTATTTTCCCCTACAGTTAAATTTGCACTTTATAAAAATTTGTGCAGAATTCATCTTTGTTTCAAATAAAAAATACTTGACATGAGTCAAGTTTTATCCTGTCCAGTACCACAGACAAAATTTCACATAACATTTCATTTCATATAGGATAAGATAATAACTATCACTGGAAGTAAACCATTCACATTTTCACACCTATTTTCACTGTGTTTAAGCTTAAGTAACCATGTAACCTCAAGTTTCAAAATATTCTATAGAAACACCAAATAAAAAAAGAATGGTGCTTTGAAACACCCAAGATACCCTTTTTGTATGCAACCGGATGTGACGTACTATGATAAGGTGGTATTACACCTATCTAAGTATTTTCTCAATACTTTATTGTGGAACGTGTACTTAAGACATTTTTATACCAGCTTCGTGTCATTCTTTTTGTGAAGTCTACCTTATTCGAATAAAAGAACACACCGGAAAAAAATAATACAATTATATTCCATAGGAATTCCGTTAATCTGTTGAAAAACATTTCATTCAAATTCAACAAACATGTTATTGATAAACAAAAATCCAGCATCTTGATAGAGTCAGTTTTGGAGATCTTTTTGTTTCCACCAGTATAAAAGTAGGCGATGTGGTAGTATTTAATAGTTATCCCATAAGGACGCGGTGTGTCAGTGTAAGATCATCCCGATGGCCGGAGGCCAGAGGGTGATCTTACACTGACACACCAAGTCCGAATGGGATAACTATTTTACATCCCAGCTGTTTTAGATTAGACGAAAAACCATTTACAATTCATAAAATCAAGTTTAGAACGCCACACAACCATTATAATATACTTTATATATTACTATATGATGTATACCCTTTATGACCCCCTAACACGATGAGTAGATATCAAACAATGTCAACTCGACCCACTGGCCAATCGGCCCACACTATATCGCCACCATATGAAAATCGCCCCACTCTTGAAACCGACTCGCCCAACTTTAAAAAAGTGTAAAATTAAATTGAACCATCAGTCTGACAACTCATTTATTTAACGAAAAGGGTTTAAACCCCACTGAGTAAAGGTCTACCAACTCGTCCCAGTTATAAAAATATCTTGCTTCCTTTAAGTATGTTAAATTTCTGATAGTTCGTATCCAGTCGTCCTGGTGAAGTGGTATGTGTCGTGGCTTGATATGCTAAAGGTCTTGAGTTCGAATCCCAGCATATACACTGGATTTTTTCTACGTGAATTTTGATAAATATAGTCTTCTCCGTATAATTAATTATAAGTTTTATACTGGATTTGACATTCCCGCCAAAATGTTACAGAACAAAGGAAAGCATGCATAACAAAGAAACTTGAACTGGGGTGATCTGGTAGGGGTGATCCGGCTCAGATCATCCCTGTTAGAACAAAGGAGCTGGGATGTAACTATTATTGCCAATAAAACAACTATAGACCATGTTTATTTCAAGTATGATTTGTCTCTTCCTGAAACAATTTGTTTTTATCTGCGCAGCCATTTCTATTATCATGAAATAATGTTCGACTAATTCTTTAGATATACTTTCAAGTTTCAAAAGAGGAATATTTGTTTAAAGGATAGATATTAGAATATTGGGGAGCATCTTCGTCATACGCTTGTAATAAAGCTTCGAATGTGAATGTGTTAATTAAATGTAATTTCTCACAAAATTTTACAGGTGAAGCCTATTTCCTCAGGTGGGTATATATTATAATGAATTTACCATTAATCGTATACAGTGAGAAATTTTACAGCGTTGATGAATGCATTGATGAATGCTACGGGTTAATGAAAAATGGATACGCATGTGCAGCTTTTGAGTACAGCTTAGACAATTCTACCTGTCGATTCCTAGAAAATAGTTTTGAAGCCACTGCTACTAAATATGATACGCCATACTGGGACCATTCTATGATCACAAACACAAAACGTAAGTTAAATACCAACTTACAAAACCTTCAAGTGTAAAGTAAACTTTCACAGATTCCTGATATTTAATTCAAAATTTCAGCAATGAATAAACTAATCAAAGATATCAGAATTAAAATTTTGTACTCCAGGCTACGAAAATAACATTTATTGGTTCAATTTCAAACAAAAACATAAAACAAAGAAATCATAAGCTACACATTTAAAAGTTTTACAAAATCATTAAAAAGCAAAGACAATTAATAAAGATATACACTTAAAGGGCGCCATGATTTACGTTAATATTATTTGTATCCCTAGGCCAAAACCACAGATTTAAAGGTCGTCAAAGAATAGAAATGACAATAATTATGAATAGTAATTGAAAAAGTATTTTTCACCGAAAAATTACTATTTTGTTATTCCTGTCACAAAAGGGACTTGTCTTTACTAATATTTATTATAACAACTTAAATCTGCGACAATCTGCATAATCTTAATAATAAGAAAAAAGTTTCCACATTTTTTTTTATAATACGCATTCTATCTGCATGTAAAATAAGACTGTCATGCATGCCTTAGCAAATGTGAAAAATATTAAGTATCAGAACAATTCCAGATAATATATATACGTGTAGTTCGCACTAAAATCAATATTATTTTTTTGATTTTATTGAGGTTCATAATCATCGCAGGTAATGTGGAAAATTTGAAAATCGAGACCGAAAACGATAGATAACAAAGGGATATTGAAACTAATTAGTAGAAAAAAATCACAATGCCATTACAAAAAACGAAAAACGACCAAAAGATAAAGAACAGTATTAAAAAGACCAACCTAGAAAACCAAATAATGAGCAACACGAACTAATTAACGAAATGTGTATAATAAAGCAATCTTAGGCATCGAATAAAGTCATGGTCAAGTTTATATTTGTCGTCAGTTGACAACTAATTGTCTTATTTTACTCTTATGAACAACACGTATGATGTCACTAGAAGGAATGACATGTTTTCAGTCTAGAAAGCACCATAGATCAGCCCGCTTTTTGCATGCTCATTGAAACTATTAAAGTCATAAGAAACCTAAAAATTATAAAAAAAATATGCATATGTTTCATATAACTAAATGGATAGTTTTCATTATACAACTTATGTACATATACTTTTTCTGAGGAAAATTCTTTAATTTTTCCACATTTAGAAGAAGTTTACTTATTTTTAATTGCTTGCTTCCAGGAAGCAATTTGCCGACATATTTTCCGTTTGCATAGTGACCCGAGCGTAACCCTCCTCGTAAAAATCCGGTGATCGCAATACGCATGGATCTGTCATTGAAATAAACAAATATCTCATTATACATGTTAAACACGTGCTTAATACCCATGTTTTTTGTGATTTGTTTACTTTAAGGTGACAATCGGTAAAACTCGGCTTCAAAACACGGCATTTAATGAGCAGCCATATTTGTTAAATCATAAAAAACAGAGAGAAAAAAAAATTGACGATTATATGATATATTTGCGAAAATAATTATTAAATCGTGCACAGAGGACTAAGTTTATGATATATACATGCATTGGTTCAAAAATTGGATAAACATTATTTTTCACCACTCACTCGTTTCATATGACTTTAAAGATCTGCTATTACAGATCATAGACTTGAGTGTGTAGTATGGAACGCCAAAACTGTCTTGTTATGACTATTTTCATTATATTATATGCATTTACCTTTATATGATGTGCACTTGTCATTATATGATGTGCAAACACCTTTATATGATGTGTAAATATCCTTATATTATGTGCAAGTATCCTTAGATGATGTCCAAACATCTTTATGAGTTGAAACTATACTTACATGATGTGCATACATACTTATATGATGTGCAAATATACTTATATGACGTGCAAATGTACTTATATGATGTGCAAATGTACTTATTTGATGTGCAAAAATTCTTATATGATGTGCAAATGTACTTATATGATATGCAAATGTACTTATTTGATGTGCAAATGTACTTATATGATGTGCAAATATCCTTATATGATGTGCATTTTCCCTTATATCATGTGATAACATCTTTATATGATGTAATTGTGTCATTATATTATGTGCTTGTAATCTTATATCATGTGGTTCAGTTAACTTCATTATATGATGTCGAAACGTCATTATATGATGTGCTTTCATCGTCGTTATGGTCAATGAACATGATTACGATTAGAATGATTACTGTCTACGTCATAACTGATTCCGATCTGCTTCTGCGGAATCAATATTAACTCGGCTCATATCTGTAGCTATCGTTTGGAAAATGGTTGAAATTTAAAAAAAGAAAAACCTTGACATGTTGGTACCTCGATTTAAGATGAAAAAAATCACACCAGATATTGTTGGAAAATTGTCAAATTATGAATTGCAAAGTTTAGTTTTAATCGATGGGTCTACAATAATGAACATACGGTTAAAGTTATTAAATTAAAAAAATAATTTATTTTATGCCATGCGCATGCTCTATATGCTCAATTTAACAATGGTATGCTTATACTTGACAATATCTTTATACCTAGCCTTAGCGTTTTTTCTATAAGAAGTTAAAACATAAATCCAGTATGTTCATTTTTTGTAAATTTTGTCTTGCTGATCATTTTTGCTGTGCAATATTCTCTCTATATATATCTCTCTCTATTCTCAAGATAGACACAAACATTGACAAAAAATCGGACATTGATAGGATAATGACTAATATAATGGACCGGTCATTTGCAACCCCCATAAAAAGTGGATAGGACGAAATTAAAGGAGCCTTTAAGGTGGTAACTAACACTACAGGGAGATAACTCTGTAAAGTCATCTAAACGTTTTAATTACGTTGTGTTGTAAAAGGAATCAAGCTTCTCAATTATCAAAATTGTATTTGTCAAACTGCTATATAACCAGTGTAATTTTTCTGACAAAACGGTTGGTTCAATATTTTTATATTTTTGTTAAAGGGTCAAAGTAAATACTTGACTTTGACCAAATTTTATGAAAATTAAACGAGCCGAATTAATTTTAGTGAAAGTGTTGGGTACCACCTTAATTTCTAATTATTTTTTTTAACAGAAAGGTGTTGTTCAATTGTTTATAGTTATAGATTTGCCGCCGTATAATGTATATATATTATGGCGAGGTGTTCGTCGTCCGTAAATACTCTGTTGCCAGACAATAACTGTTTATAAATTAGGGGCTAAAACAGGACCACCACAAGCAATTGTAAGGGATTTTTTACATGCTGAATCTAACAATATATTTAGATTTTTGATATTGGACAATATAATAGGTAAATGTCCAATTTCAACATTTAAAAGTTAATCGTTAAAAACATTCATTATGTGTCACAAACCTATATGATGTGTCAGATATTTAATAATATAAAAATTCAGACCTGTATCAAGCTTGAATGGTGTGTCCATACTTTCCCTAACTGTTCAGGGTTCGACCATCATCATACACTCCCCCTGCAGTAAAAAAAATCCCCCTGCAGTAAAAAAAAATAATAGTTTTGACTCGAAAGACATAATTTTTTAAGCCTCGCTCCGCTTGCCTCAACTGCTAAAACCTAAATCCTTATTTTCAACAATTTCTTCTAGCAGAGTTTTTTTCATCTGAAGCTAGTAATATTGAATGAAGGTGTGGTAAATATCATTGAGACCATAACGTGCATATTTAGTCTTAGATGCATGATTTTTTTATTAGTTGTTAGTGGCTTTGAACTAGCTGTCAGTAACTGCGAGTTCTGTCAGATCAGTACTTAGTGTATTTTTGTTGTTGGAATATACAAGTACCCTGCAACGTCCACTTTGGGTTTTGTAAGATATATTTTTATTTGTATCCATCTGCTGAGTTATGCCTTTTTCAACTGATTTTTATAGTTCGTTCTTGTGTTGTACTGTTACACCACCTTCCCAGATTAGGGGAGGGTTTGGATCCCGCTAAAATGTTTAACCCCGCTATATTCTGTATGTATGTGCCTAACCCTAGTCAGGAGCCTGTAATTCAGTGGTTGTCGTTTGTTAATGTGTAACATATTTTGTTTTTCGTTCATATTTGTACATGAATTAGGCCGTTAGTTTAGTCGTTTGAATTGTATTGCATTTGTCATTTCGGGGCCTATTATAGCTGACTATGCAGTATGGGTTTTGCTCATTGTTGAAAGCCGTACGGTGACCTATAGTTGTTTATTCCTGTGTCATTTGGTCTCTTGTGGAGAGTTGTCTCATTGGCAATCATACCACATCTTCTTTTTTATATATCCAAATTAAGTTCCCTGAAGTCGCAAACAACTTCCACATCTGAAGTTCTAAATCCACTATTGATGCGATTTTTTAAACTTATAATTGCAATTGAAATTTGATGCGGGTTTTTTTTTTTTTGGGGGGGGGTTTGTTATTTCGAGCAAAAGTTCTGAGAAATTTGCGAGTTTTTTTTTGGGGGGGGGGGTGTAGCCGGGGGGTGAAATGTTCATGTCTTTGGAAAGGGGGTCTTGATTGTTTTTTGTCCTATTTCAAGGTGTAGATTTGTAAAATATTAGAGAAATTTCCATGTTACCTCCCACGCCCTCACCACCAATGAAAGAAAATTACCATATAAACTATAATTTATTTATTTTTAAATCAGTTCTTGTCTATAACACCATGCATTTTGCAAAGAAATGGTTTCTCTATAGACAATTGGCAATAAAACAACAAAACCCATAAGAGCCAAAATTGCCCAAAGGAGACCTTTACTATAGAATATATTCAGACACATTGCCATATTTTTTTTTTAATCTATTGTAGTTTTCAAGATAAACGCAAAATATTAAAAGCCACCGTCGTAAATCTTCACTTAGAAAAATTTAAAACATAACTCTCTATCTGTAAGAGACCATCAGGCCTCGGTAAACAATAGATAAATGCAGTGTTTTTATGTTCATTTAGACACCAATCTAATCAAATTACAGATAGTGTGTGTCCAAGCTATATATGCTTACGCGGATCTGAAAACGCTTTATTCTATTTTCAGTTGATTGGGAATCTCTGGTTTTGTCGGATTTATATTCACCTTCAAAAATATGAAGGCTGAATTTCATTAGCTGATGTAATATTTAGTAAAATGAAGTGTTGTAAGATCCTTGTAATCAAAACGTAGACAGATTATCTGTATACATTGTATCTTAATCAGATTGGTTATATATAGGCACCGACTCTTCATCTAGTGTGGTCAGGAGCACGCACGTGTATTTCCTTTCGCTCTTGACAAACATATTTTTCTACTTTAATAAAAAAATTTAAAAAATTAACTTCATTATTGTTTTATTTCTTTCCTCATTTTCAATGTGAACAAATTATTTGCATCCCTTCTCAAAAAGAAAGAAATCTCTCTCAAGAAATTTGGAATTGAATATTTACAAAAAACATGAACTGTGAAATAAATGAATGAAAACGTTATAAAAAGCTGCACGCAAATGTAATGTATCGAGTTGAAGATCCTTCCATATCTCCTTTAATCCATTTTTTTTTTTGGGGGAGGGGTCGGTGGCCGATTGGTCTTAGTAGTCGAACAACCGTTGTTCTAGCCTGTCAACACGTAGGTTGTAATTTCGAATCCCGCACGTGGCAGGTAAGCTCGACTCCAATCTTTATTAAATAGAATTATTAGTTTTCCTGACGAAAGTCGGTGGTTCTCTCCGGGGACTTCGTCTTCCTCCGCCATTATAACTCACCGCCACGAAATAGCATGATAGTGTTGAAAGTGGTGTTAAACACCAATCAATTAACAAATTAATCAACCAATCATTCATACCGGTATAATTATGTAAGAGTAGATAATTGTGTAGCTATCGTTATGAAATATTTTTAAAACTGACTTTGAGTTCATTTTTGTCGTTTGCAATGAATAGAAATGAGTAGATGTGGTATGAGTGCTAATGGGACAACTCTACATCCAACTCACAATGTGTAAAAAGTAAACAATTATAGGTCAAAGTAAGGCCTTCCACATGGAGCCTTTGCTCAAACCGAACAGCAAGCTATAAATAAGGGCCCTCAAAAAGTTTGAAACGTTATTTTTTTTAAATTGCACTGTCTAGTACTGTTACGTATCACTTTATCTTTAAAATGCACCTTTGCTTGTGATAGCTACAGATTTAAGCTGGCATTATAGTAACTCCGCAGAAGCAGATCAGAATCAGTTATGACGTAGACAGTAATCAATCTAATCGTAATCATGTTCATTGACCATAACGACGATGAAAGCACATCATACAATGACGTTTCGACATCATATAATGAAGTTAACCAAACCACATGATATAAGATTGCAAGCACATAATATAATGACACAACCATAAGGCTATTTGCACATCATATAAGTACATTTGCACATCATATAAGTACACTTGCACATCATAAAGATATATGAACATCATATAAGAATATTTGCACAGCATATAAGAATGTTTGAACATCATTAAAGTATATTTGTACATCATATAAGTATATATGCAAATGATATAAGTATGTTTGCACATCATATAAGTATGTTTGCACGTCATATAATGATATTTGCACATCATATAATGATGTTTGCACATCATATAAGGATATTTACACATCATATAAGGATAGTTGCACATCATATAAGAATATTTGCACATCATATAAAGGTGTTTGCACATCATATAATTACAAATACACATCATATAAAGGTAAATGTGCATATCAAGACAGTTTTTGCGTTCAATAGTGTAGGTAGATGCAGTATCTTTGGTTAGATTGCTTGCAAGCTGAACCAAGAAATCATTATTAGCCAAGGTCCAACCTTCCTTTGGGTGGAGTCAATAGTTAAGCAGAGACCAATCAAAAGTAGGGACAGCTAACCTTAGATCCTACCTGTACCTACACACTCAAGTCTATGTGTTGTAATACCAGATTCACTAAAAAGAGACAAAGACATTATTATATGACTAAAGACAATCCCTTCCGATGTTCTTGTATAAAAGAAATAGTTATCAAAGGTACCAGGATTATAATTTAATACGCCAGACGCGCGTTTCGTCTTCATAAGACTCATCAGTGACGCTCAGATCTAAATAGTTATAAAGCCAAAAAAGTACAAAGTTGAAGAGCATTGAGGACCCAAAATTCCAAAAAGTTGTGCCAAATACGGCTAAGGTAATCTATTCCTGGGATAAGAAAATCCTTAGTTTTTCGAAAAATTCAAAGTTTTGTCAACAGGAAATTAAAAAAACTTTAATTAAATCAAACTATTTCTTTCAGCAATTATAGGAGGTTCAATTGTATATGAAGATGAAGTTCTCCCAACATCAGGTGGCAGTAGTGGGAGTTACAGTCATGAAAGTACAGCTTCATGTAAATTTATACATTTTAGACATACCATGATTTATAAAAAACAATAAGAATAATTTGATTTTATAAATTTTGTTGTATTTATTTTGTCGTTTCTTTTTGGTTGTGAAAGTTTCACTTCTCTTTTGTTTGTTTTTTTAAATTTCCTTTTCTTTATCTTTTACTTTTGTACCTTTGTTATTTGTCAAATGTGTTTGCTGAGAAAAAAATTCTGAATTCATATCGTATCGGAAAATAGTCTTGCATTGGATATCTCGTAACATTTTCTTTCCATGTCTTCATTTTCTTTTTAAAAATGAATGATACACATGTGTATAGTGTTTCAATGTTTCTGTTTACATGTTGGTGGTTAAAACCGCGCGAGACCCTCATGGGTAGTCAAGGTAATTAACACCACCTGGTTTGTATGTAAAATCTACATTTTGGCGAAGTATAAGAAAATTCTATCTGAGGAATTATATAGTGATGATCTACCTTAAGCACTCGAATCAAAACAGTTAGAATACAAAGTTGAAGAGTTTTGAAAACCCAAATATAAAAAAGTTGTGCCATATTTGTCAAAGGTAATCTATACATGTGAGAGAAAAATAACATGCAGTGCATCCAAAAATTCAACATTAATAATTATTAAGTAGTGCAATTACGATAAATAAACGTATATTTATGTTCTAAAGATAAACAGAAACACAATGTGTAGAACAATAAAACGAAGGAAAAAATGAATCACTATATTTATTTAGAATTTCAAAGTAAATTTTTTTTTTTTAGATAAACCTCTAATGAATACCAATATGTTTTCAGCAATGTCAGGAAGTTCTATTTTGCATGTAGATGACTTTCTCGCAATAACAGGTGAAAGTAGTGAAATTTTTAACCATAAAAGTACCACCTCAAGTAAGTTTTTAAATAAACCATAAAAGTACAGCCTCTCGTAGAGGTGATGTTTTACACTCTAGATTGATGCTGATTTAATCGTCATTTTTTTAAGCAAAAACTCGCGTTTTTGCAACTGAAACAGCAACCAAGAAAGCTCAATATAAAACAATAAGATTAAAAGCTTAAACACCAAAATGATATATTCTCTGTAAACATATTTTCAGTCCACTGAATATACAACATAAGCAAATGATTGCTTACTTTTGCTGTTGCAATTAAAAATTCGAAGTCGTCGATAGCTGCATAGTAATTTGATTGAGTTTAAGGTCATATTCTATACATTTTCATGTCAACTATTATTAGTAAATTGACCCTTCTCTGCTTGCTATTTGAATGAACATTTCTTTTATACTCTTTAACATGGATGTAAACACTAAAAATCGCAAGCATATAATAAATGCAAATGGTTATATTTATGTTTTTACATTTGTTTAGCCAAACAAAGCAACGAAATGGAATATAACCCATCATTTAAAGGTTGGTATAGTAAACATATTTAGATGAATAGTTATACATGATTTATAATTTATTATCCTATATCCTAGCATTTCGCTTTGATTCCTTCGAAAATAGAGATCTTTATAGTAACTGAAATTATAGATAGATAACACTGCAAACTGTATCAAACAATTAAAAAGAGTACAGCAAACACGACCAAGTAAAATATACAACGCTATCAAATATTGAGCAAAAAAAAAACTTTAAGTTCCTAGTTGCGATCAACGAGTGGTGTCGGCGAGATAAGTTAGAAGTGCATTGTACAATGTAGGTGTCAAACAATTTGTTCAACGGGTTTTAAACCTTTTTAAATATAAAACAAACTAGATGTGTCAAAGCGACACGAATGGCCCCGTCTCAAAAAGTTGAAAAGTCTGCAGTTTCAATAACACATGTTGACACAATCATGATGGTAGTCGCACATATAAAAAAATCAGCTCAAAATCTGGATGCGTATAGAAAAAAGTCCATATAACTGTGATTTTCAACAATTTTGGTTGTAAACCCTTAATTTTGGCAAAAAAGGGGAGCGGGACGAAACTTAAACTTGATCTTTAACTCATCATGAGTAACTCACATACATGTACCAAAAATCAGCCCAATATCTGAAAGCGTTTAGAAAAAAAGTCTGTATAACTGTGATTTTCAATAATTTATCAAAGTCCATAGCCTGTAATTTTCGGCAAAAATTAGCCGAGCAGAACAAAACTTAAACTTGATCTGTAACTCATCTTGGTTAACTCACATGCCAAAAATCATCCCAATATATGAAAGAGTTTAGAAAAAAAGTCCGTATAACTGTGATTTTCAACAATTTATCAAAGTCCAAAGCCCGTAATTTCGTCAAGAATAAGCGGAGCGGAACGAAACTTAAACTTGATCTGTAACTCATCATGGTTAACCACATACCAAAAATCAGCCCAATATCTGAAGGCGTTTAGAAAAAAACTCCGTATAATGGTTTGTTGCGGAATGACGGAATGACAGAATGACGGAATTTCGGAATTACGGAATTTCGGAATGACGGAATTACGGAATTTCGGAATGACGGAATGACGGAATTTCGGAATGACGGAATTACGGACAAGGGTAAAACTATATGGCACCGACAACTTCGTTTTAGGAATTCTTAATACATATATTTTTTTTGTCACTTCATTAATCTGAATGGAAGCGTTGAACGACTTTTTTGCGTAGTATATAATAAAGCTGCTGTAAACATCATTACCCTCTGAGGGTCATTTTGTTTTTCAAGCACAACCAATCGATCATTTGCGTAAAGGTACATTGTTTCGAGTTTATGTGTAAACAACACAAACATGCATCTTGTTCTTGACTTTACAGAAACCAACAATTTACCAAAATTGGTTCTATAGTAACCAATTGTTTTTCGTATTTTATATCATACCAGGCGTGGCTTCGGTGCGCAAGCCTGTCATAAAAAAATAAAATGTATTGTTAAATTACAGCCAGTTTTTTGTCAAAACATGGTCCTCTAACTTCTAATTCTACCCTCCTTACTTCAAATCCTGGATCAACACCTGCATACGTCAAGTTTGTAATGTTCAAGATGGACATCAAGTTACGGTTCCTTCACGTGAAAATAAATTTACACGGCAATGTAATTTAAAATATGACCATGTGCAAACATTCCTATGTATGTAAATACAAATGCGCATTGTGTTCATTTAGTTTGTATAACCAGGTTGTGTTTCGTAAATACTTACAATACACATTGACCATAAAATGAATAAGATTTTTTATCTAAGATTGAACTCGATGCAAATTTTTTAAGCTATCATGAGCAATTAACATGAAGGGTGTATCTTATGTTACTTGACACTGCTGCTTACCGTTACGAAACTCCTGACCTTTATTGCTCATTCTATAGTATTCGTTGTAGTTTTTTGTACAAAAAATGAAAACTGTTGTTTGTCTTTTCGTTAGTTTTTTTTTTGCAATATGGTTTTGACAGTCATTTTTCTGCTTTTAAATCTCATATCTTTCACAACGGCATTTGTTGATTTTGTTTAAAATAAAAAAGAACTAAAGTGTCTGTAATGCAGCATCAAATATTCCAACATGAGTTTATAAATGACTACAAATTATATCTCAACCTTTCCTTTTCACAGGAATTACATTTTCGAGTATAGTTTTAGCAATAGGAGCAGTTACTAGTTTTGGTGGTATTTTCCTGATTACACAAAGAATTTTGAAAACACCACAAACACATGATGTAAGTTACAATTTACATTTTCTATCGTTAAAAATAAGTTAAGAAATTAATAACAAAACAATGCATTTCTTAATTTATGTACAATACAATGACTATATAGTCGGGCAAGGAAACATGATCTTCCATCATAAGTGAATTCCTATAGGAAATCACTTAAACTTTTATCATGGAAATCCTTCCCACTTTTTTTAGGGCACAACTTCTAGAATTCAATATGAATCCATCTCCTAATCGGTGAATATTCGACAATAGAATAGCCTTTGTGATTAAATAATTTCTCCATAAATTTTAAACATCGAATACTAATTAAATTTATAAATAATTCATGGCAGCCGTAGATTTGTTTTCATTTAACCATGGGTTGGGCATTTATATTCGATTATTTTATCCCGAGCGTTAGCGAGGTGTAAAATACGAAATATAAATGCCCACTCCATGGTTAAATATAAACAAATCTACGACTGCCATGAGTTATTTCGATTCTAATAGGACAATTACGGTAAATTTGGCAACCGTAAAAGCCCTATACACATGATTCTGTTTGGATGTTCCGTTTTACCCCCGTATTTAAAAAAAGAATTTTCATTATTTGGGCTTGAGTATTGTATTGAGTGTGACACATTCATCTGAAATAGACAAAGAAAAGTTATTTAGGCTTCACCAACACAACAATGTTTGAAAGAACACTCATTTAATACTATTAAGAAATAAACACTTGTGACCTACAGTATTTCAAACATAAAATCAATCGTGTATTCAGGAATCCGCGTCCGTTCGACCTGATTCACGTTTGCCCTAGTAGCTGTTCGCCCTAATACATGTACCTGATCGCCCAGGGTCCATTCACCCTGATTTTTATTTTATTCCATTGTTGTCTAGTTTCATAATGTTTATTATTTGAACAGAGTATGTCAAACTTTGTTGAAAAATTCGCCGAATATTTGTATTGTTGCAACCGAATAATTATTTTCCTTTGATTTGCATAGTAGCTAGAATACTGGAATATAATTTATTTATCTTTATTTATATTAATTAACAGTTGTAATCATTCTAGTCAGTCAATTTATGCAGTATAATAATAAATGCTCTTATAAATCCTTTTCATGTTTTACAATTCGGACATATACAATATTAGGTCAATGTCAGAAAAATATATTTGTTTTTTGTATGAGGCTGGTGCCTCGTTCACATGTACATTTAATTCGAATTGAATTCGAATCGAATGTGAATCGAATTCGCTAATCGCGTTCACACACTTTTCTTTTTTAATTCGAATTGATTCGAATTGGCTAATTCGAATTATCCAATTGGCATTAGAAATACGCTTTTGTTAATATGAATTAAAAGTTAACGTCGTTTGGATGTAAAGCGAATTTGACGCGCATTGCAATTCGAATTAGAATTGACGTTAGGACGTTTTTAAAAAAAAACGTTTCGAATGCGAATTAAACTAATTCGAATTAGTTAATGCGAATCGAATTCGAATTCGAATTACGTGTGAACTCAGCATGAGAAACTGTTTTGTGCCGAATACAAAAAACCTATACATGTATTTTCATGAAATTGACCTAATATTGTTTTTACACTGCAACTTAAGTTAGAACATTGATAGCTATTTTTAAAATTGTAATACAAATTTCAAACTTATTTTCATCCCTTAATGAACCTCTGATTGTGGAAAAGTGTTCCATCAAGAAATTGACATTGCACAAAATTGACATTGCACCAAATATAGATATTACTAGATTTAGGAAATAAACACAACTAGTTGCAGTATAAATCATTGTTTTAACTCATTCCGAGCTGACTTTGTTATTACTTTCACGCGCAGATGACGATTTGTACAATGCATACCAAAATTAACAAAATTATAATGAAGTCCCCATGATTGGCATCCATTTTTTATTTAACAATATTTTTTACAAATTTTTTTTTAAATTTTTTAATCGAATAAAAAGTAGGTCGTTTAACGGGGGCGTAGCGCGTACCAGCCAATTTTGTGTATTAATGCGTTTGCGCTAAAGGTAGATATGGTCGTCATATTAGAATAAAATATGAAATGAAATGAGTAATATCGGCTGTGTTGTTATGTTTACTTATTGCTTATGCCATCAAAACTTTATTTTGCACTGTTAACGAAAAATTTGGTAATAGTATATAATTCCAGTATTTTAAACATGCAACATTTAATAATTATTTAATATCTTTGATACACTCTCAACTTGTCTAGATTTGAGACGATATTTGCTTGTTTTTTTTTAATAGGCACATATCAATTTCAAAAAAACGTATGTTAACCTCTCAGACAATTTGTGTTTAGACTTTTGTGTCGTTGGATTGCCGTCTTATTGACATATGCCCAAGATCTTTCTTTTTTTATTCTCAAAAAACTGTTAAGTTAAAAAATAATGGGTGTGCTGCCTTTTAATCTTTAAGTGCTTCATGCCTGTTTGGAAAAAAAAGTCGAATGATACAAAGGGACGATCGGAAATGCCAGCTGAGGAAGGAAGGTTAACGGCATTGCCAAAATAGGAATTATTGTTAAATTATATGTGAGATTGAACTAAGACAGACTGCTGACTTTTCCTTAGGCCCCCTTGTTCCCCCGTCCGTCTAAGTTCAATCTTCACTTTTTCTCTGTAGTGATTTGCTAGAAGATGATTGTTTAATTTGTCTTTCTCTTAATAAGGAAAGGGGAAGGAAGCGCTGCTCTATCGAGTCTCCCCTTCCCCTCCAAAACGTTATGTTCTAATCATCTTCTACGGAGGGCGGACATCTTTTGCTTGGGGACTTTATTTATTTTACTTTCATTTTCAAATTTATTTTTGGTGCTTTTAGTTAAATCCTTATTGATCAATAATAGAATCATTGAATAATTATTATTATCAGAGTTTTAAAAAATAATGGTTTAACGTATATGTTAAAACCGAAGAGAATGGTTTGATTCTGTTTAGGCAATTATACATTGTTTTGTGCTTTTTAAATAAAAGACGTTATTCCAAAAGTCAACTTAAAAACAAGGGGGTTCCTATATAACAAGGAAAGTGTGGATTTTTCAAATTTATGACGGATAACAGAATGGTCAATATAAGACCGTTGATTTTCGATTTTGAACCAAAACCATGAGGACATGAGAACTTGAGAGTTAAGGAAGCACTTATAGGATCATGAATCAAAAGTACGTGTCACCGAGATCTATATTGTAAGTAGTAGAATACTTTTAAATGATATAAGAATTTATCGAATTATTGATAAATTATGTTTACAATATCAAAAATCAATATTCTTAAATCTTCATAGTAAATAAGATCAGTTATGTTAAAGATAAAGCAGGTGTAACTAATATTTGATTAAAAACAAAACGCTTGTACCAAACTTGACTAGGTTGCAAAATGTCCCCTCGATGCGTTCAAGAGCCTGAAAATATTGCTAATGGATATTATGTTGGAACCAAAGGTTCATATAATCAGGGAGACCAGCTTCATTACGTCTGTTCACAGCATTATGTCATGATTGGAAATCCGAGTGTCACGTGCAGCTCCGGAAGCTGGATTGGAGGACATCCTACCTGCCGTCTGTCATTCCTGTCAAATGGTATGTGCAGTGAAAATATTCAAAACCAAATGATTCGTTTGCATTTCAAAATTGTAAAATCTTGATACTCAATTCTTTATCCAAATTAGAATGAAATTCAAAACAGTGTGGCTGTGGCGATTGATTGAGACATTAAATTCATTCATTGACTGGGACAATTTAGGTGAACGTTTGTATGTAAAGACCACTGCTCACTATGTACTTTTTAAAGACACTTAAACTATGGGGTCACCAAAGGTTCTCAACACCTTAATAAAGTAATTCGAAAAATTAATCAGAAATAACACGATGTTTTGATTTATATCAATTATATAAATCAAAACATAAAGGTTATTCCTGATTGATTTTTCGAATTATTTTATAATTAAAGGCGTTAAGAAACCTTTGGTGACCCCACAGTTTAAATGTCTATCGTAGGTACGTCGTGAACAGTGGTCGTTACAGACAAACGTTCACGTAAATTGTCCCAGTCAATGGATGAATTTAATGTGTCAATCAATGGCCACAGCCACACTGTTTTGAATTTCATTCTAATGAAATCAAGCTGTTACTGACTGTATATCGAAAAAAATCAGTACACTTAGGCTGCTATATTTAAATGTATTTGCATCTTTTCTATGTCCCAATCAACATAGACATTGAATTGTAATACATGTATTTACAAAATAAATATTAAAACTATGTAAATTTCGGTGTATCATGTGAAGCTATCTATGAATATTCTTCCCACTCATATAGCATTACTTCTGGTGTTTGTACTACTCAACGACTTGGATTGAATTATGCCTTACTCGTTTGCATTTTTTAATCCGTACAATTGTATCTCAATCTGCTAAGGCTTTGCTTCATCTGTACATTGTCTCCCAAATGTACTCGTTTTATTTCCAAAGTTTACAAAGTTATAGTTAACATAGTTGTCTGCTTGTTTAAGATGTGAAAAGAATTATCTCGTTAAAATGTATAGAAAATTTGGTCTGGAAATCATTTTCATTTTTGTTATTTTTTCGAAGTTTTGTGATGGATATCTGCTTTGATTTAGATGGACAGTCACAATTACACAAATGTTTACAGCGTGTGTAAGTGTTTTGTCATTTAGCACAAGTGAGACGACTCGAGAGCTTGTAAAAACGATTTAGTCGTTTCTGTCGATCTGTAAAACTAAAGGAACGAATTTTCGGATTTTTTCAGTAAAACTCCTAGCTCAAACTAAAAGAGATGTACAAGTAGTTCTTGTATTTGGAAACTCTTCCTACTGGCATAACTTTCTTCTCGTTTATTAGCAAATTCATTTTGTATGCACTTTTGAATTTGGAATTCCTCAAACCATACAATATAATTATATTCTGTGACGTCACAAAGGTTATTTTTATTCTCTTCATGCTAACCTCCATATTGAGTATTTTTAAAAATGGAGTAGGGCTATTTCAAAGTGACATGGTCCGAATACACAGTTATCGTCCTTTGATTTTCGCAATATAGTCCATAGTGTGGACAGTGGGTTACTTGCCATTTTTTTTATACCCCTTCCAAATTTATTTCTCCATGTTTTATGCCTCATATAGCAAGTATGGGGGTGAAATGACACTGTAAAAAATTTGGGTCATAAATTTTAATGTAAAGTAGTGATTAGGTTCAGCTGAAAAAGATAAAAAAAAATTAGCACTTCGGAAGCTGTCAAAAGATTTCAAGACCCCCTTAACATAAAATTGTCAGTATTTTGAGTTACATGTAGAGCTCATGAAGTTTTCTATGCTTTTGATATAATTTGTCCCAAAAGTAGTACAACACACTGTAAAAATATTATTGAGAAAGCGCAGGTGGGATTTTTTTTAATTTTAATTTATTGTATACAAAAAATGCACTTCGAAATAACTGTGTACTCGGACCTACATGATTCATCGTATATAGTAACATTAACTTTTAAGAACACCATATCCATACAGAACTAAACAAGTACTGGCATAAAATAACTGACAGTGTCACTGCAAAAAAAAAAAAAAAAGGAGGGAAAGTTCACTTTATAAATTTCATGCGTCCGAAACGCTTTTCTGAATTCAAATTCATCACACAGGAAAACTCAAAGCCGAATTGTTAAACGCAAGGCAGAAAAATCGAAACAGTTGAAGATTTGTATGACCAAAAAAGACATAAAATATAATAGCCACGTCCATAATCTTAGGTCAATTATATTTACCACACAATCATTTTGTTATTCACGGGTACATGTAAATGAATAAATGTTATATTACTTGGCAGAAAATAATGTACAATGTATAGATGAAACAACAATTTGAATAAAAACAAGAATGCAGGCGCGGATCCAGAGCGGGGGTTCCGGGGGTTGGAACCCCCCCTTTTTTTTGGACGATCAATGCATTTGAATGGGGACATGTAATTGGAACACCCCCCCCCCCTTTTGTCCTGGGTTAGGAACCCCCCCTTTTTAAAATGGCTGGATCCGCCCCTGGAATGAGTCTATAGTACACGGATGTCCCATCCACACGATAATTTTCTATGTTCAGTGGACCGTGAAATTGGGGTGAAAACTAATTTGGCATTAAAATTCGAAAGATCATATTATAGGGAACAACCGTATGGGCTTTGCTCATTGTTGAAGGCCGTACGGTGACCTAAAGTTGTGAATTTCTGTGTTATTTGGTTTTTGTGTAGAGTTGTCTCATTGGCAATCATACCATATCTTCTTTTTTATAAGATTCAAGTTGATTGGACTTCAACTTCATCAGAAACTACCTCGACCAAAAACTTTAACCAAAAACTTTCACCTGAAGCGGGACAGACGGACAGACAAACGAACGAACGGACGCACGGATCAGAAAACATAATGCCCATAAATGGGGCATAAAAATTGCCTAAAAGAGAGAAAAATAAGTTAATTGAGGAATATGCACACAATAAGTGAGAAAAAAAAAAATTATACACTATTATGCCCGCACTTGTGCTGGTTGCTATTTAGTAAAACAAATATGTACTAAAGATGAATACGTTTAATAAAATTTTATTTCTCAATTCATGTTTTACTTGTAGCCTACTTCTATTTAATTGGAGCCATTGTTATGCTAATTTTCATAGTTGTTTTGGGTTTGTTCTGTGTGTTCTGCTGTAAATATCGTTATCGCCGGTAAGTTTACAGTTGACTTTTTAGTAACAAGAAAATAAAGCAGAGACTTTAATCTGAATTATTCTTACTGTAATTTAACAAGAATGTTTGTACTATAAATAGTATTAATATTTCATTTGATAATGATATCGAAAGTACAAAGTAGAGGCAAAACATGTATTCATCATGAATATATAAGTCAGTATGACTTTTTTGCCGGCAGATGAGTTCAGTCATAGATGTGCATGCACCCCTTTCATTTTAATATCATAGGGAAACATTCTACGAACAATATTTTTTTGTGTTTCTCGTTGATTGGATTAAAAGTTCATTATTTTTTTCGAAATGAAATATAATCTCATAAGTATACTTAACTAAAAAGCATGAACAAACGACATTGCACCCTGATTTCGTACGTGCTAAACGTGTTTCTGTTATGGTTAATTGTAGGATAAATACCATCAATACCCCCAATGTTTCCATTATTCTAAGGTTTGACACACTGATGATACTAGGACAATCGCTATGTCACTCATAGATCAGACGATCAGATAAATAAGCTATATTGTTGGTATACTGCATTGTGGTATAATACATTGACCATTAAAGAAATCTTGATATCTCACTAAGTGACGTTATAGGTTATCTATCTTGTATTAAAAGTGTGACGCAAGAATGAATTATATATATATTATATATATATCCGATTTTCCCTGACATTTAAGTTAAGTCTTTAAGTTAATTGTACTTTATTACCACGGTCACCATAATTGTTTATTATTGGTTCTCTTATCAGTGCAAAAAGTAATCTATGCTTATGATATTGATTTTTTTTTTAATCAGTAAAAGGGTTCACGACGACGACGAAGCACGTGGCAATCTGGATAAAGACACAGCTCGTCAAAGAAAAAACCAGAAAAACAATAGGACCAAGGAACAACGATCGAAAATCAATAATGAATTGTCGCAATCGAATAAATCTGCACTGAATTTTTCGAAATCAAAAAGTTTAAAAATCAGTATGAAAAGTACTTTTATCAAAAAGAAACAAAATGTTAGCGTCAACAGCAGCGATAAGATAGAAGAAAATGTCGAAAACATCAAAGAGGATTCTAACGAAAACTCAAGTGAAATTAAGGAAAATCTACATGAAAACAATGAAATTACAACGGAAAAGCAAAGTGCAACATTAGGTCCTCACAAAGTTGCAGTAGAACTGGGCATATGGAAACCGTTTACACATCCTATAAGAAATATTAATACTAGTACAAAATGAAACAAACCGATTAACGACATTCTTACCTCATTTAATATATTACCCAAGTACCTCTAGTTTTATAATTGCTTTTACAATATGAATTTCTTGCATAAGAATATAATGAATGCACATTATCTTAATAACCCACGAAATAAAGTGACGTATGTCGTTTAATTAAATTTTAGTACAATTTTCACGCTTGATTTAAAACATTTCATCCTACATGTATTGCTCTGTAACACTTAATAAAACATTTTTTTAAATGAAAATATTACTTTACACATTTAATGCTTCCCAGGAGCTTTTCTGGAATTAACTTTATCAAGAACGCTCAAACCTAAACATTTGCAAGCCAGGGATGGGGGAAAAGGACCTAAATAAGAGTCAAATTCATCTAACTTTAAGGTCATTTTTTTCCAGATGGAGATAAAAGCTTAGTATTTTAATAATTTCTTAATAAAACCGCCCCAAAAATGAAATGCATATATAGACAGACATAGATGTCGTTTGGTTATTTGTGTCGTTGGGTTTTTTGTCATTTTGACGTTTACCCACATATCCTTCTATTCATAAAACAACTTCTTGAACAAAGAACCTACTATAGTAGATTCTAATGACCGAGATTCGTGGAAGCTATACAAATAACAAAACATCAACCAAGTGATTGTTTAAAAAAAGGGACACGTGTTGATGCTGAATGTATAATTAATGCTACGCTTGTAATTAATGATAGTATTACGCTTTTAATTTCAAAATGATACGCTTGTAATCATCGGTGCTACATAGGAACAATGCGTATCAGGGAAACTAGCTGATTTATAACGTATGCTAAATTCCGCTCTTACATTGTTGGGTTGTTGACCATAATGTTTGCCAAGATTTTATATCACTTCTTAAATGTCAACAAGAATAACTGAGTCTATTGTAAAGTTACATTTTTAATTCCATTTCAAAACAGTTAAATCTTTATAATCTATCGATATTTGTGTACAGTTTCAGCTCAGATTAATAACTGACCTAGCATAAAGATTACTGCTGAATTCCCACGATCGCAACTTTCAACCTTTCAACTCTGACATGTGTTTTCAACCATTTCTCACTCCTATCTAGATGTTACCAACTTTAATCTAAAGTGCACTCGCCACATTAAGATTTTGAAGCAAATATAATCATAAAAGTGTAACTTATTTTGAAATTTTGAAATGGATACAAATTGTTTGTTAAATAAACTGGTGTCTGCGCTTTGGTCGGGTAGTTGTCTCTTTGGCACATTCCCCATTTCCATTCTCAATTTTATGTTAAAAATCTCAAGAGATGAAACGTATTCTCATTTGCTATATATTTTAACACGTTGTACTGTTGCTATTACATTATCAACTGTATATCGACGTCTACATATACAAAATGCATTGTCCCGATATTCATTAAATATTTGCCACTGGACATTAAACAAACAACGATAAATTATGTTACTATACGTTTTAACGTAAGAAAAATACATCCGTTCACATTTTTTATATATCTTAAGATACTTCTGGAGACGTTTTTGTCTTATTTTAGAACACAATTCCATCTATTGTTCTATATATCGTACTCAGGCTAGAGTAGCAAGACTTCATTCATTATAAGAAAAAGATATGGTATGATTGACACGTTCACTACGAGCCAATAATCAAAAGTAATTTTATGCAATGTATAAATTGGAAGAGGTAACTCTATATGTATTTTAATGATTTTCTTTCAAAGGTTTATTCTAGCTTATGCCACCAAAATGTGACAGAAAATGTGTTTTTATTGCACGAATGTTAGGAATAAAGAGGAATAAAGATGAATAAATATAGTAAGCATAATTTGTATATTTCTTCGTTGACTTGTTCGCTTTCGTCCTATTACACAATTTGCTAAGGATTAAAGAAAAGGGACAATATTAAAAAGAAGATGTGGTATAATTGCCAATGAGACAACTATCCACAAAAGACCAAAATGACACAGACATTAACAACTATAGGTCACCGCACGGCCTTCAACAATGAGCAAAGCCCATAGCACATAGTGAGCTATAAAAGGCCCCGATAAGACAATGTAAAACAATTCAAACGAGAAAACTAACGGCCTTATTTATGTAAAAAAATGAACGAAAAACAAATGTGTAACACATAAACAAACGACAACCACTGAATTACAGGCTCCTGACTTGGGACAGGCACATACATAAATAATGTGGAGGGGTTAAACATGTTAGCGGGATCCCAACCCTCCCCTTAACCTGGGACAGTGACATAAGAACGAACTAGTGTCAGGGGCGGATGCAGGAATTTTCGAAAGGGGGGGGGGTGCTAACCCAGGGCACCCAGGGCAAGGGGGGGTGCAAAACATATGTCCCGATACAAATGCATTGATCGGCAAAAATAAAGGGGGGGGGTGCGCACCCCCGGAACCCCCCCCCCCCCCTGGATCCGCCACTGAGTGTATAGTTCTCTTTAATTTGTGATATGGTCATGACATGTGCTCATGGCTCATGGCACAGATATATATTTCTTTTTCGAAGATAAATGTTTGTGAGTTGTTATTGTTTAAGATGCACATAAACTAAAGGAATGGCACGTGCTCTTTCTAGCATCTTGGTTTTTTAGCTATCAATGTTATGTATACTAAAACTGCAGAATATTTAAAAACACGTAATTCTATTTAAAATACGGCTTAGGTAATATATATGCCTGAGGTAGAACATTTCTTGTATTTCAAATATCTACGAAGAATTCAAAATGTGTCAACTGAATGACTAGATATCCCCATATATTAAAGTATTTATAGCATGTCAACATACAGGCTCTTGACGTGGCCCTAGCACATACACTATGTTTCCTCTAAATACTGACCAAATTTGCACCATCAATAAGTCTACCGTATGCGATGGTTAAAACGGTAGGAAATTTAAAAGGTGGACATATCTCACGTTCAAGTTCATGGGAAAATATCAGATTTGAGACATTTTTGCGTAGTTTTAGTTGCAAAACTAAAATGTGCATTGATCCAATTGAGAAAGAAGTATTTTTCAATAGTTATTCTGCCTTTTGTAAGTGCAAATTGACTAAGAATAATAAGATATTGGTTTTCTACCAAGAAAATACGTTGACATCTCAGCTTCTACATGTTCTATGGTCCTTTTAATTTTCTTTTTATACTTTGCGTAAATATTTGTACCAAAAAATTGCCTTCATGGTTATTCATACTCTTTCGAAGCGTTTAGGTCCGTTAACTTGAGGGAAATAAAGAAAGAAAGCGATTTCGGATGATTTGATTAAAAAGGGGGAGTGTGTAAAAGTGTATAAAATCCAGAATAATACAGTAATAACGATATGTATTGAACAAGTAATGAACTTTTGAATAATACGAACATCATTATTTGAGTTTCAAGCCGAAAATATCTAAGAAATGAAAAAAATTTGAAAATGGGCACCATTTTTATAAAAAATTCCAAAAATGTTACAAAAATCTTTTTTTTTCTTCGCAAAAATCACTTCTTTTATTTTTTAAAAGTATTTTTTTTAAAGATTGACATGTGAAACGTACATAATTTTTGCATTGTGACAACAGAAAATAAAGCTACATCGTACATGTTAATTGTTCATGCTTCAACACTGTTGGTCATTTTTCAACTTGGAATTGTTTCTCCAAATTAATTTAATTTTTACAAAAAATGCACCGCACGATTTTTTTTAACGACCGACCAAAAAAGGAAGTTCAGATATTATACTTTAACATATACAAAATTCAGCTGTGTGTTAGGTGGGTGCATTAAAGTCACTAACTAAGCGTCTTTTCTGAAAATGTCACTCGCCTACTAAACACGCCTCGAGAAGTACTCCGGTTTCTTCAAACCTATTTGACTCGTCGTTGGTTGTCATTGAACAGGGGTGACTGAGCCGAACAATAAAATTCTATAATTATCCAATCAACACATATTTGTGTTTTGTTTTTTCTTAATATGAAAAATATGGAGATGTGGTATGATTGCCAATGAGACAACTGTATACCCAAGTTCAAATGAAGAGGATGTAAGTAAATATAGGCAACCACTACGGCCCTCAACAATGAGGAAAAAAATAAACCGTATGGTCGGCTTAAAAAAAGCCATATATTAAAAATAGGGAATAATTCAATTAAGAAAACTAATAAATGGTTGTCTCTATATTGTAGTTATTTCTTGTTCAGTTTTTGCTTTCGGTTGTATTTTACCCCCCTCCCCCCCCCCCCCAAAAAAAAATAACTTTACGTTAAGCCATTGGATCTGAAACAGAATAAATTCGTAATTCCCCCGAAAAACATACATGCTCTATAGCATTTGAAGTAAGCAGTTAATTAAGCTATATACCACAAGTCGCCCGTATTGTACCTGAAATGTAGGTGAATTACAAAGGAACACCATCTTGGCAAGATTATAATACAATTTAAAAAGCCTTTATGATGATTTTCATATTAAATAAAGATAACCAGTCCTGTTTGCTCGTTAGCAACATTTTTTTTTTGTCAGCTAATGTTCCTTGACACAGAAAACAACGAGAAAACCTTGTATAAATGACCAAGATCAAAGAGTCTGAGCTATGTTTGCTGTTAATAAAATACAAGTTGAGTAAAATGTCATTTATTCAGAAATTAATTTAAAATGCAACTTACATCTTAACAATTATAATAGTACTGCATAAATGACAATGACTTTAATAAGCAAAGGTGGGGTTGAAAAAGTGCCACACCGTAACAAAATAAACATCATAAAAATGACAAAAATAAAAGTGAGTTGAAAAATTAACTCACCAACATATGTATATACAAATTATATAAACAAGTATACATGAATATTGTAATTAATTCATGTTTAAAGAAAAAAATAAATGTCCTATATAATAACACTTAAAAGGGAGGGAAATGGGAGGGTTTTCAGATAAATTCAAAACGATCTTTTCTTTCTCCCAAAACAAAGGCGAATGACCGCATGTCCAAGCACATGTAGAAATTTGATATTAATTACCGATTTTAAGAACTGACCAATCAGATAATGTAATTAGATGATCATGCATTGAACATGATGTAGTCCTTGACCTCATGTTGATATACTTAAACAAAGAAATGCCTTCTACACACATGGCATTAATAAAATCAATATTATCGGAAATTCCAGCCAACAAATCTTTTATTTACAATAAATGTTATTTTGTCAGCTAATGTTCCTTGACACAGAAAACAACGAGAAAACCTTGTATAAATGACCAAGATCAAAGAGTCTGAGCTATGTTTGCTGTTAATAAAATACAAGTTGAGTAAAATGTCATTTATTCAGAAATTTACATCTTAACAATTATAATAGTACTGCATAAATGACAATGACTTTAATAAGCAAAGGTGGGGTTGAAAAAGTGCCACAAATCCCAAGAGGGATCCCCAACCGAGGACTCTGTATTCAACTTAGGAACTCCAGAATTAGAAAATTGAGCAAGCCATGTTGACCTCAATAAAAAACACCCAAAATTGAATAAAATATACTCTTTTTAACTTTAGCATTTCAGTAAAAGTGTAGAGCAAACCATGTTGACCTCTACAAAAATAATAACACATATTATAAACAAAACAAAACAAAAAAGAAATGATATATAAGTATACAAAATAATCATTGATAATTAAACTTGTAAGGAAAGGTAAAGCAAGCCATGTTGACCTCTACCAACCCAATAAATACAATTACATATAGTAAATGACTGAAATAAAAAAAAAAAAAAAAAAAAAAAAAAAAAAACTTAAATTTGAAGAGCAAACCATGTTGACCTCTCTAAAAGTAAATACAAAAAATCACAATAAGGTAAAGCAAACCATGTTGACCTCTACCAAAGTACTTAATAAGCGACTGAGATTATATTAAATCTAAGTGTGAAAATTATCAAGTCGAATATAATGTTGAAAAGCGTTCGACTTCCATCTACCCATGCTTTGGATCAAGGCTAACGGCACACCTCTGGCAGCTGCAGATGTCGCAGCTCCAATTCGGAAACTGTGGCCTTTATAAAAATTAGTGTCTAATCCTACGAAATTAAGCAAACTTTTTAGTGAAGAATTGAAATAAAAACCCGAAACAGGTTTTCCACATTTAAATCGAAATAAAGGACCATGTGGACAATTTTGTAACCTTAGATATTCCTCAATAGCTTTAACAGGACATAAATAATTTTCAGGACGTCTAGCTATTGATAATGTCTTACTCTGTAGATTACTATGTTTGTAGAACTTCATAGTAATTGTCATATTGCTCACATGACCATTTACTCTTTCAAACTTTATATCTTCCCTTTGAATTACTCTATAGATTTCAGACTCAGTTTTAACTGCAATTTCTCCAATCCTTAAGAAACAAAAATAAGCTGTAGACATCATAGCTTTTAACAAAACTTGATTATAAATGCCTACTATTACTTTTGGTAAAGCCTTAACCAATTTAAATGCTAAATTTCAAATATATGGGGTATCACACCTGTTAGATGATTTTTTCTTTGTCGGAAAAGCTGGCTCAAATGAATGTTATAGTGCATTACAAACTTTTCTTTGTCTTGCTGATAAATTGGGGGTACCCATCAAATCAGAAAAAACACAACTCCCTACTACTTACATTACTATCTACGGTATTGAAATTGATTCTACTCAGATGGTAGCTCGATTACCTATGGAGAAAATAGAAAAAATTTTGCAATTATTAAGTAAATACAAATGTAAACGCAGTATCTCACTCAGAGAATTGCAATCCTTATTGGGTCTTTTAAATTTTGCATGTGGAGTTATCATACCTGGGAGAGCCTTTTTACGTAGGCTTTTTGATCTGACTATAGGTCATACATCTCCTCATTATAGAATCAATCTGAATTCTGATGCAAGATTAGATCTTAAGTTATGGTACAGTTTTATTGAAAATTACGTTTTAACATACGACTTCTTATTTTGACCTGAAAAATCAGATTGTCTTTCATATAAAGCAGCAGATCGCCAAAGTTCATCATTGATTTGATCCCATTGTAACCCTAAAATTTTTCTTATCTTTCTAACTTTCTCATCATATACTTTAGCGGCTTGGAAACCCAAGGACTTGCATAATGACCGTACATTAAAACCATATTTAATCAATGCTCTAGCCGACCTCAAATTCTTTTCAAGATATATAGACATAAATATGTCAAAAGCATTTGTCCATTGGTGAATGGACAAAAGCTCTTTGTTAGACTTCCTATTTGAAATTGTTATATTCAAATTCTCAAATAATGTTGATTAATTTAATTTTTACAAAAAATGCACCGCACGATTTTTTTTAACGACCGACCAAAAAAGGAAGTTCAGATATTATACTTTAACATATACAAAATTCAGCTGTGTGTTAGGTGGGTGCATTAAAGTCACTAACTAAGCGTCTTTTCTGAAAATGTCACTCGCCTACTAAACACGCCTCGAGAAGTACTCCGGTTTCTTCAAACCTATTTGACTCGTCGTTGGTTGTCATTGAACAGGGGTGACTGAGCCGAACAATAAAATTCTATAATTATCCAATCAACACATATTTGTGTTTTGTTTTTTCTTAATATGAAAAATATGGAGATGTGGTATGATTGCCAATGAGACAACTGTATACCCAAGTTCAAATGAAGAGGATGTAAGTAAATATAGGCAACCACTACGGCCCTCAACAATGAGGAAAAAAATAAACCGTATGGTCGGCTTAAAAAAAGCCATATATTAAAAATAGGGAATAATTCAATTAAGAAAACTAATAAATGGTTGTCTCTATATTGTAGTTATTTCTTGTTCAGTTTTTGCTTTCGGTTGTATTTTACCCCCCTCCCCCCCCCCCAAAAAAAATAACTTTACGTTAAGCCATTGGATCTGAAACAGAATAAATTCGTAATTCCCCCGAAAAACATACATGCTCTAATAGCATTTGAAGTAAGCAGTTAATTAAGCTATATACCACAAGTCGCCCGTATTGTACCTGAAATGTAGGTGAATTACAAAGGAACACCATCTTGGCAAGATTATAATACAATTTAAAAAGCCTTTATGATGATTTTCATATTAAATAAAGATAACCAGTCCTGTTTGCTCGTTAGCAACATTTTGTATTGTCAATATGACAAAAGGTCGCGTCGAATTCATGTCATTTAATCATAATTTTTGGTAGTTAACATTTAATAGTACAATTAGATCTTGATTAACGTAAATGGTCAGTATTAATAGGATAACAGTGTGGGAATCTGGCCACAGGACATTTGGTTTTTACGTTTTGACGTTCAAAATTATGCCACTTAAATTCTTATGGTTAATTTCTAATGAAAGAGATGTATTAATTTATTAATTTTATTTCTCTTTGTATACTTGTACTAGTATACCTAAACTGGACCCCTGTTGTGTTCAATTACTAGTATCGCTACACTGACGCGAAACTAAAGATGGAACGGCGGACCAGTTTATAGTATACCGGGCTTTTGTTCTTCTGGCGTCAGTTACTCCATATCTTCTACGTCTAAGGAATAAACCGACTCCGAGGATGAAGACAGGAAACATATGTATTATTTTGGCTTGTCTGGTAGCATACATTCACTGTAGTTGCCAAGTGATAAAACCAACAGGTAAAACATTTATATTTAGTTGTCTTTGTTATGGCATTTTTGTATTCATGATTTTTTTTTTTGAAGTTGGTCAGTTGACTAGCTAATTTGAGAATCATTTTTATTACTTTAAAAATAGCTTGCATGTATGTATGTACATGTATGTATGCTGTATATTTGTTAACAGACCAAGTCAGTATTGATTTGAAACATATAAATTCCTTTTAATCAATTCGATTTAATCGAACCAATCATATATAAAATATTCGTGGATTAAATGGAACATGAATATACACATTTTGGTCAAGCTATATATATTTATATATAGATGGAGAGATATGAAGATGTCGTATGAGTGCGAAACAGACAACTCTCCATCTAAGCAAAAATTTATTAAAGTAAACCTTATAATTAAAGGTTAAGATACACGTACGTGGCCTTAATTCAACACGGAGCCTTAGCTCAAACCGAACAGCAAGCTATAATGGGCCCCAAAAATTGCTAGTGTAAAACTATTCAAACCGGAATCTATTATATACAAATATTATATCAATTTATAAATTAAAAAGGGACGGGTTCGTTTGTGAATAGTGTAGCGTAAGGACGACATTCATAAATAGATCATGGCTCCAAGGAGTGTTTTATTACTCATTTCTTTTGGCATACAGATATTTGAGCCATTTTGAAACTCACGACACAGGTGATCTTGATCAAGTGTTATTTGGTTAAAAGTGGAAAACTCATGTTACTCTTCATGAACGTAATTCTTGTTTGTAAGATAATAATTTATATGGTTTAATTGTGTTTGATTCATTTGTACGGAGCCCCTTAAGTGCCAAAGATGAAATTAAAAATATTTGTGCGCTCGACTTTAAATCTTGTGCGCACAACTTTTTAAAACTTGTGCACACATCTTTTTTGAACTTGTGCGCACAACTTTTTTAATCTTGTGCGCACAACATTTTTTAATCTTGTGCGCACAACTTTTTTAATCTTGTGCGCACAACTTTTAATTTTGTGCGCACAACTTTTATTCTTGTGCGCACAATTTTTTGAAACTTGTGTTTGTGTTGTGTTTTTTTTTCTTTTTTCTATGATGATGATATGTGTGGTTAATGGATGCAATTGTATATTTCAGATTGCATTTTCAATGGGGAAATAGTCAATGATGGCTCCACGTTCCCTGGTGCACATCAGTGTGAAACATGTAGCTGTAGTGGCGGAGAGATTTCCTGTTGCGGGTAAGACTATGATCTTGACCATTGATACAATGCAATAACCTGACTCGTCATATACGCATCTGCATATATACCAAAAAATATTACTAGAATGTGATCCCGAGTTTTAGGCTATTATTTTTCATTTTTTGTACATAAATTAGGCCGTTAATTTTCCCGTTTGAATTGTTTTACATTGTCATTCGGGGCCTTTTATAGCTGACTATGCGGTATAGGCTTTGTTTATTGTTAAAGGACATACGGTGATCTGTAATTTTGGAGGGTTGTCTCATTGGCAATCATACCACATCTTCTTTTTTATCGTTATGACTTTTTTTTATCAAATTGACCAGCATGTTTTGATTTCTATCAAAGGAAATATTTTTAGTCACTTCTCGCATTGAAAAGTTTTATAACTCTTTCAAAAAAAATATATGAACAACCGTATAATTTTTTTTAAAATAGTTAGAACTCAGTTTCTCTGTTTATTACTGACTATCAATATTTTGAATTTTTCCGGACTCTCTAATTTGTTACCGTATCAGGGTTTTTTTTATGAAGTAGTAAAATTCTAACTATTCATTTTTTTTACCAAGTCAGAATCATATACCAGCTAGGTGTTCCATATATAACAAAGATTTTTACAGATTTATTTCCTTTGCTAAAAGTGTGTGATGATACTATTCATCTTGAGATATTCCTGGTTAGTTATTTATAACTCTTGACACTTCTGAATTATTTTTCATTACTAATGTGAAACATTCGATTATATTTCACATTGAGAACTTCCCGAAAAAACACAAATCAGTTCTATAGTCAAACACATTAATTTTGAAAGCTTGGATCTGAAGCGAGCAGATGAATGAACCTAGACTCCTAGTATCTTTACAGTAAAATTACTTTCCAAAAAGTCAATATATATATACTTTCTTGAAAGACATCTTTTAAATATAGCAAATCTCATGCTAGATCTTTCTGAATATAATAACGAATTCAAAATTATTTCGAGAAATTCGTGTCCGGTGTAAGCAATCAAAATCCCTTCAGCCCTAAAACAGGGACGAAAGATACCAGAGGAACAGTCAAACTCATAAATCGAAATAAACTGACAACGCCATGGCTAAAATGAAAAAGACAAACAGACAAATAAATTTATAATACACACGAAACAACATAGAAAACTAAAAACTGAGTAACACGAACTCTACCAAAAACTAGAGGGTGATCTCAGGTGCTCCGGAAGGGTAAGCAGATCCTGCTCCACAGGTGGCACCCGTCGTGTGTTAGTTATACGCATGACAACAGAGTATATGGTGCAGACCAACATGCTTAACACATCACGTGCATTTCGTGGTCATTTATTTGCAAAATGAAATTTCATTTTTAAGATTGTAATAGCTCTATTTTAAATACAAAGCTTTAGTATTCTGTCCACTATTCTGAGTAACAAAAAGATATGTGTTGTTACTTTGTTAAATACAACAGTTACTGTTATTTCAGGTTTGGTCAATCGATTCGAGATCTTGCAGACGGTTGTAAAATTATTGAAGTGGAACCATGTTGGGAGGAAGCTGTACTAGAATCAGATGAAAGTAAACAATGCTCTTACTTTACCGCCGTTACAAATGGTAGAAAATAATTTGACAACAAATTGTTTATTAATAATGAAATAAATCTTGTACAAATTGTTGTATTTTTCTTTTTTTATTTCATGTAGAAATTCTATATTCTTCTAAAAACTATGCAATTTGCAAATTTGAGAGTTTAAGTCGAAATTATATGAAAACAATTGTAAATGCTTTAAAGTATTCTACAAAATTGTGTTGGTTGTGATATTTGTTGACAGCCAAGACTATATGAATAAATATGAAATTTAGATTTTGAGGGTTTCCATAGGATGTATGAAGATTGAGCTGATTCTGGCTAAAAGTATAGTCACTGCGCAAGAATACGAAAAAAAGTATGATTGACAATGAGACAAATATCCATCAAAGTTCAAATGGAGTGCATGTAGGCACTTATATTATAGACTACCGTACTCTCTGCAACTAAAAAAAAAAAAAAAAAAATTAAAAACCAATTGTTCAGAGAACAATTGAAGGTCTTTCCACTAGTAAAGATCTATTTTGATATTAAAATATGAAAAATCAGTTTAAAATGTTAGTTCCTATGGCTTTATGATGTATTAATATGAATTTGAAGCAAAGGTCAAAATCTAGAACGTCCTATTAACCTATGACCTTGACCTCAATTTTCAAGGTCACAAGCGAAGGACCTTAAATCACAAGACCCTAGATCTTTAATATGTTTGGTTAATGAGTAATACCACTTTACGCGTAATTCTAAATGTAAGATGGACAAAAACTCCCATTTATTGTATGCGCACCCTTTCAACCAAAATATACAAGTAAGGACATGTCTCAACTAACAATTTAGGAAAAAATATTTGTCGATATGTCTTATGGTATTTGAAAATAAGTGAAAATAAGCCAAAATCAAATTTTTGAATATGACCTTGACATTTGACCTTGACCTTATTTTCATTTTTTTGGACCAAGGATCTCAAATCAAGAGACCCTAGGTCTCTATCACTTATGGTTTACCAGTTAGAAACGCATATCACCTATATCAAATACATAAGGGGGAATAACTCTCATATGGAGTCTCCGGATAGCTTCGGTCAAAACTAAAATCCTAATCCTGAAGATGTAAGGAGCAATTTGGTAAAATAAATTTGTCGTAATCTTTTACAGTTGCGTAGGAGTAGTGGCCACAAGAAAAACAGTGTTTGGGGAGATAACTCTTACAACGTAAAGTATTTTGTTACGCGGTTGTAAATTTTTAAAGCGTATAAACTATACGATATCATATTCCAAATATCTAAGCGACATCTTTTGGAACATCAATGCTACGCAAGAAAAGAATTAGGCGGAAGAAAAAAAAAAAAAATAATAATTAAAAACCAATTGTTCAGGGAACAATTGTAGGTCTTTCCACTAGTAAATATCTATTTTGATATTGAAATATGAAAAATCAGTTTAAAATGTTAGTTCCTATGGCTTTATGATGTATTTATATGAATTTAAAGCAAAGGTCAAAATCTAGAACGTCATATTAACCTATGACCTTGACCTCAATTTCAAGGTCACAAACCAAGGACCTTAAATCAAAAGACCCTAGGTCTTTAATATGTTTGGTTAATGAGTAATATTACTTTACTCGTAATTCTAAATGTAAGATGGGCAAAAACTCCCATTTATTGTCTGCGCACCCTTTCAACCAAAATATACAAGTAAGGGCATGTCGCAACTAACAATTTATGAAAAATTATTTGTCGATATGTCATAAGGTATTTGAAAATAAATGAAAATAAGCCAAAATCAAAATTTAGAATATGACCTTGACCTTTGACCTTGACCTCATTTTTATTTTTTTGGACCAAGGACCTCAAATCTAAAGACCCTATGTCTTTATCATTTATGGTTTACCATTTAGAAATGCATATCACTTAATTAAATGGAAAAGGGGGAATAACTCTCATATGGAGTCTCAGTAAAGCTTCGGTCTAAATGAATATCCTAATCCTGAAGATGTAACGAGCAATTTTGGTAAAATAAATTTGTCGTAATCTTTAACGGTTGCGAAGGAGTAGTGGCCACAAGAAAAACAGTGTTTGGGAAGATAACTCTTACAACGTAAAGTATTTTGTTACGCAGTTGTAAATTTTTAAAGCGTGTAAACTTGACGACATCATATTTCAAATATCTAAGCGACATCTTTTGAAACATCAATTATACTATGCAAGAAAAAAATTTAGGCGGAAGAAAAAAAAAAAAAAATAATAATAATCAGAACAAATTCAATAGGTCTTTCCACGGAAAGGTGGAAAGACCTAATAATAATCAGAAGAAATCCAATAGGTCTTTCCACGGAAAGGTGGAAAGACCTAAAAAACATGCCGTATGGTTAGCGATGAAAAGCCCTATATGACAATAATGTTATAGATATTTTGAATCTTCATGTAGATTATGAAATTTTGGAATATTTATTTGATTATCAAAATCTACTGAGAAATAATATTCCATTGCATCGAGTGAGTGGGTGTTCTTGTAAACCAAACAATTAAGGTCACCGACTCTTCAATCCGTGCAACAACAAAATATATCTATATTATTAATTCGATGGTCGGTGATGATAAACTTTAAGGTGTGGAAGCAAGAACATGCAAATATATCTAGGCGGAAACCCAGTTGAAATAGAACAAAAGAGTCGAAGCTCTTTGTTAGAGACGTTAGAGTAGGCGATAAATGCTTACTGTAATGTTTACTATAGTAACAAAAATTTTAAAAGTTAATAGAAACAAATAAAACGACAATTTTCTTCTCAATTACGAAGTGTTTTATTTTAAAAACACCATTTGCATAAGTTTTCACTTTATCTATTATATAGTAATGCAGAACAATTAGATATCAAGTCTTCGACATGGGTATCTATCAATTTTGATGTAGAAAATGCATACATGTAACCTCCGATTTAAAAAAAAAACCAATTACCACGGACGGAGAACATATCAATCTATTAGTTCAGTAATTTTCGTGTCCGTCGTTCCATTATGTGATTCAAGAAAAAATTTCAAAAATGGGTAACAATTGTATCATAAAGAGAAAATCGAGTGCACCTTTTTATTTTAGGGCGTGCTTGAGGTGTATATTTTGTCTTTAAAACGTACAAAGCAAGAGTATTTGAAATATCATCTCGCTTCATATAGACACCCCTGTGCAAACACAAACATTTAAAAACCGCTTGTTCAAGACAAAAAAAAAAAAACTGTAGTTAATCTGTAGTCGATGGCTTTTGCTGTACATGTATATTACATGTATCATTGGATGGTAACACAATTGAAAGAGATCATACAGTCTCGCTGCAGCTGCAACCATTTAATTTCAGTCAGTTTAATTTAATAACTAATTAAAACACATGTCTAGGTACGCTCGTGACCAATTGTCTGGGAAACTAAAAGTATTAAATGTTTGAAGGCATAACAACTCAAACTAAAAAGTGTCTAAACAGAACAGCCATTATCGTCTAATGTTAATTTTCCTAGGGGTTGTAGCCTTACATTTAGGTCAACATATATATAATGTTATGAACTGGATAAAAGACAAGCTAATTGAAATCATGTGACTTATTGAGCACAATCTAGTGCGTGGGTTGTTCCCTTTGGGATACCACCCACTATCAGCATCACCAACCCAGTAGCAGTAAACCATAATTTCCGGTGATTGTCTATGAAATATAGATGTAAACCCTTGTAAAAAATTGATTAAGAACAACTCTCCTGGTAATTACTAAAGTCCAAATATTCGTTTTGACCAAAAAGCATATTGACTTACTGTAATGATTCATTAATGATGTGATATGTTTCATGAGGGAAATATTTTTTTAACGGGATGGGCTGTCATTTTTTTGTTGTTGTTGCAATAAATAATTATTTTATTATAGTGTCACATATTTGATCAGACAATATATATATATATACAATTCATAATACAAACAGAGATCAAATATCCAGCATTAGGATAGACTTATGAGACACTTTAAAACACATCAGACAACTGTACATTTACATAAATAAAATAGGTTGAGAATTTCTTTAATCAATAAAATCCGTATATGTGTTTCTCAAATATTAAAAATCTTTTCAGAAGCTTAAAAATCAATTTATTAAATACATTAAATTGTTATACCATTTTCCATGACTTTTGTAACTCGCAACTCGACTTTCTTAACTCGCAACTCGGCTTTCTTAACTCGCAACTCGACTTTTGTAACTCGCAACTCGACTTTCTTAACTCGCAACTCGACTTCTGTAACTCGCAACTCGACTTTTTAACTCGCAACTCGACTTTTTTAACTCGCAACTCGACTTTTGTAACTCGCAACTCGACTATCTTAACTCGAAACTTGCAACTCGACGATAAGAAACCCTCTTCCATGATAGTGTTTTTTATTTGGACAAGGTATGTTTTTATTTAATCTTGACATTTATACATATGTCTAGTTCTCTTTCTTTATCAACCATTTTAATAAATACATTGGTATATATCGGCGTACTTTCTTCTATTTGGGTTTTACACTTGTTTAAAGTAGCTATAATGGCAATTGCTCTACACCTTGGGTTTCGTGCAATTTAAGTGTCGCAGCTATTAGAAAGCCTTGAATGTTTATTTTTTTTTTCTTCAATTTTTGAAGGCTTAGTTTGTTCTTTAATATGTAAGACCATGGTTTTACTATTCTTTATTGATGTGGCCCATCAATACCTATTCGGTATACTTTTAGAACCCTTTAATTGTGTATTCATTATTCCCCCTTTTATACTATCATTTTTGCCTATTATTGTCTTTTTTGTTAACCCGTTCAGAGAGAGGCGACTGCTCACACAACTAGCTAGCTGAATCTGGTGCATGTGTATGTACTTGTCTCAATTCCCGCCATTGTCTGCCGATGTCACTTTATTCTATCATTTATTGATGGTAAAGAAGGGTGGCTGTTTAACGTCCAGCGGCCAATTAAATCACTAATGCATATTCAAACAATTCGTGTATTGGTAATTTGGTGTTATCTGTTGAGCTTATTGACCACTTGCTTTGACGTCTTGATTTTTTTTTTTTTTTAGATGTAATTGTCCTTGTTGGTCTTTTCGATTCTGTTGCAGCTTTTTGTTTTAACATTTACTCTCCATCTCCTTTATCACGTTTATATATAAATGTAATGTCAAATATTGATTTTCCATTATTTTACAGTTATAGACATAAATATTCATGGCCAAGGTAGTTTTATCCCTCCCAGATTGTTTTCTTTAAAGTATTGCACATGTATTAGTATCACTTCTTCCACAATCAATAAGACGAAAGGATGGAATTGATACGACAGATAGGAAATTTTCTTTTTTCAGTTTTGATTGGTAAGATGTTAACTATTATAGTCTAATCAATTCTTATTATTAAAGAAATTAAAGAAATAAAGATAAAATAAAAACACAACATAATGATCTTATATTGTAATATGATGATATCTTAACATTCGTGACTTTCATATTTTTTTGGTTTAAGTGTTCCTGATGAAGGTGAATACAGAAAATTATTGTTAATATAATAAAATTTAATGCGACTGTCACATAAGTGAGAGGTTTAGGTAGCTTTAAAACCAGGTTTAATCCACCGTTTTCTACATTAGAAAATGCCTGATCCAAGTCAGGAATATGACAGTTGTTATCCTTTCGTTTGATGTGTCCGAGCTTTTGATTTTGCCATTTGATTACAGACTTTCTGTTCTGAATTTTCCTCGGAGTTCAGTTTTTTTGTGATTTTAATTTTTTCTTTGGACACAGTAAATCAAAGGTGTTATTCTTATTTTCATTTTGTTGTCACATGATAAAAACATAAAATTTATGTTATGATTATTATCAAATAGTTCATATATTGTCATTTAAATACGATTACATTTTCTAATAAAAAAAAATCATTTGGAATCATTTTAAAAGCATTTATAAAGAATTCGGAATCAGCTACAAAATATTTAAAAAATTTCATTTCTCTAATTTTTTTGTGCTATTTTCACATTTCCTGACCGGTGTGAGAAAAATATTTCTCCTCACTCGTGAAAAATCTGTTCTCGGCAAATGATTGGTTGAAAGGAGTAAGTTCGGTAAGGGCCATATTTGGTCCCAATTATAAAGTTCATTGTTAGAAGACAATAATTGTTTTAAGTTGCCTTAAAGACATGTAAGAAAATTAAACATAACTGTTTTTGTCAAAGTTCAATTCTAATACGTTGATTTTTACATCCAAAAAAGGTCAAGATAAGGGATTTGGGTGAAATTTGACAAAATCAGCTGGATTTCAACCAAATAAAGGACCCGGAAACATAGAGCACAGGCGTCGACAAGCTTAACATTCAAAGTAAACATGTGAAATGTCTTCACAAACATTGAAAAAAAAGAAAGATCTTTGTTGTCGACGTATGCGCTCTATGTTTCCTGTCCAATAATCTATGGAAATTTACCCATTTTCATTGATTTTTTCGTGTAAAATCAATATGAGTACATCTTGTGACGTCATAATAAAACACAGAAACGTAATATTTTCAACAAAATGGCTTATATCCTTGTTAACCAATGTATTAGATATAATTTATCATGATATTGGTCAATAAATTCGAATTTGTAATTTACGCTAAAAAGGGGGGCCATTTTAGGACCTTATCGAACATACTCTTTTAATTGTGAAGTTAAATTTTCTTGTTTTCTATGAATTTTCTTATTGTGACGTCATGAAAAAAGGCGACCATGCATGATGACGGCACACCAAAATTACACAACTTTCCTCAAATCTTTGAAAGGGAAGGATAAAAATCATAAGAGAAACAGATTCCACCACCGTAACTCGTGTATTACGACATTTCTCCACTCTCAACAGTTAAATTTTAATTATTTATAAAGCTCGACAAGCCTCGCAGTTAAAATATTGAAATTTAACTGTCTCTAGTGGAAAAATATATCGTAATACACTAGTCTTGTTGCAGTTGTGGAATCTATATGTTCATATCAATGTAAAAACATGTAGATGTGATACATGTAGGATTGAAAATGAGGCAATTATAAACCAGTCTGAGAGTTCAAATAAAGTGAAATCAATATTAGCTGTTATATGTACTCCGTACGGCCTTCAACAATGAGAAAAAATCATACCGTACAGTACTCTTTGAAAGGCCCCGACATGAGAAATGTGAAATAATTCAAACCAAAAGTAACAATTTGAACATAAACCAAAAGACAATCACTGAACTACATGCACCTGACTTCAGTCTAATTGATATATAGACTCTTGCTTTCGTTATACCAGATATATATATATTTAAATATACTTTTTCACTTTTTTGGTCTTTTTGAAAATGTTGTTTGTGCTGTTTTTAGACCCTTCTACAACGAAATTTGTTTTACATGCACACGTATAAAAATTGTGGTTTTTATCCAACGCAATCATAGATTTGAACGTAGTTTTCAATTTAGCTCCGTATATATATATATATATATATATATATATATATATGTTACAGTAAATAGGTGAAATTAGGAATTGCATGTAATTACTAAAATTTAGGAATTACATGTAATTCCCGATGCACTTAGTAAATACAAGTAATTCCTAAAACTGCCCAGTTATTACCAGTAATTACTAATTTTTAAATGATTTTTTACACCTATTTACTAACTGTTTAAACAATGTTGTAATATGGTCAGCTGATCAAAAGTTATGGTAATATCTACTAGAAGATCAGTGAATACTCTTCGAAAGTGATAAACCTAAAATGTTCTTTTTTGTTATTGGTGCATATAAGCTACAAAATATATAGCAAATTAAATACGATTTTTGTGTAGTTACGTCATTAATTATAATGAAATTAGAATTCCCTTTTAGCAGGCAATCTCACTGGTTCTATTTTGTTAAATATGCTGAGAAACATGGTTGATGAGTTGTGCACTTGCAAGTTAATAATTTGACCTCTTTGAATGTTAATTAATGTTAACTTGGAAAAAACTAAGATCAGCTATAAGTGATATACGATAAAAGTATTATTTTACAAACTTTACTTCAAGATATTATCTTATGATCATAAACAAGCTTCTGTCCAAGTTTGGTGGAAATCCAGTCATAGTGAAAAGTTAATGTTAAATGGCATGAAAACTACAAACAAGTTCATTATAACATGTATAATTAAATGCGGAAAAAAAAGGATTTCATTTTTACATGATTTATTTACTTCTTTATATTTGTCTTATGATCATAAACAAGCTTCTTTTCAAGTTTGGTAGAAATCCAGGATAATTTAAGAAAGTTATTAAAATTTAGCCGCTGATGACCGAACATAGGTTGGTTCGCTATGTCTCGCGTTTTTGCGATAAAAGTCACATGCATGCTCGACAAAAGTGAAAATAATGTCAACAAAAGAGGTGAAATTTTAAGGTGACTTATTCAATCCACAAAAAGATTAGATTAATCACAAATATCCGACAGAAGAAGTCATTGCTGTCGCTTTGACACATTCCTCATTTCCTTTCTCAATTTTATAGTTAATAGATATAGGAAGATGTGGTAGGAATGCAAATGAGAAAACTCTCAATTCAAGTAACATATTTTTTTTTTAAGTAAAACATTGTATGTCAAGGTATGGCCTTCAATACTTAGCCTTCACTCACACCGAACAGCAAGCTATAAAAGCCTCCCAAAAATACTAGTGTAAAACCATTCAAATGGGAAAAAGAACAGTCTCCCTATATAAAAACGAGAAACTAGGAAAACTGGTGAACTATTTAGAAAAAGGTATTTAACTTTTGTCATTGGGCAACTTGAAAAGCAAAATTAATATAAACAATAGGCTCTCAAGATCTTGAATCGCTCACCTGATTTTTTTTAACTCAATTTATTCATCAATCATGATTTATATTTTTGAGTTATAATGTATATTGAGTGTTTGCTTTAAATTGCTTTTTTTTTGGTCATATATGCCACAAAATGAATATATAAGTTATGTAGAAAATCATCAGATATAAACAAATATGAACTTGATCTGCAATTAGTCAACTTAATACCAATTCTGAAATCAATATTTTTCAAGCATAAGGGGTAAGTGTGGAATTAATTTTCAAAGTTCAAGGACCACAACTCTGCACAAAATCATCAGCCTGAAACAAAATTCGAACTTCATCTATCTTGTCTGGATAAAACGTTTTACCAATTTTCAAATCAATATCACTTCAAACTTCCCACAAATGTCTGTCTAAATTTTGGATTGATATCAATGTCTTGCATGCCGATTTTTAGGGAGTTTCAAAACGTATTAAACCACCATTTTCCAGTTTCGATTCACAAACTCTAAAGAGTATGCACTTTTTATGTGCCTTATATTCCTAAATCCTTAAGTATAAGCCCTAAAAATCCCTATCCCTTTATTTTCTTGTTTGGTATCTTGAATTATGTCTTTAATTTTAAAACAAAAAAATCAAGTCAAGCTGTAAAAATGACAAAAATAATCAGTAAATACCAGTAATCACTGAATCAACTAGTAAATACATGTAATTACTAAATTGGCTAGTGATTACAGGTATTTACTGAAATGTTTAGTAATTACGTGTAATTCCTAATTTCACCTATTTACTGTAACATATATATATGTCTCTACACATGTGTTTATACAAATGTATGTCTCTGGTTATACCTATTCGATAAAAGTCACGATTGATTGATATTTTATTTAGATTGTCCTGAATTGGGACAGTAAATCAAGAACGTGAGTGCAGAAACCTCCCCCTAAGCTATGACAGGGGAGTAACAGCACAATATAAGAACAAAGTTTAACTATACAAATCAGTTGTAATTGCCTCAACTCAAATGATCGGTATTAAGCACAACACAATTGACAATAGAATTATAGAAACAAAATATCGATATAGGTTTACTTGTAGATATTAAAAGTTAGTTCCAAGCCAATTACAACTAATAAAAAAATCATTCCCAAGCAGACAAAAGTATATATCAGTACACATCCAACGGTTTTACTGTAAAGACGTCACAAGCAGTCTGAGAATGCATGACATTGCGCTTTGTCCAAATATAAGTAACATTGAAGACACGATGTCTGATCATTAGTTCTCATAACTGTAGATGACTTGTATAGCAATGTACATCAATTAATATTTAATTTTCCAATAAACACACAAATATTTATAGTACCGATAAATAAAAATGTTTATAAAATTTTTCCTGCTGTATATGATTGATGAAATGTTTATTCAAAGGATTCACATGAATCGTATCTAAAATTACGGGATTTGTTAACTATATCACCGTAAAAAATATGATGCGCTATCATCCCGTTTTTGATAGGAATTCTAAAAGAACAGAAAAAATTTATAAACAAATCATTGTATCTATGTTATACATTGTAATAAGGTAAACTTTTTGCAAGTCTTAATTAATAAAAATCACCGACTTAGTAGTTACCATCTTTTTTTGAAATGCATATATTAAATCCAAAACCCGACTGCATTCACAGGCTAACCTAACAATTTGTGAAATATTCATAACGTAAGAAGGGAAAAATGGAACGTCACAGTTCAAAAAGAGAGAAATTAACAATCTAGAACGAAAAATTGTCTCTTTTGTCGTAATTTTTGTATGCAGTTTCCCTTGTGAGACTGAAATATCCAAATGTATAGGAATGATAATAGCTGATGTATTAGATTCATTTAAAGTAAGAGCATGTGGGAAAATTTAGCAGCAGAATTAGATAATTTAATTTATTTAATATTCTAAGCAAAATATCCTTATAGTTATGGTGTTGTTTTTTCGTTTTAAATAAAGTTTTGACGGATTATCTGTGGCTCATAACGATACAGGAACACACCAGCTATTTAAATGAAACAATTGGTGCCAATAGGAATACATACAACACACCATATTTTCTTACATCATACAAAAGCGAAAACTCAGTTTTAAAATGTTTGAGCTCGTAAAATATTCATGAAAGATAAAACGCATATTTTACGGTAAACCTGAATATTTTTACGGTAAACCCGAATACACGGGTAGTAAGCTCGTCATATCGAGGAGCGTTTAGTATAGTGATTTTGTCATAGTTTTGATAAGTTTGACATGACGGTGTTAAGTGTTTTGATATCAATCAATGCAAAAATGTAAACATTCGGATATTTTGTAAAAGGAACTCCTGATCAACAATTCAAGCTGGTAAGTACCTTTGTATAAAGTAAATATGTTAGTACATCACAAGTTGTATCATATAGTTAATGAATTAACACAGAACAAAGCTTGCGTATGTCAAATTTAAAAGTTGTTAATTGGTTTTACGTGCATAAAAAAGGTTATTATCTTTCTGTCTGTTACATCACATATTTCTTCTTGATATAATAATGCAGCCAATTATTCTGAAAAATACCTACTTTTGCACTCAATTCAAAATTACTGAAATATCTGTGTCATGGTTTGGTTCATTCGTGTCATGGTTTAGTTCATGTTGGACATGGTTCAGTTATGTACAGTGAAATTCAGTGAAGGTAAGCATTCGATAGTTCATTGATAACATTCTGGCGTATCATAAACAAACAACTTGTAACGTCTCATTTCATTGGCCGAAAGATTCAAATACAAAAACAATGTAGTCAGTGTGCACGTGAATTGACACAGGTGATCGACAATGAAATGTACTATGAAGACCTGTTGGTGACCTTCTGCTGTTGTTTTTTTATTTGGTCGGGTTGTTGTCTCTTTGACACATTCCCCATTTCCATTCTCAATTCTACTACGAACGTAAAAACAAGGATTAAATTTGTTTAATTTACAAACCTTTGGTAAAAAGAATTAAATAAATCTTTTGTTAACTTCAGATAGTGGGGTCGAAATATTATATTGATATTTTATATTAAGTAATATTCTAAGTTCTTTATGCATGCAGCAACTCAATTATCGTGTACCGCATAATGAGAAATATAAGGATAAAATAAAACGCATGACTTTTTTTGTGCCGCTTTTATACAAATGAATATATGAACCACTTTTAATTTCTTTCATACTGACGATAGGTTATAATCCTAACAATGTCGTAGTTTATAATAAGTATCTCATAATACTGATCCATTACAATAATTAATGATGGGTTGCACTGACATTCCTCTTTTATTATTTTCATGCTATAAAACATACACAGTAGCTAAGCGTACCATAAACGGAGGAAATTGTCCCCCAAAATAGAAACAAAATAACTTTAATCGTATCATTTGTGCACCTGAATGAATTCAGTGAAGGCATTTTGTTGTAATAAATTGAAAAGTTACATCGGCGAAGATTATTCAGTTCTTTTGCATGTGTTGAACCAAATAATAAATTAATACTTGTGAGAAATGTCGTAGTTTACAAGGAACAATTCTCGTTTGAATTATTTTACATTGTCATTTCGGGGCGTTTTATGGCTGACTTTGCGGTATGGGCTTTGCTCATTATTGAAATCCGTACGGTGATCTATTATAGTTGTTAATTTGTGTTATTTTGTTCTCTTGTGGAGAGTTGTCTCATTGGCAATCATACCACATCTTCTTTTATATATTTATAGTATACAAGGTATTATCCCGCAGTTAAGATTTGTCCACTTTTTAAGAACACATCCGTATAAAAGAGGAGTCAGAAGGGCAATCATACCACATCTTCTTTTTTAAATATAAATGTACTGTTTTCGATTTTAAATGGATGAACACTTATTTTTTAATGTTATACTGTAAGAATAGAGCTGCATAACATTGTTGAACTATTCGCTAAAAAGTACATGTAGTATGTATTCGTATTTAAAATGAAATACAAAACGAAACATGTATGATAAACTGATAAACAAAATATCAAGAAATCAAGGCTGACTAAATGCATGTACGAAGAAACTCACCTTTTATCAAAACATTTTATGAATAAACACTTCTATTTAAAAACTGATTGTTTCTATTTACATGTACATATTTACAATTATTAAATACAATTTACGTTCGTTTTTCAACCGAGAATAGCAAAACCTCATGAAGTATATCGTTGGAGTTTATAAACTACATTTAATTCCCCTGTGCCATGGTTTGCCATCTGCGTTTTTTTTTTAACAAAGCATGGTTGGTTACATATTATGAATTTACTTACAATTTCGGATTTTTTTTTTCTCAAGTAAACGGAGTCAGAAAAAAAATCACTATCCTGTGTCGAATACCTAAAACTTGTCAAAGAATATGAAAAGTGTGTGTAGAAAAGTACGGTTTCATTTTTCAAGTACAACGCTAATTCATCGAGTCCATTGAGTGAAAGAAAAGGCAGGATGAACAACTTGTGGGGGGGGGGGGGGGGGGAGGAGGGGGGAGTCAATGAAAAAAATATGTACATTGAGTTTTTTTTTAGTTTTTCATTGAACTTTTGATGTCGTCCCTTGATCCAGAGGACAAATTTGAATTAAATATTTCGATGTGAAAACTGTTAAGATTTTAAAGTTTAAAATTTTACTATCAATTGCAGAAAATTATAAAACCAATAAATTTCACATGCACATTTATAAAAGCTAGAATTGTGATTGCTTAATCAAGAACACAATCATGTACGAAAATACGACGATGGAAGCTTTAAACGACCTTGACCAGCTACGTGAATATTGATCAGTCCATTCAACATGTGTTCTATTTTCGCAGGTGTGAGGTCGAAGGTTTGAATTGACCAATGAAAACGATCGTTCCAAGAGTTAATCTAATAAAGTTTGTTTGACTGATTACGTCGCAATACCTTTCGCTAAGCTTTACCGCATATGAGTATAATTCTTGTCGTGTAGAATGAAGAGTTACTATCAAAACTAACAACAATTGTTTCATTTGAAACACAAATGGGCACAAGAACGCACATACAATGTAGTAATATGTTACAAGTAGATGCAATATGATTGCCAATGAGACAACTATCCACCTAAGATCAAATGACGTAGGTGTTAGCAACTATATGTCATCAAGAGGTCTTCAACATTCAATAATGAGCAAAACCATACTTCTTAGCAAGTTATAAAAAACATTTGACCTTGAGGTATTTTTCAAAGTCACATGAATTGATGACGAATGGTGAAGATCCTAGGTGTCTACGACTTACGGTTTCTGAGTTTTGGTGGCCAACCGACACCGGTTAATTTTAATAGGGGCATAACCCTACCAATGAGTCGTTGAATCTTTTCGATCCAAATGTAATGAAGAACCAGGGTCTGGTCCTGAACAAATTTCACCCTTCGTTTTTTTCTACCTATTACGGTTACGGTGTTGGAACGATCACAAGGTTTTTGGGTTTCGGAGGAATTACTCCGAACCGACAAAATATTTCGACTCACAGGGTGAGTTCCGGATAGCTATTCATGACACCGATACAAAGTGTGAACATGAAAGCGACACGTCTTACGGTTAAGGCTGCTAACTTCGTCAAAGTTTGGCGGAATAATAATAATAATAATAATAATAATAGTAATAATAATAATAATAATAATAATAATAATAATAATAATAATAATAATAATAAACAGAAGAAATACAGTAAGGTCTTTCCCTTTTGAAAAAGGAAAGACCTTAATAAATCATGATTCCAAGATTCAAATTTCAGGATGGAATTCTGCTGCCAATATTGTGAGCTGTACAATTTAGACATATTTTCTATTCTAGGACACACCATACTAAATCATTACATAAAAAGTAAAATATATGAAAGAATTAAGTGAAACTATACACGATGCATTTATACAATATTACTGCCATTGTATATATAGTGCGAATCCAGTTTGTTCATTTTCACTGTTATATGCGAGTATATGTCTATTGTAGAATAAAGGATGACAGGAAAAACTGCGTTTGTTTACTTTTTGAAAGTACGAAATAATTGATTTAAATGTATGTTTTAACACAATTAAATAAGAATATAACTCTCTAATGTATAATCACAAGATTTCAAGTAAAAAATAGTTATTGAAGCAGATGAATCCATAATATCGTTGACTGGATGCTATTTATTTTAACTATAGTTGCGATGAATTATCAATGAAAGTGCAATCATTTCTGATGTGGAATTTTTGCAGGTGCGATGAATTTTCATTATTATTTTATATGATAATTCGACATGTAACAACTAAAAATAGTATTAAAAAATAACTTTAATACTGATGATATTTAAAAAGCAGGCTGGCCGTAGATGATCACTTGAATATACACGGGTATAACCAACATATGGTTGATTTCGGACATTGTGTACTGTTCGTCGTATTTTTTCTGTACTTAGTATTATGGGTTTTTTTTTTTCGTAATAGTTCTGTACCGTTCGTAAGCAAAACATCGAGAACATAGTTATGAGAAATTCAAACATATTTCACGGTGACACGATTGTTGCTCGAACTTTCTTTACTGTATCAGATGTATATAAAATGGCATTACAAAAATTAATTATGCAGCCATCCAGACGTCAAATGTAAAACAATTGTTTGTGCGAGACGAAAACGTTACCACTCATCAATCGTGAAATGAAGATCTTTATGTGACTTCTCTTTGATTTTCATAGATTCATCCATTAGAGCTATTTTCATAATGCTTGTAGTTAAACGGTTTGAATGACTTGTTTGCTTTTTTAGCATAAATGTGTGCTCTATCTCAGTTACAAAGCCTAGGCAAACATGAATACAACCCAAGCAAGCAAGTCTTAAGTATGTGCTGTATATTTAGACCGAAATCATAAACTGCTTTTCCGGTAGCAATCATGTGATTTTCGGGGGGGGGGGGGGGGGTATGTTACTTGAAATTCCTAGGGGCGGGGGAGGACCCAAACCCTCCTAGCAGGTTCGGACCATTCCGTAAAAAAATAATTGTTTTTGATTGGCCCTGGTAAAAATTACAAGTTACTTTGCCTGAAAAAAAAAAACAGGTTATTTTGCATGGAAAAAAATTACAAGTTACTTTGGCTCAATGTTAAAAAAAATCCAAAGCCCCCCATCATATCATTAATGATAGTAACGTCTACTTAGAGTTGCAAAACGTAACAGTTCAGCCTCGGTAACACCTTAACGGATAGCTTGAATGGATCGATGACAAACGGATAGTTTTTTTCAATCCGTTCATGTCTGTTAGACGTCAGTCCATATCTAGTTCATGTCCGGTAGACGTCCGTTTTGTACTGCATTCGTCCTTTTCGTTTCCGTTTTTTATACGTTATTTGTCCGTTATAGATTCGTTGGAGGTCCGGTAGACAAATTCACCAACGCACTTCTACCGGACGCCGGTATAACGGATAAAACGGATGGGAAACGGACATGAACGGAATGCCTACCAATTATTGAAAGGTCAGATTTCTTGAGTGTCATGAATGTCTATTACTCATGATTGGATTTTGGAGTAAGATCATGTCTTCACTGTCGAGCATCTCTTAATCAGGTCCGACTGAACTGAAATGTTTCAAATATAAACCTAATAAGGTTGACAGGATAAGAAGGATAAGACAAAGGAGTTGGGCAACATCATTGCTAAGTCACGAAAGATATGTATTATTATTATCGCTCACTTTAATTTTCCGCTTACTAGTATCTTGTTCATCCTTTTTATCCGGAACGCTTTCGTTAGGTGTCCGTTTTGTCCGTTTGGATGTACATTTGACATCCGTTATGTCCGGTACGTTTCCGTTTCTCGTATGTTGCACATCCTGTAAGTGTCCGTTCTATGCATTCGTTACCCGTCCCTTTTATGTGGTCAGTATACCAACGGACACCGAACAGATACACATTTTGTCAACGGAAAACTTTTTTCATCAGTTCGGCATCCGTTAGAGCTATTCTGTAGGTGTGACCGCGGCTTTAGATAGTAAAACAATAATCTTTCGGTACTTATTTTTAAATCAGTACAAAAAAATCGTTGATATCAACCTATGATTCAACTTTCATAAAATTTGGGTATGAATTGTACATATGAGAGCGCCTAAAATGCAGTACTAAATATAATTATATTTCTAAGAGACACCACTCTATGAAAATTAATTGATTGGCACTAATTTTTGAATTCGCCAAAGACATTGCTTATATAAACCTATGATGCAAGTTCCATAAAATTCTGGCAAGAATTGTACATTTAAAAGTGCTAACAATGCAATTTTAAAGAAAAGTATTATAAAAAAAACTATATGACATGAGTTTCATAAAAAAAAATCCGGCAAAAATTGTAAACGTGAGACCGAACGGATGAACACACAGACGGACGGACGAAAATATAAAGGCCAAATATTTCCATTGACCCTGCAATGCGTTACGCGGGGTAAAAAAATATAAATGTACGATTTGCCCGGCCTTTTTGCCTCTTTAGTCAATTAGTAAATTGTGTTACTTTAATTTTTCACAATCGTATTCAAACAAACTATCAATATTAAGGTGCCACAAAGATGTATTAATTTTGATCTAAACCACAATGACAAATGTAACCAAAACCATGACGAATTTCTAAACTCTTAACCTAACCATGTCAATCGCTTAACCAAACCATACCAATTTGGATATTTTGGTTATCCTGGGTTTATTTCTCAAAAAACAACACTTTCAATTTAGACAGTTTGACTTACAATATAGATTCAAACATTTAATTTGCTTTTTATTTGCTCATTTGAGAAGGTCTGAGGCAATTGTTTTGGGAAGTTACATAACTTATCCATGACCAACTTAACCAAATTATGACAAAATCACTGTACTAAACGCTCCTCGATATGACGACCTTACTACCCGTGATTTTAGTTTGCGTCACTAGGCAGTGTGAAAAATGATTATGAATATTATCACCTATAAACAAATGTTTTCTTTCAAAATGAATTTAGTAAAATAAACAAAATAAAATCACATTTATTGAATTTAAACCTAGTATGCACGTATAAAAACCAGAAACATTAGGATTTGACCCCTAATAGATTTTGCAATTATTTACCCTACAATAAAGATATTCGTTCAGTTTTTCAGTTTTTCCCAAAAACTGCAGTATAAAGAGAGAAACGACTAAAATAATCAATAAGATCATATCAACACTGTAAAAATGGTGTTTAGATCCTAAGCACAATTCTAAGCACATCTTTTGTACACTTTTTTTTACATGTTTAGATCTAAACGTGTCTCAGTACAATGTGTTTAGGATTGTGTTTAGAATCATGTTTAGCTTCTATACACTTTCATTTTTAAACATGTTTAAATTCACGTCATGTTTAAATAATATGTGCTTACTGAAAAATGTGTTTAGAAATTAAACACAATCCTAAACACGTTTAGATTTAAACATGTATCACAAGTGTTTAAATTCGAGTGTATACATATAAATGTTGTGACCAAAGCACCAGTTGACTTCTTATCATGAGTTGCCATTCAATGACGATATTTATCCATTTTTGGTGTTTTGAGCTTTTTTGGCACTAATATCAGCGAACACTTTAATTTCAAAGAAATAAATAAATTGTAACCGGAAAAACAAAATTTCCATTTAAGTGAATTTGAAAGACCGAAAATTGTCAGTCAATTCATAAATGTAGTAATTGTCATTAAAGAAAATTTTCACAATGTCAAAGTTTACTTGTTTTTTTGTTTTTTTTTGTTGTTGTGTGTTTTTTGTGCTTCTGTCCATTATATAACGTGAATATTTTTTCAAGATTTTTATAGTAAATCTTCTCAATTGATTGAATATAGATCAAACAATAGGTGCTTGAGGACAGGATCCTGTTATGAACCCCCCATAGACCCTCCCCTTATTATCATAAATCTCAATATATATCGCTTATTGGTACCATATATATACTAATATGTCATATTTTTACTCTAAATATGCATGTTTACAATCAACGTGAATCTCGACTATAGAATTTGTGTGTACTCCCAATACAGGAATCTCCTTCAGATTGACAGTCCATAGTTGGCCATCTCAACGAGATTGAGTTTCTCGCTTAACGGCGATAGTGAGAAAATCTATTGAGCTGAGATTACCAAAGATAACTTGTTTATCACTTTTTTTTCTATCTATGACAACGTTGTTAATTTCATTGACAATGGCACATACGCCCTTAGTTTCTAGAGAAAAAAAATCCATATCACTCTACTGTGCTGAGAAAGGAAATTATCAGTCATTATTACATTAATTGTTTACAATGAATTACATAGTCTAAGATTTTCAAGTGAACTAAAAATCGATAATTTCACATGTGAAATAAACGTGGTTACTTCACTTCTTAGGCATTGTGAAGACATCATTAACGTCGGATCAAAACAAATCGTGAATGCATAGAAAAAGATATAGTCCCTTATATTTTCAACTTTAATTTCATGAAAAGACCATTAGCCATTGTAATAAAAAGAACAACTAATCAAAGAATTCAAATAGAGAAAAATGTTCAACGAGTGAAAGAACAACACAATTTATTCATTAATACGCTACGCGCATTAGTTAATCATCAGTGTTGTTCGGTCACGAATAATTCGTAAATTAGCGATAAAAGGATATGATTTTTATATTAAAAACAAATTAGGGAATACGTTAATATGATTGGTTGAGAGGACTTCTGGTGTTGTTCATTTTTCGATTGACGACGTTGACCGAACTGCTTTTCGTATCCGATGTAAACAAGATGGCGTCCAGAGATAATAACACAATCAGGATTGACGTTAACAAAATTTATGTCCACTTCGCGTTAATCGTTAAATTAAATAATAAAACATTAAACATTCGTTTGAATGTTAATAACAGTTTTTGTAGTTTATATTTTAATCAGAGTACAATTTTTTTGCGATAACCACCAAATATATTCATGCGCCAGGTCTATTCAATGACACTATTATACAATTAACGTAGGATAGAGGTTACGAGTGTGAAAAAGTGTATTCCTATTCTCAAATTTTAAAGAATTATCATAATTAAACGCCTTTTTTTTAAAGAATTCATTGGTGTATAAACTGGACCAATTTACTCACACACATACATAAATTATCGTTAATAAAAGTCCTCGTATTGTTTGTGAGTAAATTGGGTGATGTTATACACCAATAAATTCCATTAGAAATGCGTTTAATCCTGTAATAACCTGAGTATTTTTTGTTTTATTTTTTGGCCCAACATTTTTAAAATTTTGTCAAATTTTACGAACATAATTATCTTTAAAGAAATACAAAATAAGTTGATTTAAAAGTACAGGGAAATTTATTCTGTTCTTTTGGAATCCGATATTGTATCGTATATTATTATTGTTTTCTTTCTGTAGATTCAGGTGTATCTTTTGAAAATGTTACGTGTACTCTAAACTGTTAAATTGAAGACTGACATTTGTTTACAATAAATATGATAAAAGATCAACTATTATTATCATATCCCACTTCAAGATCTAAATATGAAATATCTTCGTGACCAAATGATCACGCTGGAACGTTTAAATATTTATATTTCCTTTCGTGTTTTGCAGTTTCCTGTAGTTATTCTATTAGTGGATACAGAATTACTTTGAAAACAGAGCCATATCAAGCTGTCGCAATTCACAACAAATACAGACGTATTTTGGCAAATGGAGCATACAATCTCTACGTTGCTAACATGAATAAATTGGTTAGATTTTTTTCACTATTTATGAAAAGCGTTAGCTAGAAACCCAAGAAAATTCTGAGAAATCAATGCTTACTTAAGGAAAATAACATTTGAGATTTCAAAATCGTCCATGGTTCATCACTGGTATAGGTCTGCCCAACTGGACGTTTAACTACTATAACAAAAGCATTTAAATTTGCTATATATAAAATATATTTCTGAACATTTTGATATTCTGAAAACGCTTAAATATAAAACAAATAAAAATGTAATAATTTTTTTCTCAAATTAACACTGAGGATGTTTCATGGAAGATAGTGTTAGTGTGTATTCAAGTAGAAAAAAAAAAAGAGAAGAGCGCATTCTGTTGAGAAATTGTTCGGTTAAATGGTCTATAAAGCCAGGAATCTGTTTCTTTATTACGCTTTTTTAACTTTGTATTTCAATCCATAATGCATATACATGTATATATATATATATATATATATATATATATATATATATATATATATATATATATATATATATTATATATATATATATATATATATATATATATATATATATAATATATATATATATATATATATATATATATATATATATATATATTTTTTATACAGCATTTAAATGAAAGTTTACAACATAAAGCTGAATCACTGCTAAATTGTGAATTATTAAACACCGAGAAGGACCTGGTATCTGAAAATATGAACATTGGTTTCAGTAAAGATGGAAGCATTGATAGCATTATACTTGACTGGTTTCGAGAGATACGACATTTCATTCCTAATTTTATGACTTGCTTAGATGTTGTCTCTTGTCGTCGATTCATGACGGTAGGTACACATTTGCCTTTTTAGAAAGTGCACATGTAGGGACACATGTACCTTTTAAAAAGTACACATGTATTTTTAAAAAGTGGAAACTTTGTTTGAAGAGGATCAGTATAAATGCAGTAAGTTTTGTTTTATTGATCTTTTGATATATGAATATTATCCCGACGATTTATATTCGAGTTTTTACCTCGCAGAATTTAGGTAAATTAACAGCTCTCATAAATAAGTAAAGCTTCTGTATACTTTTCCATCGAGACAAAATTCCATTCAATCACTTTTATCGGTTCATAAATTTTGATTATGATCGATGATCGATCGCTTCAATTGCCCTTAAGGTGGCTCACCCCAATAGTGACCCCCGGTAGAATTTTTTTATTTTCACATATTCTGTAGATTTTTTTATGCTGAATCCAAAAATGCAAAGAAAAAAGGGGGTCACCAGGCTCGTTTTCTCCTCAAATTGAAGCGAAATGTGCGATTTTGACCCTATTTCCAAACATGCCCACCCTTCCAACAATAACCGTTACACCAAATTCAAAGACTTTTAAAACCAAGTCAGTATGATTTTTATGTGAAAAAAACATTAGAATTTGAAATGTAAACCTTTCCCTTGGTTGTTTTTGACTTAAAAATCCTTTTATTTTCAGATTAATGTCTAAATTTTGCATTTTCTAATTTTAGTTTAAGGCAAAAAATATTGGTTTAATCGATTTTTCGTAAAATTTCCCCGGTAGATTTTTTTTAAAAACAGATATGTCAAAGCTATGAACTTTTCGAACATTTTAAGGTAAAATAAAATGGGGGTCACCAGGCTTTTAAAAAAGTTACGAGCTTTTGTTTAACCCCTCTACCCCATAAGGTCTGATTTCATTGCACTCCATTAATTACTTAATTGTGAATTCTTTATTGATGGCTTTAATAAAATAATGTTTGTAATTATATCAATAAACGATTGCTGAATATAAATGTGGTTATCGTATTACTGTTTGTTATAAAAAAGTGAAATTTTGATTATTTTGGTGAAATACGGTAATTTTGTCTGGCGCGAGTTGCTTCCCTCTAATTTGGCGCCATTATCGGACCAGAGGAATTTCAAGGTCGCCATTGCCGAGCAGCATACTATATTGATGAATACGACCATGTACATGCATAACAGACATTGTGGCGAATATACAACGATGAAGGTAGAGTTATTACATAAGAAAACATAGATTTCGATATATTAGGCAGCCAAATGTTATCAGTATAACGAAAAATACAAACTTGGGGGTTGTCTCAAAATACTCGCTACTGTTGAAAATCACTGCGGCTGAAACCTTGCACGGGCTCAATTTCTGTTCCATGTTTAATATTATAGATCATTATAGCTGGTATCTTATTTAAGTGTTTATTTTACCTTTTACAGACAAGTTGTAAACATGTCTGGCCAGTTTTGCAAAATATCCGTGTGCAAACGGCCGAAGAGGAAGGGATGACATCTACTGTCATTTTTACGCTACCGTTAGCAATGGTTAGTGTCAATGAATTAGTCTTTTTTAATCATCATTTTTAATAACTTATTTCGTAGCCAAGTTAGGTTCATATTAGTCCGAGATTAGCCCCAGCTTGTCTGGCAAAACAACCGTTGGACGTCAGAGAAATCTCGGACTTGGGTCATATGTATGTGGGGTACCCCATAACTTCCATCGGGACAGTTTCTACTCCTTGACCCCAACTATATTTCCCTTCCCATTTTACTCTAAACCCCCCCCTCCTTTTTACTTCAATTCTTCCATCTCCTTGCCCCAAGACAAAATATATTTCAAAGATACCCCCTTTTCCCTGATCCATCATTCCCCTGTCTCCTTACCCCTGTCCACCCCTCTATTAAGGTCTGGGGTTTGATTGACTTCTTTATTTTCTTGAGAATATGATATAATTGGCCTAATTTGTAAATGATAAACCCTACAGTAGGAGGCAAACGAAGGATTCATCTTTATCAATCGCAATTTGTTTACCATTAACCCCCCCCCCCCCCCCCCTTTATTTCTTTTAGGTATACAAAAATGTCTTAAGGTCTAGTAATAGAAGTATCAGGGTTAAACATGTACAGAATGCGGCCATAAGTATTTGTCACTTGAGATTTTTAGCTGTTCATATATATTGTATATAATATAAAAAAGAAGATGTGGTACGATTGCCAATGAGACAACTATCCACAAAAGACCAAAATGACACAGACATTAAAACAACTATAGGTGTATACATTTTTTCAAAAAAAAAATATTTTGGATTGATTTTAAGCATCCTGGTACCAATAGAAGCAGTATTATCACAGGTTTATTTTTTGGTTATATTTTTTTTGTGTCTCATTTTCATTATTTTCTGTTCAGAAATTCGATATACATGTATATTCAACCAAATTAAATTATAAAAAAATATTTTATGTTTTCTCAAGGGAAAACAAAAATAAATGAAAACGAACCTATTATCAAATAAACACATATTAATTTAGACCATTTTAGTTCTTTTAAGGTTACCCTTGCATTGTCAGTCTTATCAAACTTGCATGTACCTCCCAAATTTGGTTTCTGTTCTCCAACTTCAGTTTGCCTCTACCAACATTATGAAACTAATACACAATTAATGCATATATATATGCTTACTACATTGTACCAACAAACACACATGAAGTTTGAATTTTTGGTTGGGTCGCTTTTACTTTTCTAGAGTTATGCCCCTTTACAAATTAAAAAAATGCTGAAATTTTGTTCCTTTCTTTAACACAAGTTTGCTTCATCCAAATGTTCTGAAACTTATATGCAATGCTTACTACAACAACACTCAGATCAAGTACAAATTTGGGTGGTGTCACCCTTTTCATCCTTTATATGCAAGCGGCTGCTCATCTGTGTCCCATGGACACATTACCATTATGAAGTAGTCTACATCTATATGCTTTTGAATGTCAATAATTGTTGATTTTCTGACAGAATTACTCTGATATTTAATTTCAGGCTGCAAGTACATTTGTACATGTACATTGCAAATGGAAGGAGTGAGCTTGGAATGTTCAACTTTACTTGGAAACTATTGGCAAAGTACTGACAGAATTTCATGAGAAGCCAGTATCATATTCTAGTCTTGCAACCGGAAACTATGCGTAAAGTGCTGAAACTTAAGAACAACATTCTACATGTATATATGCAATATATGTTGCCACAATCCACTTAAGGAGCTAAGATCAACTATAAATTGGAACTACATGTATATGCTTTAGTGCTGTCAAAATCCTTTAAAAATCAAATCAAAAGGACCTACTTCACCTATATATATAGCTACCTGTCCCAATGATGAATACAATTCATATATATGAGTCTACTCTTATAAATAAAACAGTGAAGGAGAATAAAAATAAAGAAAATATAGAGCTGATCAGCTAATGATTGTACATGTACATGATGTATAAATGGCAACAATTCTTACATGTATACTAGTACATTGAAATTAATTATATTAATAGATGTTTTATAAATTTGATCTCATAGATATTAGAGGAATAAAATCAATCACGTTTCAAAAATTTGATTTAGTTGAGCCTTTTTTTTAACACCAGTTTTCAGGACATATTATGGTATACCATTGACTGTCCGTCGTCAGCATGTCGGACATATACTCAAAAATAATAAATACTAATAGGTACATGTAGTAGTCAATATTGTGTAATCAATAGGTCATCTTCATGTATATTTGGTGTATGAAATGATTATTAAATGTCTTATCACAAATTAAAATATCAAATGAGAGGATGTGATATGATTGTAAATGAGACACAACAGACCAAATAACACAGAAATAACTATACCTGTAGGTCACCATATGGACTTCAATAATGAGTAAAACATATTCTGCATAGTTGGTTTTAAAGGTCTCGAAATGACAAATGAACAATTTAAAACATTTAAAATGAGAAAACTAATGGGTGATTTATGTACAAAATAATAAATGAATAACAAATATGTCTGTCTTGCAGGGTTTATCTGAACTTAACCTCATTTTCATGGACTTGTCTGTTTCTTGAATTCTAAATATGTTTCAAAATATTTGGTTGATGGGATGATTGTTACAGAGTCCGACATAGGGTGGGGGCTCATTGGTGGATTATATTGCAAATAACTGAAGCCAGCCCCGCTTTGGCAGTCAGTCCCCAAATTGCCACTAGAGAAATAAAATAACGAAGAAAAAAAAATTAAATCACGATAATTTCCTGTCGATATGCACATCTACATAGTATGTCCTTATTATCTACAAAGTTTCATGAAATTCTGTTGTGTGGTTTCAGAGGAGTTTCGATGACAAGCTGTTTGCAGTTGTATACTGCAGCAAATAAGTTCAAAGGGCATAACTCCTAGAAAAATAATTCGTAATTTCCTGTCGATATGCACATCTACATGGTATGTCCTTATTATCTAAAAAGGTTTTATGAAATTCAGTTGTGCGGTTTGAGAGGAGATGCAGTGACAAACTGTTACAGTAGTATATTGAAGCAAATAGGTTCAAAGGGGCCTTACTCCTAGAAAAAAAATATGTATATCTAAATAGTATGTCCTTGTCTAAAAAGGTTTCATAAAATTCTATTGTGCGGTTTGAGAGGAGATGCGATGACAAACTTGCAGTAGTATATTGAAGCAAATAAGTTCAAAGGGGCATAACTCCTAGAAAAAAGTTTGAATCATAATTTCCTGTCGCTATGCACATCTGCATAGTATGTCCTTATTATCTAAAAAGGTTTCCTGAAATTTTGTTGGGCGGTTTGAGAGGAGTTGTGATGACAAGAAACAGGACTGATAGACTGGCTGATGGACGGACGGACGGGTCAAAAATGTTATACCCTGCGCCACTTCCTTGTGTAGGGTATAAAAATAGGAAGATGGGGTGTCATTGTTTATGAGGCAACTCTTCACCAGAGACCAATTTACATAGAAGATAACAATGATGTCCCCGTACGGACTTCAACAATTACTATAAACTGATATACCACATAGTCAAACAAATAAAAGTCCCAGAAATTACTTTTTTTATATGACTGCACATAATGAAAATTAAAGTTGTGCATACTGAATGATCACTGGCAAGTATTTCAAGCATAATACGGATGAGAACATGCAAATAAGTATCAATTATGAAAGTTATGCAAAGTAAGACGGGAGCTAGATATATGGACTGCCATAAAAAAAAAAAAACGAATGGACAATTACGCTTGGTGCATGTGTAGGCAAAAATTCCCCCTTTTTACCCTACGAGGCTTCGTATGTATACATCCAGCTGTTTGAACACCCTGTATAATCAAGGGGTCATCTGTCAGATTAGTCATATTTCTATGTTAACCATACGATATGAAAATAAGCAGATGTGGTATGATTGCCAATGAAACAACTATCCACCAAAGTTCATATTTAAAATTCAATATTATAAATAAAAAAAACATTATCTCCTTTTATCATCACGCATAGATCGATGATTAGTTATGCATTTCTTTGCCACGGTAAGATCAAATCAGTGTTCACAAACAAAACTGTCATTCACATTTTTTGCCGCATTGACATCACTCAACTATATTTGTGATCATTTGTTTTAATCAAGAACTTTCCTTATTAGCTTACCTTTTAAAAAAGCATTTCAAAAATTAAGATTAAAGTTAAAGTTTGCCAACATCACCGGCTAATATAGCGTTCTTCAGGGAGTAGCTTTTAAATTACAATCCAAACTTTTCCTGAACCTAGTAGTAGTATAGATTTTTTTTTATATATAAAGTCTTTAGTAGTGTTTGAGACTGCCCGGCACGATGCGGGTGTATGTCCTCGCAAAATCCCGACATGGTGAAACCAAAAATTTTGCGGTTCTCCGCAAAGCATGCAGTATTTAGGAATTATATCATAGACCGATATATAAGGTCGGAATACTAGGCCAGTCCCGGTTACTTTTGACAGTGATGGATCCAGGGGGAGGGTTCCGGGTTCCCCCCTTTTTTGGACGATCAATGCCTTTGAATGGGGAAATATAGTTGGAACACCCCCTTTTTGTCCTGGGTTGGGAACCCCCTTTTAAAATGGCTGGATCCGCCCGATTGATCGTTGCTGGATCCATTAGTCTATTTTAATAACATTCAGTGCTCTGATTCAATTATTTAAGTTTTAATGCTGATATTTCTTTTTTTTTTAATATGAACTCGGTTGACATATTGATAGATACAACAGAAAATTGCAAATCAACAAAATAACAATTCACAAAAAAAGTAATAGAAAAGTATCATAAAAATAGAAAACATTGGTCCCGATGTCTTAGATTATAGGACTAAGTCTAGTGTTCCGGAAATCATGGAATTGTGATATGAGAAAAATTATCAGATGATTTTCGTGCAGGTAAACATATCTTTAAATGAAAATGTTAAGTATTAAGTCTGTTAGAAAATTGACATGTTCAAATTTGTTTTGGTATAACTATAATTATCAAAATTTTGCAGTGGAAAAATATATCGCATACTCGGGAATAAACTCCTAAAAATACTTGGAAATAAAGATATTTCAAGTTTTAAATATATTTATGACAGAAACAAACTGTTATAAAACGCCAAACGGATTATATCATGATAACAAACCCGCCCCGATGTTTTAAACCATACTATACGGGCAGAGACATATAATACATATATGTCTCTGATACAGGTCACAAGTTTACCTGTTTTTGAAAGCTGTACGATGACATGAAGTTGTTTACATCGCTATCATTTGTTTACAGTTAATCATTGCGTCATTGGCAAAACATTTTCAAAAATAAATATCCACGACATCATTTAATTCAACTGGTATTTAAGTGAATTCAAAATATGGTACGAACGGACCCAAGAGGCGACCGTGTAAGATGAGAATGCGTTTTGGGAGCGAAGCGGCACCAAATACCGTCGACGTCATACATGTGACTTTGTCAGTATTTATATATTCTTTTTTTTAAAGTTATGCTTAAATCATGTATATTTTTCTCCTTTTAAACTTTTATGCGAAAAATGAAGAAAGCACTGTGAATTTCTGACCGTTCGTATTTCCTGTTTTGAAAAACGTTTAGCGTCACTTGTTTACATCGTCAAGGGTGCTCTCATACACGCCCGCGTTCCAAGGTCGTCAAAGCTATTTTGAGAAGACCCCTTAAAGTGACCGTTTCCAAGGCACTCGTCGTAAGAAACATGCGTTAAAATATGCGCATTGGTAAAGGGCCGAGCCACCTTAAATTCTGAATAACAATGCGTGGTATCTCTAAAGTAACCAAAATGTCCAAAAACGTTCACGTGCTTATCTTGCAATCGTTGGAGTTTTTTTGGTAGCGTGCTCGCCTCTATTTCGGTATGATGAATGTTTGAAACCCAGACATATCAAATCCAAGACTTTAAAATTTGTATTACCTCCTTCTCCACTGAGCACGCATGGCTCGAACTGACAATTTCATTATTGAATAGCTATAGGAAAACAGTTGTTACTACTTAGACTACTTGACCATCGTGGCCCCTTCAAAGAAAGACGAACAGCGCTATGGCAAAAGGGACACACAAATTTTGAAGACAACCAAAAGTCCTCACTAATGTCTATTTTCTCCTTCTTTAATCAAATTAAAACTTCATTAATATTACCAGTATTCCATCTAGCTTGTTGAATCCGAAGTAACGAATAAAGATAACATACCTACTTCCCAAGAGCAAGAAAAAAAATACTTTAAAAAATAAAACTGTGGTTATTTCAACTACTTAAGCATTGTACGGAGAGGTTGTTTTTAGAATTTTGAATGATTGTAGAATTGTTTGGATTATTTTTATTATTATTATAACCAGCATTATTCTACTTTGTAGATGATCAACTCTCAATTTACTCAGATAGGATGTGCTTACACACATCAGTGCGTGGTTTATAACAAAAAAGCCAGCGTTCTTGTATGTCTTTACGATGGAGGGTATGTGTACTTCTTTTAACATACTAGTATGAACTATAAATAATACCGTATAAAAATAAACACTGTAATATCAAAATAAGGAATCTACCACTAAAATTTGCAAGAAATCTAGGGAAAGGTATTTTCAACCATAAATGGTTTTGGAGGAAACATCAAATAGAAAAGCGATTAACAATACAAGCAGCTGGAAATAGATAATCACCAGCCTCGAAGTGAGACTGAGTGTGCTCACGGAGAAAAGAGCTCAAGTTTTGATGATAAAAGTAAAGTTTAAAAGCCATTTAGTTATGATTGTCACTATATAATAGCAATTAAATGATACATTTTTTTGATTTTTTTTTACAGACAAAGTTTGGTTCCACCCAATCTGAAACGAGGATCCCCTTGCACAAAGTGTTCTGACGCTGAGGGTTTCTGTGACAACGGATTGTGTGGTATATTTCGTATTCAAATTGTGTTTTTTTTATTAATTTTTTGTGATATGAAAATTTGAAATTTTCTAGTTTTGAGGCCATTTTGTATTGTTTTTTTTTTTGTTTTTTTTTGTCAAGTAAATCGAAAATTCACATTCTACACTAGTCGTAGAGACTAAAGACTGAGCAACGTAAACCCTTTTAAAACAGCGTGAACTCAGTTTGAATTTTCTTATTTATCCTTTCAGTTCCATGTGATACATCTTCAAAACATTGTGGTAAGTAGAAGTATTATAAAAATCATGAAATACAAATCTTTAGCCATACGTAGGAGTATGTATAAAAATAAGAAAAAGTGGTGTGAGTGGCAATGAGACGATTTGTTAAGAGAACCGGAATGGCGTAAATGAACTCAATTATAGGTCACCGTACGTCTTTAGCCAGGCCTTTACCGTAGAGGTTATTAATTAAACTGACATAATAAAATGTAAAATAATTCGTACTAGAAAACTAACTGCTATATGTCATTGTATGCTTAACCATTAAATGAAGAAAAATAAATATGCTAGACAGTAACCAAGTAAAAGCATTGATTTATTGGCTCCTGATTTGCGAGGTTAAATAAATTTGCGAGTTGTCAACTCTCCTCAATCTAATTAAAAACCGATCTCTCATCGCTTCTGTTTCTGATATGTCGCGTGGGAGATCTAACGAAACCCGCTTTGAGGTCACATGTGAGTGACCTCGTAGGTGTGTCTTTTTCGACCAATGAAATTGAGTCTTCCACGATCTTGAAAGTTTAACGTAAGGTAAATGGATGTAACTCATTTTATTTACGACGAAATCGTCAGTCAAAATAATTCATAAACTTTTTTGATTGGCTTATTAATAGGTCGTCAACTCATTTGCATATCATTATAAATTCATAACTTTTAGTTCACTCACATGTGACCGCAAAGCCGGTTTCGTTAGATCTCCCACTCGACATATCAGAAAACGGGAGCGATGAGAGATCGGTTTTTAATTAGATTGTCAACTCTCCTCGAACAATGGAAGGACGTCCTGCGACATATATGTCAACTTCTACGTCATTAAGACTTTGTAAGAGAGTAGTCTGGTTGCTTTGAGAGTAGTATGGTTGCTTTGGTAATCTGGATATTTTAGTACAGCTATACATTGTAGGTCGCCATGACATAATTAATATGCCGTTTTATTTTATTAATTTACATAATTACATATTTGTCAATTTCACGCATTATTTTATATTGTCTTTTATTTTTAGATTGCCGGAAAACCTGCAACAAGTCTGGAGTTGGATCCGGCATTCTTAATATTTCCACATGTTCTTGTAGCTGTCAGTTTGGCATGGGACCAAATTGTGACGGTATATTGGATAGTTTATCTGTCGCTCGTTATTATATTGGAAATCATCAGACAATCTTTTTCCTAGGAAAATGATGCATTGTTATTCGGATTTTTTTTCATCGGATATTCATCTCACACCTACCAATTTTATCTATATTTGTTTCAGTCTAACATATCTTCCTAATGAGAAGAAACATATGTTTTAAAATGATCAGAAGTACATAATAAACAAAACAGAAAAATTGAAATGACAATTAATGAAATGTTTTATTCTGTTCGGAATGAGTTTTAGACTATGTAAGACAAAATTACATAATTATAATTTAGTTATACTTTACACTCACCGGAAGTACACTCAGTCAGGATTCTACTTCGTCAAAACTATCTCCCCATTACGCCAGTTCATTGTCACAATCGTAGAAATGGAAGCCATTGTAGGGATGACGCTCTGCCAATTTTGCTCTCGGAAACCGATAAATTTATCCACATTGCACCATTACGATCCTTATTTGTCAGTTGTATTTTAAAAGACAAATGTATCAACTAGCTGCATCAGTTAATGATCTTGTCTGCATTGATTCAACTTAAAATTATTGTCTGATCGGTTGTCAGGTGGAATTTTCGAAATTCATAAACATTTAAAAAAAATCTAATTAAATATTTTTTAACGATACTTTGGCGGCATCTCACTAAATGTATCTTTTTATATATTAAAAGGGTTTTAATTTAAATGCTAAAGAACAAAAAAAAAATCCATACTGTTTTTAGAATTATTTTAGCCTAGATTATTGCTTTCATATAAAAAAGAAGATGTGGTATGATTGCCAATTAGACAACTGCCCACAAGAAAAGTTCATGCTTGTTTAACATACATGTACAATGTATACGTATAAAATAGGAACGTATAAAATGTACAATGTAGTTAATTCTATTTTATGCTACCTTCTTGTTTATAAAATTGAGTTTATGATAGTTGTATGGCTTCCAATAGGACACACATTCTTTTTCCCTAAATATACGTGTGTGCTACTGCTCTTTTTATATCCAAAAGCACCTTGCAAAATGTGTCTATACTATTTAAGAAAATATAACCAAAGGAAAATAAAATTATAATTTTAGAGCCATGTAAGAATCCGGAACAATACTACGATTACGATATCTGTGGACCAGTAACTGAATCAGAGTGTCTAAGTGATGACGAAGAAGAACGGTCATTACTTCAGGAGTTCTGTCCGGAACAGTGCACTTGTAGTAAGTATTGATGGTCATTGAGAACTGTGAAGAGGTTTATCCGTGTTGTGTGTGACTTATTTAAACTAGGACGCAACCATTTAACTTCAAGGGAGGGGGACTTTGCTTTTTGTGAAAGTCTTTTTTTTTGCGCAAGACGCGAAAATTTTATTCAGTTTGTCGACGCTATCCATCAAATTATCATTTTTGTTTCATGATATTTTTGTTGGTCATCAGCTTGACCACCATTTTTTTTTAACAAATTGGGAATCAATATCTTAAAAAAAACAACATACCCCCTTAATTGAAATTAAATGGTCGTTCCCTTCATTCGCTTGTTATACCCTGAAATAATGTAAATGTTAAATACTAACTTAATTTGTTTGTTATGTTGACAAGCAATTTATTAGACTTTTTGTCGAAATCATAAAATTGTTAAGTATTTGAATTCTGGTTTCAAGTCAGTAAAGTTATCGCTTAAAGGTTGGATGTTTATACTTTATTCTTGTAAATAAGACATATTAATTGATCTTTAATGATGATTCATTTATTGCAGAAAAAATTGCCAACGCTACAGTCCAAGGTGTAAGCGGAAGTTACGATATTGACTATTTAGACAGCTAGTATATTCGGTCAGGAGTGTTACGAATTCTCTTGAGTTGTTGATTTTTCATAATCAATATATTGTGCAGTTTTGTCCTCTGCTTTGCATTGTTTAATGCATTATCGCAAAATTATGCTGGCAAAACTATGTTTGTTGTTTATAATTCAAGCTTATAACATGTTTTCGTTTACACAAAAGACAAACAGTTTGCAGACGGCAAATTTTCGAAACTATTTGTAGAATTACGAGATCTTCTAATTTAAATATCGAATTTGTGTCTTTCAATTCATATATGAAGTGCTATATTCCTAGTTTTTGGTCTTCTGGTTATCGGGACTGCATCACACAATACATCTTTAATGTCGGAAAAGGTGGAACCTGTTTTAGCTATTAGAAATACGTTAGGTGTCGTCCTGCCTTCCAATGCAGTAGTATGATCATCATGTAATAAAAATTGATTTGAACAACGTACAGTTTATTCTTCACTTGTTACTTGTGCATACCATAGTCCCCCAGCCAACTACACGATATGGTGGAGGATTTTAAAAGATGATAAACTAGTTTACAGACATTTTTACGTTTCATGAAATTTTGAGGAGACGAGCGCTTGCTTTCTAAAAAAATGGGTATTAAAGTTATATTTTCCTGTCTTTACATTATAGTCTGCAATGAAATAAAACTAAATATAGACACACATGTTCAATATTACTTATATAGTACACGTAACTGTGACTGCATTAAAACAGTATTCAACATATCCAATCATTGTGAAACAAGTGGGTCAAATATAAAACAAAACTTAGTTGATTTTCATCTAACTGACAGTCATTATATTGTTATATATATTGGAGAAGTTTGGAATAGCCAAGAGCACATAAAAAAAGGACAAACAAATTATTTTACAGCTATTGGTATACGCCAGCAAACTTAAACAAAAGATATGCCATTTATGTGTCTTTAATAATAAACAACATTGCGTCTTTTACTTACTGTGGCGGATCCATTTCATGATCAAATACTTTTTAAACAGTAAAAATCGCTTTCCATGACTAAGAATTTGTTTAAATGAATTTTGTGGATAAATACATGAAGCTCCTGGGATATGTCGTAGATATAAGAAGATGTGGTATGAGTACCAATGAGACAACTTTCCATCCAAGTCACAAATCATAAAAGTAAACCATCATAGGTCAAAACTATCATAAATAAAAATAAAATTGAGAATGGAAATGGGGAATGTGCCAAAGAGACAACAACCCGACCATAGAAAAAAACAACAGCAGAAGGTCACCAACAGGTATTCAATGTAGCGAGAAATTCCCGCACCCGGAGGCGTCCTTCAGCTGGCCCCTAAACAAATATATACTAGTTCAGTGATAATGAACGCCATACTAATTTCCAAATTGTACACAAGAAACTAAAATTAAAATAATACAAGACTAACAAAGGCTAGAGGCTCCTGACTTGGGACAGGCGCAAAAATGCGGCGGGGTTAATGTTCACGTTCCACTGTTTTGCTTGGTGTTGAACAAATTAGACCTCTGCGGTAATATTAACAAACTAAGTACAAACTTAGCAGGTAAATAAAATCAAACAATAAATATTTAAAGATAAGATGTGGTCTGTTTGTCAATGAGAAAACTCTTTACAGGAGCACAAAGGACACAGAAATAAACAACTATACCGTACTGCCTTCAACAATGAGCAAAGCCAATACCGGATAGTCAGCTATTAACGTTGACGAAATGAAAAATGTAAAACAAATAAATCGAGAAAAACTAACGACCTATACAAGTTATAAACGAAAATCATTACTTAATACCGCAGTGCCACTAGGCCACGATCCCACCACGATCTGTGAAAAAAATGCAAATTTGATCGTGTAGATCTTAGTAAGGTCGTCTCACGGTCGGGGTGAGGTCTTCAAGATCGTGATGAGCGTGGCCAACTTTGGGTATATACCATTCTAGCACGCCCTTGTCCTCATCACGCTGTTCTTACGACCTGACTACGTTCATACTACGACCATCATTTTCATTGTCATTTTCATATTAAATATATTAAATGTTTTGTTAGTGTGTATCTAATAAGAACTTCTTGTCCATTTTATCTAACGGCTCAACCATGCTTGATGCATCTGTGTCATCTCTGCTATCGTTCACTAAAATATCGTCATTTGAGCTTGATAGACCAGCAATAGGTTGTAATTTAGGTTGTACTGGTTGGTCCTACATCTCTGTTGGATCAGGATTCGTTACTATCAGATATCCCTCTGCTCTACATGCATCTACTCCTACTACCACGCCCACGTGTTCTAGTAGATTTTGGTGGTATGACTCTATTGTTTCCGAGAAATCTACGTATTAATCAGAAATAGAAGGAATGGAACAGTATTGAGATGGAACACGATGTTGACGTTATTTCAGAAAACGTATTAAGATCGCGGTATAAACGTAGTATAATGCCGGGGAGGTGTTACTGTCTATCCTTTTTGGTATAACTGTTCGAACAGCACTTGCCAAATCATACCCTGTTCTTAACAGAAATATTGAAAAATATACCCTGTTCTAGACTCGTTCAGAAAATGTATACCATGTTTTTAGACCATATATAAAGTAGATTCTGTTCTACACCCGGGTTCTAGGCTGTATCTTTAACAGATAAATAAGCGATCCTGGTCAAGACAAAGACTTTGTTTAAAAAATACCCTGTTATTGCTGTGACTGAAGGCAATTTTTTTGAAATTAAATCTCCCCACCGAACACACACCTATATAATATATCATTGGAAAGAGGAAACCTTATACTATAAAAATATGCCTTTCGTCAGGACTTCATATGGTCACATTTTCCTAAAACGACGTTTTATAAACAAAACTTCAAAAATAAAGTTTTCAACCTATAAAATGTTTCGAGAACCTTAGTTAACCTTATAAAAAAATCTATTTCAGGTAAAAATAAAGTGTCATGCAGGACAATTATACTTTAAAATTATTTTTTAAACTATCATATTGGGTGAGGTATCAAACCAAAGCAATAAAACACTACGTAACAGTCAAATATGACCGCAAATTGAATTTGCGGATACTTCTGTTCTTTTATAGACTACTCGTTGCTTTTGGTTTTTTTTTCACAATTATTACTGCTTCCATAGTATTATCTGTTGTTGTGTCTTTTACTCTGGTTAATATCTATTACATTATAGCTTTTGTACCTATACCCCCCCTTTTTTTTCCCTTGCAACGTACCACAAACTTCAAAAGTATTTCATATAAAAAAAAAGAAGATGCGATATGATTGCAAATGAGACTACTCTCAAAATGAGATCAACTGAGACATAAATTAACAATAATAGGTGCCGTACGGGATTTAACAATGAGTAAAACTCATACTGCATAGTCTTCAATTCCAGAAATGAAAAATGTAAAACAAACGAAAAATCTAACGGCCTGATTAATGTACAATAGGAATAAGAAGAAAAAAAAAACAACAAATATAGTATATAGAAACAAACGACATCTTCATTTTCATCAACCGTCACAAGACATGTTTTAATATTTCTACACATTTCACTCATGGACACAGGTCTGCACATGAAAGGTTCTGCTCAAAGCAAACACGTTATTTTGAGCACACAGATTTTTCTTTTCAAGTCCAGATAAGGTATTGTAGGAAGTCCGAAGACATTTGTTCCTAAAAAAAAAATACCAGCTTCAAACCATCCCTATCAATTCATCCAAGATTTAACGAAGATCTAATAGATCTAAAAGTTGGTTTAGGAAGGCGTGATGAAATCCATATGCTTGTCTGCAAAGATGCTGGGGAAACATTATACGGGAAGTACATTCATATTGAATTCGCTCAATTTCATGGTTGGCAACACTTATTAGATAGCGTCGCACTTTACTTTAAGAAGCACAAAATCCATCGGCATTCAATGTTTCATCAAGGTGTTTTGAACTATACTCATTGTACATCTGTAAAGCCAATCCTAAATAAAAAGGAGTAAAAACAAATGTGGCCATATAAACGATTGACACAACAATTGCTAAACATTTACGCAATTGCTCTGGTGCCATTTCCTGAGAATAGGCTTTGCTGTATGCAGTATTATCGAGTAACCATAAAATGAATTGCAATAAATACGAAGACATTGACTAAGGGATGACATCAAAAGTTCAATGTAGGATAAAAAAAACTTAATTCACATAGTTTTTTCACTGACCCCCCCCCCCCCCCCCCCCCCTCCCCTCTTAACTTAATTTGGGCAAAAATTGATTTACCAATAGGGACATATATGTAAAAATCAATTTTAGATATACAAAACTTGCAGAATTTTAACCCCCCACCCCCAAACTATTTGATTTAAGTTTCTTATCCTACATCGATCTTTTGATGTCGTCCCTAAATTGAAGAAGGAAAAGACAATTTATCCGAAGTTGGGTATTCTTCTGTGGAAATTTGTAGAGTTTCGATGTCTTTTCTAAGTATACTTGCAGCGGAATAAAATACATGTCCGATATTTGTGTCTATTACAGTTGACATTGAGATTTTGAGTTCAGTTTTCAATTGACTAGCAGCTGATATGGCATTTCCAATGGTTATTTTGCTACTAAATATTATGTTAGAGATTTGCCTTGAACTTGCTGAAATTGTTTGACAACTGAGTTTCTATAGAAACAATGAGTTAAGACTGCATTTTACAGTAGAATATTTTAAATTAGAATCAGAAAGAATAAAAGATCTCTATTTATCAAGTAACGTTGTCATGAGGAATGTTTTTTTTTTCACCATTAAATCGTTGTCAATAGCCAAAATAAAATTAGTAAAAGCAGTATCGTGATCTGAGATTTCTGCTTTCAAGGGGTTTTGAGTTTTTTTTGTTTTTTTTGTTTGTTTTAGCAATTATTTTGTTATGAGCGACAGATGGACGAGAAACTATTTCAACTTTAACTTTATCTAACAAGGCTAAATCATTCTTAATACGCTCATCTGATTCAAACTTGCGTAGTTTTTGATCGTTCTAAAATGTTTTGTTGCAACAAAATATACAAGTGCTCTAGTTAAACGACTGCATTCTAGAACGCGTACAAACACCCGAAACTGAGAGACACTGACAGTCCGATAATTGTATGTCGTCATTTAATATCAGATTAGAAGCTTCCTCGCTCTAAAAGGGGAACAATTATGTTTTCTTGTGTAATTTTTGTATCATGAACGATGATAAACTGCCTGCACGGAGTTCTTAAAATTCACAGCAACGCATGAAACACATCGGTGTTCACCTCATCCAACCTTTTATTCATTGCAGATACAAAAGTCGACTTCCCTGTACTTATAAATAAAATCAAAAATGCAGTCGAGGTTTTTTTTCGGCATATTAAGCACTGCATAAAATTTAACGACTTTTGTCTTTTCTTCGGACTTAAAGGAGCAAGTTTCAACGGACTTGACGAATTGCACATGTCACAGAAAATTTACTGAAACTATTATTAGTGAAAATATTTGTATTTAATAGCAAAAAAGATAGTAATTTCATATATCAGTTGAGAGAAAATTATTGAGTAATACAAAAAAATCTGACGGAAGGCAAGTGATTGAGTTCCGTGTTGAAATTGAAGTTTTTTACTTCAATCTATTTCCAGTGATTTCTTAAGGTTTTTTTTTCATATTCAGATTCCGAAATGTTTATCAGTAATTAGTTTTGTGAAATACTATATGCTTAAAATATTAGAGGATAATTTTTATTACTACTATGAAGAAGAAACTAAAGTTTGTGTCTGAATTTGCAATTAAAATTACCTTAATTTTGAATTTTATAGATTAGAAGAAAATAAAATACAGAATAAAATATTTTGACATATGAAAATAGCTTCAAAAAAGATTATTTCAATTAAATGTAAGCAAACATACACAATTTTTCATTTTGAAAAAGGGGGGTTGAAACACTCCAATATACTACTAGTCGATTTTTTTGAAAAATGTGACCATACGAAATTCTGACGACAGGGCAAAAAATAAAGAAGACATATTTGTCTTTAAGTTAAGACCATTTTTAGCCATGTTTTATTTGGGGAGATTAAACTCGCAATCTAGACGACTTTTTACACTTCTGTCACCGCACCAGCAGGGCATGAAAAAGCGACCCTGTTCTAACCAGCAGGTCATGGAAAAGGACACTGTTCTAACCAACAGGGCATAAAAAAGCGAATGCAAAATTGTGAAAAGTCAATCGAAGATATGTCTTTAGCTGTGCTATCAATTATCAGAATATTGGCGGCTATCAGATTTAAAATATGAATAACATGAGACATTGAAAAGTAAGGGCGTTCTTAGAATACTTCATCATTAATCATGTTTTTATGATAATAAAACAAATGTGTTTTGCGGCGCACTCATACCACTTAAAATATAGGTAGTACCCCCTCCCCCTCCCCGGGAGTATAATCGTAATAAGAACGTGCTAAAATCGTAGTAGAAGCGTGGTAAGATCGTGTTGCAATCGGATTACTCGTGGTATAGTCGCCGTGAGAACGTAATGAGCGTAGTGAGATCATGATAATCGTAGAAAAGCGTGGCGAGAACGTGGTTTTATCATAGAGGGATCATTGTAGAAACGTAATGAGGACGTAGTATCATCGTGAAAACAACGAAAATCAACATTTACATGCCGCTTATATCGCGACCTCACCACGATCTGAATTATTTTTTGATCGCGATGAGCGTGGTGCGATTGTGGTCTAGTGGGACTGGGGCTAAACACAGAAACAAACGACAACCACTGAATTACAGGCTCCTGACTTGGGACAGGCACATACAGAATGCAGAACAACTCTATTTTCGAACAAGAACAGCAAAATACAGAAAATCATTTTCAAAATGTTGTAGCTTCTTCTGCTTATATCCCAAATGTTTAAAGGGATTAAGTTATTAGAAACATTTTAATGTACCAAATAAATATTATAACTTGAAATTAAGGACCCCCGGGGACAGTTCTTTTACATGTGATTTGTGTAACTGCGTCTCACCGTTTTCTTTTTGATGCCAAGTACACGACACCCAACATAGTTTACCATAAGAAGGTCTTATTAAGTAACACTTCTTTTGGGCAATTAATAACAATCCATATAATAAAAGATGTGGTATTATGATTGTCATTTAGACAATTCTTAACAAAAGACCAAAATGACACAGAAATTAACAATTATAGGTCACCGTACGGCCATCAATACTGAGCAAAGCTCATACTAATAGTCATTTATAAAATGCCCCATTTACGTTCTCGCTGGTCTCCAAACAATAAACATGTTAAAAAATGGAAGTAAAAAACTCAAGTCCGGTCTCATTTAACACACCACAACGTCAGTAACGGCATATAAAAAACGACGAAAAGAGTCACTCGAATACTCCTCGCACACATTTATCACCTATTATATACTTATTCAAAATATGTTGAGAATGATGACGTTAGAATTATGAAAAAAAAGTGCACTTCAAAGATATCAGTTTTTATTAAGAGTATATGACGACTACAAAATGTGTTAATACGTTTTGTCATTTATCAAAACAAATTTTGTATAAAAATTAACCTTAATTAATAAAAAAAAATATATATGAACATTTGAAAAGATTTTTTTTTTTTTTATCTTTATTATAAAAAACAACTTTTGTTATCCTTTGTAACAAAAAACTTACATTAACCTTTACAGTTTTTTTTTATTAACCTTTATATACAAATAATGTGTTAACCTTCGATAATTAACCTTTATATACAAATAATGCGTTAACCGATAAAAAAAAACCTTGAACGAAACTTATAGATTCTACCACTGCATCGAGTGTGATACGATATTTATCCACTCGAGACTGCTAAACTTTCAAATTTTAAAAATTTAACTGTCGAGAGTGGATAAATATCGTATTACGCGAGATTTCGTGGTGGAATCTGTTTTTCTTATAATTTCTATACAATATGCAGGCAAATAGTTATCAAAGGTACCAGGCTTATAAGTTGAAACGCTAGACGTGCGTTTCGTCTACATAAGACTCAGCAGTGACGCTCAGGTCAAAATAATTAGAAAGCAAAAAAAAAAAAAAGAGTGAAAAGTTGAAGAGCATTAAGGACCCTAAATACAATACTACTTTTCAAATGATCTACAAACAGATGTGTTCTTTCTGTGTGACGCCAACATATATGGTCGCCTTTTTTGAGGAAATTCAGAGGAAAGCAAGAAAATTCGACGTCATAAGCAAATTTGACCTATGAAGAACTGTTATCAAACAAACCACACGTTAATTTAAATAAAAATTAATCAAAATGTTAGGAAAAGGGATAACTCGTGTAAGATTTAGAGAAACACATCAGCAAAATAGTCTCCTACCTTGAAACAAAAACGTCACATTCAATTATAGACGGTCATATGAAATAACTCAAAGGGATATGAGTGTACATGTACTCAATCTAGCTCATTAAAACAGACGTTTTTGTTTCATTTTTTAGTCGCGTTTGTATTTATTTGTAAAACTTTGGCAGGCAAGCTCGATCCGAATTGGTTATCTCAATTAGTAATGAACTCGACTACAGCAATTTTACAGACAGAATATCAAAAATGGACATTATCTTTTTATATTTGAAAATATCATTTGTAAATCTATATTTGTCCAAAAGCTTTTCTAGATTTTGCAAAATATGTGAATGCGAAGGATGTATAAGTATGGAAACATATTGAAAGTGAAACAAAGGTAAATCATTTGATCGACTGATTCGATCCACAAACAACATTCTTATACAGGTAAACACGAGGATCAACATATATTTTTAAACTATAATATAAAATTAAACAGACCTAGAAAAAAAAACAATTGTACGCGATCGTTTTCAATTTATATCTATATTTATGTTTACATCGCTTATAAATATGACCATCGGAGGTCTACGGGGTCATCTCGATAGTTAATTAGATGGTGTTTAGACTATAATACACACGAAAGGAAGCGACATATCATCCAGCCCATGCCATGTAAATTGTTTATTGTAGACCTTTTATGGTGATAAATCAAATATGAGAATTTGAGTCAAATCAGTGAACATAAATTTGACAGCTAGTCGTTCCCTTTAAGATAATTAAGTGAAAGAGCAACACGCAATCAAGTCAGTAGTACAATATATATATATATATATATATATATATATATATATATATATATATATATAATTGCTGTTGTGCTTTGGCAGAACTTAAGTATTATAGTTTCAATGTAATACTTAAAAGACAAGACTTTGTTCGTCTTATATATATATACAACTCGTCTAAACATCAACCCAACAATGTTAGATCTGTAAATTTGCTTTCGCAAATGTTTTGTTCTTCCCTCGCCGGGATTCGAACCCATGCTACTGTGATATCGTGACACCAAATCGCCTGCACTGCAGCCGTCCCGCTAGACCACACGATCACCTGAGCTCTACAAATAATAAAGCTTTCAGTGGCCGTGTGTTACCTTTCCTCGTCAGTTTTAATCTAGCGGCGTACTACAGTACATGATATATAAGGCATGGAGATGTTATTGTTACAGATCAGCTCAATTATCTATAGTAAAGGATCCTACAAATTAATGCAAGATACAGTCACAGAAAATAATTATATTATATATATATATATATATAATACTTGACATTACTTAGTGGTCAGAGCAAATGTTTAACATCGGCAAATTTTTGGAATTGCAACGAGTACTTATTGTGCAGATCTATCTTTTCTGTAAAAAGAGACACAGTACAATTCTGTTTAATTGGTCGACAAATTACATACATTAACTTGGGTATGTGATGAAAAATCTTGAGACTAGGACTCTTACAATCTTAATTTTGAAAATAAGCCCATGGACTACTTATATGTCATGTCCTATATACATTTCCGATTACATCTTCATCTAAGTTCAATACATAGGTTCTCGATTAATCATTTCCTATCATTTTTACATTTTGTTGACTAAAGACTCACAATCTTTGATAAAATAAACCAATCAAACAGTTATTAAAAAAGTTCAATTAAAAATAAAAGGAGATGTTTTCTCTTTTTTTTATATTTTCCCCATGAAAAATAACACCAAAATGTATCAAAAATACTACTATATGTTACAACAATATAATGACATGTTATGACAATCATAGGTGTACTAATATAACCTCTTAAGTGGAGGGGAGAATCTTTTTGTTCATAGCGATAATTCGTAGAACATATTTTACGTCTCAAAGTTTGGATTGCTTTTAACACTTTGAATGCTAAATGTTGACATGATTTCAATAACAACTTAGAAATAAAAACAACATGGTATGTAGGTTGGTCACTTGTAATTTGTTATATACCTAGGTTTTACAATAATTTGTCATTTTATTGGAAAACAGATGACAATAATGAAGTCATTACGAAAGGGGTAAAATAAGGAGATTGTTTTATCTAAAGTGAAAGATTTCAACTCGCAATCAGATATCCAGTCTTTAAAGAGATATTGTTTTTGGTTAAAACATCCATATTTTAATTGTTAATATCTAGAGAGTTGAATAAGTGCTATGAAAAATTTTCACTCTTCACATTTTAACAGTAAAGAAAGTAGATCTAAACTAGAAAATTCAGAAAAGTGTCGGTAGTTTCCAGATTGGCAATACATTACTGTATGAGTTACTGGTAGAAAAGGAAACAAACTATACAAACGTAAATATTTCACACACACATATACACAACAGCATCATGTCCTATAGAGAAGAATTTAGATCCTGCAAGAACAAGAAAAAATATATAAGTTAATTTACAATCACAGAATAATGAAAACATTTAACAATAATAAAGAGAAGATTTCTATTAGGTCAAAAGGGTCAAAAGTTTGTATAGGTTTATCTGTCGTAAGTTCCCATATAATTTCACATAAAACACGTGTTATATTACAAGTCATATGAAACGTTGTTTTCCGTCAAATTATGATGTTTTTGAAGTTATTGAACCAAATTGAATGCATGCATATATACTATAACTAAGTTCTGTATGCACATTTATTTTTTATTTTTCAACAGTAGTAGAACTTTATTTTAGTATTGTTTTGTTAGTCTTGTTTCAATTTTCTTCTTTTATCATGTATTATACTCAAAATTGATTGTCAAGCGAAATACACATGAAAATGAAAACCACTAAAATTAACACCCGATTGCATATATATGTCAATAATCTTGTAAGTCAGTACATTTTCTAAACTTTCCAACAGCAGTTACACTTTGTTTGTAAATATTGACCCTTGAAAATATGTCAGAAATGAAATAACTGTTGTGAATCATAAAAATATGCAGGTGACACACTTGTAACATAAGTGTCTTTTTGACATATAGTCCCATTTTATGAACTTTTGATATTATTGTCGGAAAGATTAGAACACGAAATGGACAACATCTGACATAAATTGATGTGACGTGGTTATTGCTAATCAGAAATTGTACACACTAATGAGTTTGATTAATTATCTTCTCTTCATAGTAACCCTTGCTTGGTACTTTTGTCCTCATCCTTCCTAAATATTTTGTTGAGGGATTAGTTGACTAAGAAATTAAATCTTGGTCAGATGATGTAGCTCCATCAAGTGTGTCAAGAGTTTTGTGGTTACTAATATGTATATAAAGTCGCAAACATAAGCTAATGTCACTTCAGTTTTCTTTTGTCTTTAATAAGCTACAATATGAAAAACGTGTTCGTTATTTTTGTCGTCGTCCTAGTAGCTACAGTCGCTGCAAGAAAGGGATGGAAACTTCGACCACGACAACGTAAGTCTAAAGTTTAACAAGCATTTTTTTAAATTAAATTTTGAAAATTTTTAACTACCTTTACAATCATTTTAATTAGTTTAACAATTATTCAAATTACTATTACTAGCATTTCTATTATTTAATAAGCATTTTTGTTAGTTTATCAAGCATTTCAATAAGTTTAACAAGTATTCAAATTACTATATCTAGCATTTTTATAAGTTAAAAAGCATTTTAATTACCAAAATTACTACATAGTGCACCAATTGGTCAGTCCAGGGAAATAAGTAAGACTGTCTTTCATAAAAATTTGTAAAATAATTCAAAATCAAAAGCAGCTGACCTTGAAAATATATAAAATAAAATACTATCAATAAAGAAAATATTCTGATTTGATTTTACAAATGAACAATAAAATAGCACTTTATAAGTTTGTAGCGTACGGGGCGCTTTTCAGTATAAACGCTCAAACCAAAAGGCTTATAAAACACGAATACACCAGACCCTGTATGACCAAAATGGGGAATACAAAACAATATTTCTTGTATCTTAAGTCAACATTGATGGAGGTATTGAGGATATGTGTTTCTTAATAGTTTCGAAATTCATTAACAGAAAATTCAAGAAAAGTAGGTTATACATTATGTCAGTACTGAAAAACTTCAATAAGAACTCTTTCGATGCCGAAAAAAGAAGATATGTAGTTAAATGTATGTTATATACATTTTTTGCCTGATATATGAAGATCTTGTTAGAATTATTATAAAGGATAAATATTGAACATATAATGTGTCAAAATATTAGTAATTGACCAAAATAGGACTTGTTTACTTACAGTTTTTATTTTAAACCTTGAAAATGAATAAACCAACTTTTCAGAATGCAAATATGATAAAAGTGCATGGAGTGACTGTGACACAACAACAAATACCGTCAGCCGAGTTCTGACTCTAAAATCCGGCGAGGAAGGATGCCAACAGACACAGAACCAAACTATAACATGTGATAGGTTTGAAAGACTACAAGCATGGAAAATAAAAAAGGCGGACAGTAGAAGAGCATTGCAGGAAAAGAAACGTCAAAGAAAAGAACGACAACAAGAGATGAAAGAGAATAAACAGCTTGTGAAAGAGCAACTTAAAAGTAAGAAAATATATGAGAATGATTGAAAAATATTATCTTACACATAAAATATTGTTATTTACTAACATAATCAGAATTTTGACGATTTTGATGCAGGTTGTGATTGCTAAAACAATCGCTTCCTAATAAATTAAGCTTTAAAATTCATTTCGGTAAGAGTACGTATCGTATATATAGACAGAAAAATTTAGAATATATTGTAAAAATGAGTAAATAAAAATATTTATGTATTTTTTTTTCGAGTCCTCTTGTCTTTAGATTTCTGAAGCCAATAAAAAATATATAACTGTATATCAAACAACATAAGTAATACTGATTTAGTCTTCTAACTATCCCTCTTAAGTTTTAAACGATTCTCTGATACATAATATAATTGAACGATTTTTTTATCTTTATAATTATCGTTGATGATAAATAAAACTTCGTTATTCAAAAACATACCATCAAACGCTACTTCTATGATCAGTCTAGTCAGTTCTAAATGTGATATATTTTTCTTTAAATTTGGGCAAGGTTTTCCATGATTTTGGGAACATAATTTGAGGTAAAAATAGGGGGACACCGACTTCGTTTTGTCACTATAGCAATCTCAATTTCGTGTTTTATGAAATAATCTCGCCCTTCATTTCGGTAGACCTACGTCTCAGAATCTTCTACCTACTGAATAAAAGATAATGTCTTCTTTTCCTGAAAAAAGAATTAAACTTTTGCCACTGGCTGATAAAAAAATTACAATTAATCATATGGAAATTAAGAGCATAGCATATAAAACATGATTGTTTCCTGTCTACGATACCGTTGTCTATTGTATAAATCAATTCTGTTTGATAAAAGGATTTGTCTCTCTTTGATCAGTATATAGGAAAACAAAAAAGTGGTGCAAAAAATATTTCTGATTTTGGATTTTCTGGATTTACATTAATCAGGGATGTTAACTCAAAACTTAACATTGTGAGAGCGGTGATGAATGAGAAAAATCGGGAATCTTTAGATATCAGTATTTTATTTTTGTAAACGTATGAATGTTTTGTTTGGTTTCGAATTGGTCCATATATGGAGTCAATATACGTGATTTATTAATTTGCAGCATCTTTAATAATATTGCGATCATGTTTTTTTTTATAAAGGATGTCGTTATGAACACAGTGATTGGAGTGAGTGCGATCAAGCAACAAATACAGTAACCCGAAATTTTACTTTGAGTGAAGGCGAACAGGGTTGTGAACAATCACACAATATCACCATAACTTGTGACAAACTAAATAGAATACAGGCATGGAAAGCAAAGAAGAGGGACCGTAAACAGAAAAGAATAGACGAAAAATTGCAAATGAAGCAAGATAGAAAAGAGAAAAGAAAGCTTGAAAAAGAACAAAGACTTAGTATGTATAAATTTTAAATTTAATTTACTACTGTTGTTTATTTAAGATTCTAATGCAATTTGTATGTAACAATTTTTTTCATTGGCTAAAAGTTGCCGTCAAATCCACAGTTGACCAGGCGTAACTAAGGAGGGGCAACCATTTTGAAATAATTGAATCAACAAATGTTCGATTACTACTATATAATCGAAAATAAAACAACACCTACCTCGAATTTGCCGTTTTAATGTTATTTTATCCGAATTTGAAGCGTACAGGTAACGTAATAACCTCCAGTTTGTTAGTTTTCATTTGTATGACGTCACGTTACCCATGACGTCTTTGCGCCAAAATCATTCATGAAGTTTCGCGGATATTTTTTTATTGTTAAATTTAGACATTTTTCAAAATTTTATCGTATTATTTCATTTTGAAATGCATTACAATCGGAATAACAGTACTGTAGTTGAAGAGTTGCCACCGTCAATTTTGATTTAAAAACTTTTTAAAACTGCATTTGCGACCGTCAAATCTACAATTGACGGTGGCAACTCTTCAACTACAGTACTGTTATTCCTTAAATTGAATGCTTATTTTGTAAATTTATTGGGGTGTAAAAGCGTTGACCGAAGTACATTTGCGCTTCATTCTAAAAATGTACGCACGGTCAACGCTTTTACAACCCTATAAAGTTACAAAAAGAAGCATTCAATACTTATAATTACATTTTTTAGCTATGATCATGAAAACACGTATCTTATATATATATTTTATTATTTAATTCACCTGTGCACTTTATTGTTGGAGCACGTGTTATCATGAGTGAAAAGTTGTATTGAGCAATGCAACTGCTTACGGAATAACACGTGATGTGCAGTTAGCCAATCAGAATAAATTATTATAATGAAACATACATCTAATGTAATTATTCGGTATTATCTATCTATGATGGTATACAACCAGCTTTTCATCATACAAATAATTAAAGTTAAAATGTACTTGGAAATGTCATATTCGGTCAGGAGCGTACCAGATTAAATTCATTTGATGAGCGCATGGAAAGTACACCCTTGTTGTTAGGGGGTTGCCAGTTTTACTTGTTTTTTTTTTATATTTGTTGTTTGGTTTTTTTAACACAAATATATACTATGCTCAAAGATTGATATTCAAACTTCTTTGTAAAATATGTTAATTCTTTGTATTTATTCTCATCACAATTTATTTCAGAATGCAAATACGACAAGGAAGACTGGAGTGAATGTGATAACACAACAAACACAGTAACCCGAGTTATGACATTAAGGGACGGAGAAGAAGAAGAATGCGAACCAATAATAAATGTCATCATTTCATGTTCAAAGTTTGAGCGTATTCAACAGTGGAAAGCAAGCAAAATGGAGCGCAAGAATGAAAAGAAGGAGAATAAAATGTTTATTAGAGAACAGAAAAATATGTGGAAAGAAAATAAAAAGATAGTGAAGGAACAGCGTAGACGTAAGTAAATAAATGAACAGAACCAAACAATTAAACAACACCATAACAAAATTATAATTACAAAAAAGTGAAACTTTCAGTAACAATTAAGATCTCGTTAACAAAAACATTAGCGGATTCCTGGATTACAAAATACACATGCAAATGATTGAAAGGTTAATTTTATAGAATGTACAATGAAATCAATGCAATTTAGCGAACAAGATACGTCTACAGATCAAAAACAGTCTTTTACATATGTCTATACAATATGTCAAGCTCTTAGTCACCTCCTTGTTTACAAAATGATGTTTTAGTCATGTCTGGTTATTCGTTCAAGTAAATAGACTGCTTTTTAATTTAAAAAAAAGTATTTTGAATTTAACTTTGCTAGCTTAAAGGGTATCCCATTTAATTGATTAACCGTGTTGTTATAATTCACGAACAAAAACTTCTCATACCGAATTTAAAAGATTTCAGAATTATTCTTAATCAACAACACTTTCTCTTATTTTTTTGGTTTCCGTTGCATACACGGATCGACTCTACATATTCAAAGACAGGGCTTAAAGAACTGCCTGTGTATATTTTCATATTATATTTTATGAATATAGGTTTATATTGACATGTTTATTTTCAGTCGGATGCAATTTTGATGTAACCTTTAGTGAATGTGATCCTACAACCAACATGGTTACAAAATCGTACATACCAACAACAGATGATGATGATTCATGTGAAAACAGATCATTTGAATATTCGTGTGATTTGCATGAAAGATTAATGGAAAAGAAGAGAAAACGTCAAGACAAAAGAGTCAACAGAAAAATAAATAGGAAGGAATTTAGACAGCAGAGGCTTCTGATCTAAACCAAAGAGTTTAGAATAATGATCAAGAAGAAATCCACTTTTCATTATGTACAATGTATTAAGACTGAGAAAAAAGTTAGTTCAACCCTGCGTCAAATTGTTTTCTATACATATGAAAGTGACAGAGAACACGTGACTAGGTAGTTTGGTGGTTTACTAATATCAATTGTGAAAATAGGCTGATATTGAAATCTAGATAAATTGCAATCTAAATATAATACATGAATATCTATATGTATAAAAATTCTAAAATATATTAGAACTGTGGTTCTTTGTCAGTAATAATTGATAGACTTTTTGTTTAAATCTTTAGAAACTAAAGACGACAGTCATTTTGCGTTCCTTTTTTTAAACCAAACTTCTTTTAATAAATATTGCACAAGTGTTCTTTGACTGTTATTTTTCTATCGCAGTTGTTGGATTCATACGCAATACTTGTGTTGATGAAGTCTTGTATGAGAAGTTGATGATGTGATTTCCGGATCTTGTTTTATGGTAGGCTGTTTTTGTTAAATCGACCAAGTCCTTTCACCTTGAACTCGCACACAATTCGAAATAAGATACTTTAAAAGACGATACAATTTTAATGAATCAACAATTGCATGATATTATTGAAAACAACGAGTGCCCACCAGAACTCCTAGATAATATACTTATATAACAGCTGCTACAAATATTATAAAATCAATAAATATGAAATTAAAAAAAAATGTATTATGTATCATAACTTTCATATTCTTTTCACAGAATTTATTGTAAAAGATACTAGATATTTTTCTACTGTTGTAACCAAAAGGTTTAATATAAGTTAAGAGACCAAAACAAAATACCTCATGGACCATTAAGTAAACACAAATTTGGATCATATATCAACTGGTATTACACAACATATTTTCACTGTCTATGATGTTTCGGTTTTGTTTTGTTTCCTTGTATTGTTTCTTCGAAACCGCTTTATGAGATTTAAACATTTAAACTACTGTTAAAATTATTTTTTTAGATACTAGTATGATAGACTGGTTTGTTAAGTTACAACTTCCTTATAATAACTATACACTGAATGTGGATTCGCATAACGGGTGAAACATGCAGGCCTGGAAACATTTGCGCACCCGGTTTTAGTTCATGCGGTTCCCTCATTTGTTTGTGTTACCTTCATTTGTATCTTTTTGTTTGGTTTATAAGATTTGAACACCGGTTAACAATTGTGGCCTCTAAATGATCTCTAAGCAGCAACATCATTGATGTTAAGAAATTTCCTACTTTCCAAAAGATCTTACCTAAGTCGCTTCCTAGAGGCAAGATTAGTTTTATTTAACTAATAGACATAGAGAAAAAAATCAATGCTGAATCGATTTCCTGGATCTACTTTCAATGCCCAAAACCGAATATAATATGAAAAGATAAGGATGTATAAGAAACGAAACATTTGAAGAGCTATATGACCAGAATGGTCTTTAAAAATAGCCACATCCATCTAAAGTTTAATGAGGGAGTTGAAACCTTTATAATTTCTTAATTTATTAACGAACAATATGTGGAACGCATCTATCCCATCGAGCTAGAGACAAAGGATACTACAGATACAGTTAAGTCGCCCTCATATCTTGACTTACATCTAGAAATTGACAATGAGGGTCGGTTGAAAACAAAACTTTACGACAAAACAGATGATTTCAGCTTTCCAATTGTGAACTTTCCATTTCTAAGTAGCAACATTTCAGCAGCACCTTCATACGGGGTATACATCTCCCAATTGATACGATATTCCCGTGCTTGCATTTCCTATCATGATTTTCTTGATATAGGGTTGCTGCTCACAAGGAAGCTATTGAACCAAGAGTTCCAAATAGTGAAGTTGAAATCATCCCTTCGTAAATTTTACGGACGCCATCACGAGTTTGTTGACCGTTATGGAATAACCGTTTCACAAATGATATCGGATATGTTCCTACAATCCCCTTCCCGTTCATGAATGTGACCTACCGAATAAGACTATTTACCGGATTTGTTATCACATAAGCAACACGACGGGTGTCACATGTGGAGCAGGATCTGCTTACTTTCCGGAGCACCTGAGATCACCCCTAGTTTTTTGGTGGGGTTCGTGTTGTTTATTCTTTAGTTTTCTATGTTGTGTCATGTGTGCTGTTGTTTGTTTGTCTTTTTCATTTTTAGCCATGGCGTTGTCGGTTTGTTTTCGACTTATGAGTTTGACTGTCCCTTTGGTATCTTTCGTCCCTCTTTTAAGAAAGATTTGCTTTAATTCACGTCAGTGCCGAAGTACTGACTTCCTAGCTGATAATACTCTCGGGACTGATAGTCAACCAGCAGCGGTAGAGGCTTTCCGAATATTGTGTCTGTATCAGCAGGCCAAAGACTATTCTTCTACAAATTTGTTCAAGAGGCATGTAAAGTAAGTTCACAGTGAATAGATTAATCGGTCAATCAGAAATTAAATTCAAACAAAACTCTTTCTGCGAAACATCACACATCAATGTCTAACATTTTTGGTTTACTTGTTATAGCGATTAACAATAATATTCCTAACTTTTGATCGGTTTTTAACGGGCATTAGTTACGCGAAAAAGACAAGAAATTAAAACGATATTTTTTTCAGTCATCAATGAAAGTATAATAGTGAAATAATATATCGCTTTTAACGACGAGTTTGTTTCAATTTTGTAAAAATAAGTTGCAAGTAACTAAGCGACCTCATTCAATCCGGATTCATGTGACCTTCATTTAACCCCTTAGCTAGAGCTGAATTACGCATTTTAAAGAGTCATTCTCTGTAAAAACCAAAGAAATTCATGGGACTGTTCACACCAATGTCACAGATTTTCAATATCTTTTCAATATTAAGACCATATGATGCCCTGATAACAAAAATAACTTTCATTTTTGTTTTTGGGGTTTCTGTTGCCATGGTTACAGGTCCCATATATATAAGCCCAGTAACAGAGTAGCAAAATCTTAAAATGCATCATTTTTCAACTTTCATTATTTTTAACAAATATACATTTTTAGCCTAAATCATAGGTATACTGAACAAATAAAGGTCTGGAATAACACATTAAAGTAACCAGACATTGTCTTGAATCCATTCAAAACATTAAAACTTGTATCTGAAAACTGCCGATTTTGCATTTTTTCAAACTGCTGAAAAAGGTATTTTTTAGTAAATTTCAAAATGATTTTATTTTTTTTCCAACCGTCACATTTTATTGTTAAGTCTCCAAAATGATCTTCATATATCACTCTTTTACCAAGAAAAAAATTGGGTGTGTGTGTGTTTTTTTTTTGTTGAAAAAAAAAAATTGTTCAAAATTTTCTGAAATTTGGAAAAACTTGAAATTGCATTGTGCAGATTAAAAGAAAGTAAGTGGTTATATTCGGCAATTTCAAAGTTTTTCTTATTGACTTTGTAAAACCATACTGATTAGGAATTGTTTTGATACACAACTAATATTATTCAAAATAAATATCAATAACAGTTGCTATGGAAACACATTACAAAGAACATTGCAGTTGGCTTCAGACCACAATTCCCTTTTCCATGGTCTTTGAATATAGTTCCCAATTATCATATGAGGTATTTCTTCCTAAGTATTCTGGCTACTGTTTTCTTTGAAATGCTTACTATTTAAGTGGTCCTATCAGTTGCATATGTATATATATTGAAATAAGTAAAACATGTGAAAAAATTATTTTTATTTAAAGTGAAAGTAGTGATTTGGTCAAAATGAAAGTAAGGTAAAATTCACAATGGAAAATCCCTTATCAACTCGCAAAATCAAAAGCTAAAACACGTCAAAAGAATGGATAACAGCTGTCATATTCCTTAGTTGGTACAGACATTTTCTTATGTAGAAAATGGTGGATTAAACCTGGTTTTATAGTTAGCTAAACCAATCACTTGTATGACAGTTGGATACATTTCTAGAGGTTACAGGTAAAACATGCAACTTGAGATGCGACTATATATATGATAAAAGAATTGGCATTAACAAAAGAGATCAACAGAAAACTTGAAATCAGTTTTATTTTGCAGCTAGATGTCACACAAGATTTATTCTCAGTTATGTCTGGAAGCATCTGAGAAACTTGATTATACAACATGGTCTGTGTCTAGAATGAAAGTATTTTTTTTGTTGCGCTAAGATTCAGCCTTGTCCAATGAATCAACTATAGAACCAAATGAACCTTTTGGTAATACTTGAGGTTTCTGTTCCTGGTTATTAGAACTCAATTACATTGTCAGTGAATGAAGGACATCTTCTATATTTTGTGGAAAAACAGTTGTAATAATTGTCTTCATTATTTCAAGTAATCTATTACAATAAACAGATTTGGAACTTTTAGAATACATATTCTAGGAACTCCTTTCTTCTTCTGAAAAACACCTCATCCTAACTGCTTGTAAAAGTTCATTAACATGGTGAAATTCATCCATAATCTGGAAACTGCTGGATTATTCCTAAAAAAAGAAAGTATTTTATTTTACAAACTCAATCAAATATGAGGTATAAGCAATTTTTACTAGTTTAAATAATTTTTTCATAATGATTGATGCTTACACAAAATACAAAAGATAGTTTTCTTTCTCTCATGGTTAACTTTTGAGTGCATTATTTATGCACTTTTTATACATCATTTACAGGACTATTTTGACATACCGTTTTTCTATCGGTCATCAACATGTCGGACATGAACTTAATAAACTGCTGCGCCATGAGCGCATGATACACCCTTCATCTTGTGTGTAAGTTTTATGCAGTAATCATCAATATTTTCTGAGATATGTGGAAAAAAAACTTTTATACCAAAAAACTCAATAACTCAAAAATATAAACATTTTGAATCATCACCAAAAAGTAGACAGATCTTTAGATTAATATAACTAAGAAGTGTGTAAAGTTAAGCAATTATCATAAATGGTTTTTGAGATACGGCGCGACATGTGAAAAAAACACACCCCTGTTTTAGTTACAAAGTCCTGTAACTCAAAAAGTTTTAATCTTATTTTCACCAAAAAGTATACAGATCATTTGATCATTATAAGAAACAACTATATTAAGTTTCGTGAAATTTGGATAAGTCCTTCTCGAGTTACGGTGCGACATGTTTACGCCGGACAAACGGACAGACGGAGGATATTTGTATACCATAATACGTCCCGGGCATATAAAAATGCTTTAACCAATTTGCATAGATGGAACCAAGCCCTGAATTTGGATTGTGATTAAACATTTGACAATTAAGCTATTATGATTCATTATCCAAACTCTGAATAGATTCAGCATGTCAAAGAACCCCAAGATTTCAATTTTTTTTTAATCAAACAAAGTTAAATTTTGGTACTTGATGTGGACCAACTTGAAAACTGGGCCCATAATCAAAAATCTAAACACATGTTAAGATTCAGCATATCAAAGAACCTCAAGAATTCAATATTTGTTAAAATCAAACTAAGTTTAATTTTGGACCTTTTAGAACTTAATGTAGACCAATTAGAAAACTGGGCCCATAATCAAAAATCTTAACACATGTTTAGATTCAGCATTTCAAAGAACCCCAAGAATTTAATATTTGTTAAAATCAAACTAAGTTTAATTTTGGACCCTTTGGAACTTAATGTAGACCAATTTGAAAATCGGACCCAAAATCAAAACTCTAAATACACAGTTTGATTGAGCAAATCAAAGAACCCCAGGAATTCAATTTTTGATGAAATCAAACAAAGTTTAATTATGGAACCTTTAGACCTCAATATGGACAAATTTGATAACAGGGCCCAAAAATCACAATACATGCTTAGATTCAGCATGTAAAAGAACCCCTTAAATTAATTTTTTGTAAAAATCAAACTAAGTTTAATTTTGGACCCTTTGGACCTTAATGTAGACCTATTTGAAAACGGACCCAAAATTAAAAATCGAAATACACAGTTAAATTGGGCTTATCAATGAACCTCAAGAATTAAATTTTTGATAAAATCAAACTAAGTAATTTTGGACCCTTGGGACCTTATTAATGTAGATCAATTTGAAAACGGGACTCATAATTAAAAATCTAAATAGGCAGTTAGATTTGACATATCAAAGAACCCCAATAATTCAATTTTTGATAAAATCAAACAAAGTTTAATTTTGGACCCTCAATGGACAAATTTAAAAATGGGACCCAAAATTCCAAAACTTAATACATGTTTAGATTCAGCACATTAAAAAAGCCCCAAAATTCAAGAATAAAATCGCATTGAAATGGGTCAAGAAATAAGTAATAGAAAAGTATTGTTTCTGGGTCATGTTTCTCCCTATTGCATAGATATTTCTGATTAAAACAAACATAGAACCATTAAAATTGGTATTAAGTATAGATTCCTAAATGATTTTGACTGGAACTGGACAAAAGATTGTTTATTAGATAAATACCCCCTGCCCCTTTTGCCAAAAGAAGGGCGATCCTATATATAGCTAGTTTGTGGGGGTTGAGTAAAATGTTTAAACACAATTTTAAAATATTGATTGAGAAACTGTTGTTGTTGATTTACAAGGCAAAACACTTCTCAATCTGTCTGTGTAAATAATACCTGTGATAAAAATGCCATGCTACTTTTAGAAGTGATGCTGTTTCATTCACTTAAATTCTTGCCTGTGTTACATCTGACACACAAGTTTAAAAAAAACAGAGGAACATTTGTAACTACAATAAAACTCATTTATGGGCACATACAATATTGACTCCGAGTGATCATAGCTGACCTATACTGTTTACTTCTATGTTCTTTGATCTCTAGTAGAGATATTTTTCATTGGCAATTGTACAGCAAACAAATATTTTATTTTTGCAAGTAATAGTTTCTAGGCGTTCAATTCTATGCAATCACTTTATGATATAACATTTGCTTTCTGTACACCTTTTCATTAACAGTTTGCATTGATAAAATTTCTTTAAATGAATAAAATTGAGAGTGGAAGATTTATTACAATGATTACACAACCTTAGGAAAAATGGATGTCAGCACTTCTGATTGTGACAAATTTTACCTTTGAACTGATGAGTTATGGAACTTTGTTAAATGGAAAATATCCCTTATGTTAGATGTCTTGGTACTTGTATTTTATATTTGTATATTGGCTGTCTTAAATTGTGTATATACTCTGTATGTAGTGTATATTTATGTATTTCAAGTAGTGAGACTATAATAAAATATTGAATCTGAATCTGTCTTGATGTTAGATAGCATTGCTCAGCAATTGCATAAAATACAAAGTTAATTATAGTTCATAGTATAAATAGAATTTGCTTAAATGGATTGTTTTGGGGAAATACAGGGATAAATTATTTGCCAAATTTTTTTGGAAGAATAAAAAAATTACTAAAGTGGGTTGATGTGGTCTGATAACATACATCTTCTGTTGTTTCCATCTTTTCTTGATATGTTGGCAGATTCCCTTTTCTTCTTGTTTATTTAACCTTTAAAATAAATTTTAATTAATACTAACAGGATCTAAATACTAACAGCATATATAATAAGCTGAAATATTTGCTTGTAATAAAAATTAAATAGCAAAATCTACATTTAAACAGCAATTAATTCCCTCCATATTCAATCACTGTATCTTACTAAAATATATAAGATCATATAAGGCATTAGCAGTTTAAAAAAATATTTTCTATAGTGGAAGTAAATTTATATTTTTGATTATGTAAGAATAATAATTATTTACACAACAATTAAATTGATTCAGCTTATTTAAATGGAGAATAAAAATAAAAATCAGCAATATAAACAGCAAATAAGTTATGTAATTTTTGTTAAAATGCTTATTTTTTCCTAGACAAAAAACATACAGTTATAGTATCATTTGTTAAATAAATTAGGTGCAATTTGTGAAAAGGATAAGACTCTCCAATATAATTTTTTTCTAGCCTTTCTGACTCAGCGAATGTAGTAATACGTCTCTATCCTGGTATGTGAAGACTTTGTATGACATATATCATAATATTATTACTAAACACATGCTGAACCTTTTGTGAAGATACAAGGATTACTTTTAAACAATATATTATAATTACCTCATTTCCCCTTCAAGTACTGCATCATTGACATCTATTCTTATTTTCTTTAGAAACAAAGTACAACATGCTGGAAAAAATGATAGCAATTATTTATAAAACTACAGTAAAACATTGAAACAAGTTCTGTGTTAATCTATACATGTATTGCTGTTCTAGATTTATTAATATTGCATACCAATTATACATTTGTTTAAGTGAAAGGTACTTAACCATTCACAGATGTTCAACAGAGTACTCATCTATTTTCTATCATTATACAATTTTTTCTAGAATATTTTTTTTTAATTTAACTTTTTTGGGGAAGCTGGTTATTTACAGCTTCAACCCATTGTTAAAAGATACTCCTTATTTAGGATGTTTTAAAAACCCTATCAAATCTCAGGGTGGGGGAGGAGGGATATTGAATACACATCTAATCTTGGGTCAGGGGGTGGGAAGGGTGATAATGAATGCAAATCAAATGTTTATATTCACAACCATGGTGTTATGTAAATAGGAGTTTTAAAGTTTTGACAATTTTACAGCCAAAGTACTGTTTTGAAATAAATATCAAATAATTCATAAATTGTAAAAATAATAGATTAAACCATGCACTCATCCTTAAATTCAGGCTCCTGAGTGGGGAATGTTAATAGTCAATTTTAATAAATAGTATCAATGATTGTTTCACAGGTGACATAAAATATAGGGGCTTAATAGGGTTTACCAAACAAAGAATAATTAATATAATGCCCAATTATTGAATTAAAAAATAAGTATGACCATTGTGATCGGAGATAAATAAGCACACATAATTAAAATAGAGAATAATAGGATGCAAAAGTAAGAAGAGTAACTGTGGAAAACAAAATAATAAGGTAATACAATATAGATTATTAATCACAGAATGAAGGACAAACATTAAAAAGAAATCAAATTATTACAGAAATCTAAATTTTAATTATAAAATCATTTTCCTTAGAATTGTACAGAATAGATATTTGTTTTAAAAATATAGAAAATGTGTAAAAAGTAAATGATACATAACAAATTAGAGGACCCCAATTCTCACACTCATGAAAGGAGGTAAATTAAATATCTGTTTTGAAACTAATTTAATACATAGAAATTCCTCCTTTTTTTCATTAAAAGACATGTTTGCATTGTCTTAGTAATTGAGAATGTTTAACAAATAATCAATGATGAATGATAATAATGAAAATTTAAATATTACATAAACTAATCAAAACTATAAAAGGGGGAACAGGGGGAGGTCATGTCAAGTTCTCTTTATTTCCAATACTCACATTCTGTCTAGTTAATAAGAGGAATAAAATCCTTTTCCTTTGGTCCACTACTTGCTAGTTTAAGGCTAGTTCTGTAAGGTAACGACTCGAGTCCAGAATCCTTGATGTGGTCAATATCTGGATGAAAACTTTTTGTTGGCATAACATGCGACGTGCACATTTTGAATTGGTTTTTTTTCTTCATTTAATTGAAAGGGCTGGTAAAATATCCAATATTGATGTGAAGATCTAGAGCTACTGGTGGTTTTAGACCATTCTCCAGTTCTCAGACTAAATAGCAAATATTTGGAATGTACTGCCTGTGTTTCACTGTTTCAGTGTTTGGCAAGAGGTTAAATGAGTTCATCACAATCCACAAACTTTGGAGAGAAACTGCACTCCATAGTATCTACCTTGATATATCTTATTTTTACCAACATTATGATGGTTTTATCAGGGTCTGCATTTCGTCTGCACTTTATTGTGGGCATTAACCCTTGTACTTCCTGTTGTTCCTTTATGTTTTCAATGAAGAAGAACCATAAGGGGAGATAATTCAAAGAAACATAGTTGATTTTTTTCAGTTTTCAATCCACATTTTTTTTCTTAAATCAAAAAACACATACCTGAATTCTTTTTCATTTTTAAATGGGGGGTTTATCTTCATGATTTTGGCAATATTTTCTATAAACTATCTCGGAAATTTTGTCAAAGCTTCAATGAATTGTGGTGAAATTTGGTTTTCATTTAGATGTCAGAATCACCCCCTTCTCCAATAGAAAATAAGCACATGTACACAATTGTCAGCCAAATGTGTGATATATTTTTAGAAAGGCAAAGGTAACAGCTTTTAGATGTGATAATTGTCTGCATCATTTATTGTCAGGATTTAGGGGAAATAAGCATTGATTTTTAGGATTTCTTTTAGAATTTTCATTGAAAAAAAGCCCGAAATCACAATGGCCGCCATTTCTATAGTAACAAAGCCCGAAATCAATTTCTAAAGTGTTAGTTGTTAAGTATATTAGTTATGTAGTATGTATACAAAGAATGGTAAAAATCTGTGACATAGGTGTGAACACTAATTTTGGTCCTTACAGAGAATGGCTCTTTAAAAGGTAGCACAATACAAAGATTTTTTAACTCCCAATCAGACAACTTTAAACTGATGTAATCCATTTAATCCTTCTTTATATTTTATAAATGAGGTACCAAAAGAAAGAAAAAAGATTAATCTTTGAAATTGTGATAATTTCATTATAAACATAATTATTACATAATTAATTATTATGTAATTAGTTGCTATATTGTGATGTCCACACTTGAATGAATTTAGCGTCTTTGTTCTTCACAGCATCCCAAAATATTTTATAGATTCTTGTACAACACAGGTTGACCTCCAAAACAGTGTCTCAGATTTCCAAAAACATCAATAGAATAAATTTGATACCCAATTGAATTTAGTGGTCTCTTATGAATTGATGTTGCAAACTTCATTGAAGATTTATGAGAGAATGAAATACAATAGGAAAAATCTGAGACACAGTTTTTGAGGTCAAACTGTGTTGAGCAAGAATCTATGAAAAAATTTGGGATGCTATGAATAACAAAGAAGCTAAATTCTATCAAGTATGGACATCACAATATGGCAACTAATACATAACAATTAATTATGTAATAATTATGTCATAATAAAATTATCATAATTTGAAAGATTAATCTTTGTTCTTTCTTTTGGTACCTCATTTATAAAATATAAAGAAGGATTAAATGAATTACATCAGTTTAAAGTTGTCTGATTGGGTATGAAAAATTTTTGTATTGTGCTACCTTAATTAGGCGTGTTCAGTTATTAAAAGGAAAATATTATAAACATTCAAAGTGAAACAAGGGTAAATCATTTAATTGACTGATTCGATCCACAAAAACTCATTCTTATACAGGTAAAAACAATGATAAATATATGTTTAGACCAAGAAATGCTATTTCGCAAGATGTTAATGCTAATACTAAATGCAAGAGTTTGCTATCTATTTATATCTATATTTTTGTTTGAATCGGGTTACATGATCGTCAGCGGTCGTCGGAGGTCACCCTGATAGTTAATAAGATAACGTCTAGCCTAAAATACACACGAAATGCCGATGCATATTATCGACCCTATGCATTTTAAATTGTTTATTTTAGACTTGTTATAATTTAGATATACGTGTGTTACAAAATCAAATATGAGAATCTGAGTCAAATCGATGAAAATGAATTTGACAGATTATGCCCTTTTAATGTAAAACCAAGTTCTACTTGAGATGGCATAGTGGTTGTTGATTGACAGAGGCCGATCATTGTGATATTTCATGCATTCCAAATTTTCTTCTATTACGGTGGCTTTGTGTTCAATAGAGGTTTTAGTTAACAATGTTATGTTTAAATGCGTATACAGTACAAGCGCATAGGAAAAGATCAAATCTAATTTGACCGAGAGTAATAAACATTGATAATCATTGCCATATATAAAGAAAACGACAGTATGATGTGAAATCATTAATGTTATAACATCCAACAACAACCACTAGACAAAGACAAATGCAAAGGGAAACGTATAGCAAAATCAACCGAACTTGAAGGCAAATTTCAAAAGGGAAAGTCTATAAAAACTGGCAAAATCAAACGCTATCAATCAATACATCCAGTGAAAAACAACTTGAAATGCGTTGTTATTGCTATTATTCATCCATAAATCATATGGTTTTGTACATTGAACAAATGGTTACATCTCAACGTAAGTAATTGCACCGTTCATGCAATTCTATCTATTATATATAATTTTCTAATGTTTCGGGTTTTTATGAAATTGTGTATGCATTAAAAATTCATTGAATTGCATATGAATATCGAAAAATCCTTTCTAATGAAATATCATCATTAAATACACTCAATTAAAACGGTATGATGTAAAATTTAAAGAATGCTTTTACAAGTATTTTCAAAGATCTTTTGCAAACATTTTAATCGATTGTATTACTGAAAATGTATCAATGTCTAAAATACCATCCTCCTTTTTCCAGTTCTTAGATACTTTCAGTTTTCCGTAATTCATTATTGTGATATTGTATATCAAATCAAATCTAATTGCACCTCTTGACTCCAAACGGATGATAAGAACTATTTTATTCGACCAAAGGTCAACACCTCTTTCTTTATTTCCGCATTTATCATTTGAAAATAATATTTCTTAAACATTAGTAAGATATTGTAAATTTGCTGATGAGATTGTCAAGGTTGTACAAAGATAAGAAAGGTGCAAATTTAAAATAATATTTAAAAAAAAACCATAGTTTAAAGGAAGAGGTTGAATAAACAAACAACAGTTAACAAAAACTTACTCTTTTCAATAAAGATTTAGCAACACGTATCCTACTTAAAACTCGGGGACATTTGGTTGCACCAGAACGGCACCTTTCATGGGGCTTATGACAAGAGAAACTATGTTGATAAACCGGATTCTTTGGGGTCATATATGAAACAAGAAAATATGTATCTAGGGCTGCGTCAGGTTTGGATAAGTGTTTTTATATTGGTATCACTGTATATATTTGTTTTTTTATACAGATATTTTTCGACAAAACTATTTGTCAACACGCAGCGATGTTAAGGCGATTTACATAAGATTTTGTCAGGGGCAGATAACCCCGTAAGGACCTCATTATGTATTCATATATTCATTAATGGCGGAGGCTGCGTCTATCGATGAAAATGTATGAAATCAAATTACATACATGCCTGTTAACTAAAAACGGGTATTCATATCATGTAATTTATTTATCGAAATACAAGTATTGTATGTTTGTGCTTTGATTATTATGGCAAACAGTTGCAATAGCTGTTTTTCTTGACGAGATTGTCGGCTTTTGGACCCCGCCTTCTATTGAGGATCAACCAATAAGAAGACGATCGACGTCAAATAGATGTTTGCAGTTTGCAGAATGGAAAGAATTTTGCAGCGAAAATTATTTTCACTTCTACGTGAAAATCTAATCAGAAAAGTAAGTGTTAGCCACACGACATGTATTTATTATGAAACATACGTTGCTTGTTGTGTTTCTCATTCGCTCCAGAGAGCGAAAAACTATTAGATAAAAACGAGTTCAATGATGGCAAGCATGATATACACGTGGTCAAAACAAAACAAGACTGCAACAAATATCTGCAATTTTAGTAATTTATCGAGTCTCGTCAATAAATGAACAATATATCGAATGAAACAAGTTCATTGCATTATACCAAGAGCCCATTCTCATCTTTTACCCAGAAATTTGTTTCTAATTTTCGTTTCTCATGTGTCCTGCCTGCCTGCACAGTCGCCTGAAGATTTAATAATTATAGCGAAAAAATGGGGGAAATAAAATATTTTTAGTAGTATTATATTTTATTTCCCCCATTTTTTCGCTATAATTATTAAATCTTCAGGCGACTGTGTTGCCTGTCATTCCTGGTTGGGAACATTTGCTGTAATCCAAATAATAATGATGCATGGAGCTATTAATTTGGAGCACAGGAGCTGCGCATACATACTTGCTTAAAAGGAACTTGAAACAAGTAATCTGGAGCTTGACATATGGTGTACCCCCCCCCCCCCTCCCAACTTCTTCTCCCACCATTAAATCAGTGTGAAGTCCATATTATATTATGTTCTGCTTAGTGCTGGTGGTATTTGTCAACTTTGAATTTTACAGGGAGGTAATGGATTAATTTTATGCAACGTTTTCTGTTTTATTTCACTTGTTTTCGTGTTTTGACGTTTTTTCTCTCAATGTCTCGTGTTTGGTTTGATGTGGGTCTCTTGTGTTTCCCCTTATTTATTGTCCATGTTTCCTGTCGTACTATTTATTTCTCGTGCTTATAAAAGTTGTGCAATTCTATTGAATATTGATGGTTCATGTACATGTACATACATTGTATATATGTACAAATAGTCAAATGTAATAAAAACCTTCAAATTACTATAATTTATAAATAATTATTTTTGAAATCGCATACAACATAAGGACGTTTAAAGGAACATCTTTATGTCCATTAAAAACGACTGCTGAGGGCAGTGTCACGTGTGCTAAATCTGTATTCTATTTATACTCGGTAACAGCCTCTGTTTCATAATGTATACGTCATTATGTAGTTATAATTAAATGAGATCTGGAACTGAACATGTCTGTTCAATAAGCCACACATAACATGGTGTCAGATTAATCCATTGAAAATGGAGATGAGGACTATCCATCCAGAACACTTCGCAATGTAAAAAGTTGTGCAAATTGTTAAGATTCTGTGAAAAGGAATTTAAGATGGAATCCACACTAGGATCAACGCCCAAAATGGACTGGGAAAGTGGTGACTTACCGACAGCATGGAAAACGTTCAAACAACACGTGCAGTTTATGTTCGAAGGACCACTTAAATCAAAGAACGAGGAAACGAAATGTAACTACCTCATGATATGGGTTGGAAATAAAGGCCGGGATATTTACTCCACGTCGAATTTACAAGTTGCAGAGGCCAAGCTTTTAAAGACGTATTATGAGAAATTCGAAAACTATGTAAAGCCTAAATCAAATAAATTGTATGCAAGGTACAAATTCACAACAAGAAAGCAATCAGACGTAGAAACTTTCGAACAGTTTGTTACCGATTTAAGGATATTGATTAATGACTGTGACTATCAACAAAAAGAAGAGATGTTGCGAGACCAAATCGTATTTACCGTTAAATCACAGAAAATAAGAGAAAAACTAATAAACGAAGGAAGTGATCTAACTCTAGAAAAAGCAATCGATATTGCAAGAACATACGAACTATCGAAACAACAACTAAGGTCAATGAATGGAGAGGATACATCAATTCATGCGTTAAAAAAGAAACCGTCCGCGCACACATCAACAAGAAGAAAAGAATATGTGCCTAGAAAGTACAATTCACAAAGGAATTCAAAGTGTGGAAAATGTGGACGTGATCATCGCCGAAATGAACAATGCCCTGCCGAAGGTAAGAAATGTAACAGTATGCAGTTAACATTCCCTGCACTTACAAAGGTCAAACTTGTGATGTCAAATTCTATATTGTTGATATAGATTCAACATCAGTACTTGGAGGAAAAGCATGTGCAGACTTTGAATTAATTAAAAGACTCTACACAATACAAACAGATGACAACCAAATCATTGAAAGCAATCAAACAAATCCAATACCGGAAGATATCCGAAAGAATTACGCAGACATTTTTAAAGGCATAGGGTGTATACCAGGAGAACACTCAATTCAAATTGACAGTACAGTACAACCTGTAGTACACGCACCTAGAAAAATACCAATAGCAATAAAGGACAAGGTTAAAGAGGAACTCCAGAGAATGGAACAAAATGAAATAATTGTAAAACAAACTGAACCTACTCCTTGGGTTAATTCTATGGTTACGGTTATAAAACCAAATAACAAGGTCCGAATTTGTTTAGATCCAATAGACCTCAACAAAGGGATCCGTCGAGCGCATTATCCATTAAAGACTATTGAAGAAGTGATAGCTAATATGCCCGAAGCAAAAGTTCTAAGTAAAATTGATGCAAAAAATGGATTTTGGCAGCTCAAGCTCACAGAGGACAGCTCGAAGCTCTGTACATTCAACACTCCATTTGGGAGGTACAGATTCAAAAGGCTACCGTTCGGAATCGTCTCAGCCTCAGAAGTGTTTCAAAAGGCAATGTCTGAAATGTTTGATGACATAGAGGGCGTAGTATCTATCATAGATGATGTTCTGATATGGGGCAAAGATTTACAAGAACACAACGAACGACTTAAAAAAGTTTTAGATAGAGTAAGAGAAAACAATCTGAAATTGAGTCCTGAGAAATGTGAATTCAGAAGAAATCAAATATCGTATGTTGGACACTTACTTACATCTGAAGGAGTGAAACCTGATCAAGAAAAAGTTAGAGCTGTAGAAGCTATGAATCCGCCTGAAAACAAAAGCGAGCTGTTGACGTTTCTAGGATTTATAAACTATCTTACCAAGTTCATACCGAATATGTCAGAAGTTAGCGCACCACTAAGAAGAAAACTGTATGGCATTGGAACGAGCAACAACAAACAAGCTTCCAAAAGCTGAAACATATGGCTACGAACTCGCCAGTAATTAAATACGTTGATCCAAAATTACCATTAACTCTTTCAGTTGATGCAAGTCAAAAGGGATTGGGTGCAGTGATTCTTCAAGAAGGAAAACCGATTGCGTACGCGTCGAGAGCTATGACAATAAGTCAGCAGAGATATGCACAAATAGAAAAGGAAACACTAGCAATAGTGTATGGCTGTGAAAAGTTCCACCAATATATTTTTGGACGAAAGGTACTTGCTGAAACAGACCACAAGCCGTTACAAGCGATATTTAAAAAGCCACTATACCAAACTCCGCCAAGAATGCAACGTCTACTTTTGTCATTACAAAAGTACGATCTCAATGTACAATACAAGCAAGGGAAACTAATGTTTCTAGCAGATCACTTGAGTCGAAATTACCTGCAGGAAACCAAAGAAGACTTGGTTCCTGATTTAACGGTAAACGAATTAACTTTATTAGCGTATTTGCCAATATCACAACAGATGTATGATAGATTTCAAAAGTCAACAGCCGAAGATTTTGAACTCAAAGAATTAACAAAAACAGTTATCAAAGGATGGCCGCTAGACAAGTCAGAATTAGTAAAGAGTATGACTCCTTACTGGACATTCCGAGATGAGATTTCATGTGTAGATGGACTACTTTTTAAGTCACACAAACTGATTGTACCGAAAAGTATGCAACGTGAAATGCTAAATCAAATCCATGAATCTCATATGGGTATCAACAAATGTAAAGCCCGAGCACGAGATGTGTTGTTTTGGAATGGAATGGCCGCTCAAATAGAAGATTTCATAAGCAAATGTTCAACATGTCAAGAGAATCAAACAGAACAAACAAAAGAACCGATGATTGAATCAGAGCTACCGGAGAGACCGTGGTCGAAAGTTGCCGCAGATATTTTCCATTTGAATGGAAATGATTACATTTTAATCGTTGATTACTACTCCAAATGGCCCGAGATTCACAAATTAGACAATCTACATGTAACTAGTAAGAACACAATTGCTTACTTGAAAAGTACATTTTCAAGATGTGGAATTCCGGATATTTTCTACTCAGACAACGGAGTCCAATTCAACAGTCTTGAATTCAAAGATTTCGCAAAGGATTACGGATTTCAACATCTTACATCTAGCCCTACATACGCACAATCTAATGGGCAAGCCGAAAGGACAGTTCAGACAATTAAATCTTTACTGAAGAAATCCAAAGACCCGTACAAATCACTATTGGATTACAGGAATACCGCAATTACAGAATTGGAATTATCACCAGCACAAATATTCTATGGGCGTAGACTAAAAACTACATTACCAACAACAGCACCGCTACTAAATGTTAACAATTCACAGGATATTCGCCGAAAATTAAAGGAAAGACAAAGCAAACAGAAGCACTATTATGACAGACATTCAAAACCACTTCAAAACGGACAGAAAGTTTTAGTACACGATAGAAATAAATGGTCGAAACACGCGACTGTAAAACGTAAACATCACACTCCAAGGTCGTACGTAGTAGAAACAGCTGATGGGAGACTTTACCGGCGTAATAGAAAACATTTACGACCTACTAAATGTAACAAAGATCAAAATACACAGAACATTGTGCCGATAGTGAATCATAATCATCAAGTTCATAAAGAGGTTATCAACACACCCAGTGCAGACAAAACATCAGCATGTGTAACTCAATCCGTCGTTACAAAAACAAGGTCAGGAAGGAATGTGCAAATACCAAAAAATTTAATGATTATGTGCGATAAGCGATGTCAATGTTCTATGTTATATAAAAGTGTTTATCATTCGAATAGTGTGAAACCGAAAATAATACAAGATCAAGATAATTAGTAGTGATGAAATATATTAAATTAGAATATCGAATATAAAACATCATGGAGACAGGATGTATATAGAGGATTGCATGATTATTTGACTTTGGTTAAGCATAGTTAGGATATTTAGATTAGAATAGGACATTATAGACAATTAGATGAACAGTTAAATTCATAAGTGCTCTTTATTCAGATGGACAGTAATTGAGTTTTCTTAATGAAATGTTTATGACAGTTCAATTTCAATATCAGCAAACCGAATAAAAACAAATTTTATTTTGAAACTCTTTCGATATATTTAAAATGATTTATTTGAATTAATTAATTTCGTTAATTTCTCATTTGCATATTTCTCTTTATTTTAATTTGCTACTTTCATTTTTCTGATAAGGGGAGATGTCACGTGTGCTAAATCTGTATTCTATTTAAACTCGGTTACAGCCTCTGTTTCATAATGTATACGTCATTATGTAGTTATAATTAAATGAGATCTGGAACTGAACATGTCTGTTCAATAAGCCACACATAACAGGCAGGACGACTGAGTTTTCAGAGTATCTAATTCTAGTTCTTTTCCATAATATTTGAGATGTTGTTTCTCATGTATTGTTTTTCCTTATTTATATTTTCCGTGCAATGTTTTTGACATTTTTTTTCTATAGTGTTTCCGTGGTTTCCCCCCTCTGTTTCCGTTATAGTGTGAAAGCAAAGATAAAAATCTGGGTAATTATTTGTACATTTCCTGGACCATGGTTCATTCGTAATTTGAATAAATTATCTTTGTACCAGTATCATTTAATACCAAGTCAGAAATATATATACAATGTACTTCATGCTGGTAAAAAAGTACAATTTTTTACACATTATCAGTGGCGGATCCAGAAATTTTCATAAGTGGTGCCCACTGACTGACCTAAGAGGGGGCCCGCTCCAGTCACGCTTCAGTGATTCCCTATATAAGCAACCAATTTTTTTCTGTATATAAGTAACAGTATTTAAATTGAATAGAACACTGCATGCACTTTCGTTCTAAAAATAGAGTATTACATCATCTATCTAAACTGTGTTCCTGTTGGCAGGAATTATATCCATTGGTCAAAGCTATATCCCGTTAAACAGAAGGGACCCAGTTATAAAATTTTCTTTGGGAGCCCACCAGCATGACTAGTCCAAGAGGCAAAAAAATGTCCCGCTTGCAAGAAAGTCGTTTATTCTAAACGGAGGAAGCCATTGCTCTGTAGGAACCCGTAGATTTAAGGGGTCTCATATTCTTATTGCTCTGAAAGTACATGTAAGTCTACCACAAGCCGCTGAGACAAAAAAAAAAAACAACACATAAAAGTGTTTTGGACTAACTAGCGTACATTTGTAACAGTTAAAACAAACCAGGCATCAGGAACACAAATAAAACAAAAATTGATAATCATAAATTTAATAACAGCTACATGTATCACACAAACTTGAAAGAAACATATTTTTTTTTTTTAGCTCTGCCTAAGAATATGATACCCAACAGTGGCCGATCCATAAGGATGGGTTCCGGGGGCTGGAACCCCCCCTTTTTTGGATGATCAATGCATTTGAATGATGACATATAGTTTGAACACCACCCCCAGTGATCTGGAAGGTTTTTATACGACCGCAAAATTTGAAAAATTTTTCGTCGTATATTGCTATCACGTTGGCGTCGTCGTCGTCGTCGTCGTCGTCCGAATACTTTTAGTTTTCGCACTCTAACTTTAGT